>OZ007561.1:20000000-20602402 GCA_963931875.1 Pollenia griseotomentosa
TAACATCAATACAGTTATTTCTATAAAAACGCATACATTTACTTTTGATTAGATTCAGCTCCATCATATCATGATTACACCATAAAAAGAAGTTATTAAGATCCGTTTGAAGATAAAAATGACCAGCAAAGCAATTAAAAGAATGGCAAATTTTTACATCGTCAGCATACATCAATATATTGGCGAAGTTAATAACGTTGGGCAGATCATTAAAAAACAGCGAAAATGAAAGTGGGCCAAGATGACTGCCTTGGGGAACACCGGACGAAACATAAATGTACTTTGATATACAATTATTGAATTGTACTTTTTGCTTTCTACCTAAATAAATAAGAACTAAACCAGCTTAAACTTTTACGCGATAAACCTGATAAATCCAATTTAGTAAGAAGAAGTTGATGGTTAACTTTATCAAACGCTTTTCTGAAGTCAGTATAAACAGCATCAGTTTGTTTGTTTTGTGTAAAATGAAGTAAACAGTATTTCTTTGTTTAAATCGCGTTGCAAACAAAAACTATTGGATAATTTCGAAACACTCTTGTAGCATGTATTTGTATACATATATTTTTTCATTTTATCTTTTTTTTCACTTTATTTTTTTCTTATATTATACCTTGAACTTAATTATAAAAATATTTTTGAACATAAATATTTACACATTTCAATAAGTAAACGAATAATTAGCCTCAAGGCCTTATTTTTTAATAAATTTTATTTATTTATTTTAGTAGTCAATATTTCGTAACCCTACAGCAAAGATGCCCAGTAGTGGCTGATATCAGCAAATGAAACTCACACGTATACTTACGCTCTTTTGTTTGATCGTCAATCAACCAATAGGAAATCAGCATGTTGAGTGCGAGAGACAAACTACACTGGCAGAACTTCTGTGTCTTATTTTAATCGTCATCGAGACTGCTGTGAGTTAACACATAAATTGAAATTATTGCGATTTATTATTGATGTCAGTCGAAAATTATTTTATGTTACAAAATGCTTTTGATGACATGCAATGTCTTATTTGTCATAAGACATTTAAAAAAACTAAGAAATATAATTTAAAAAAACATTTTGAAGATGTTCACAAAGACATGAATTATTTGCAAATAAATAAATACATTCACAAAGAGTATTACTAAATTAAGGAAAAAATATTGTATTCTATTAATTTGTAATTTTCAAATAATATCTACATTGTTTTGCATATAAGCTAACGATATGTGTTTTGTTTGTGAAAAAAATTCTTTGTACCTGAAAAGGGTCACTTTTACTTTCGTTAAAAAGACGTACCTAAATGCAGAAATTATTAAGAAAAAATAGCCACAATAATTTGTTGGTATTTTGTGCTTGTAAAAATATTTTTGTTTCTGTACCAATCGCGTCGGTGGGTTTTTTTCTTTGAAAACACTTTTCTTAAGTAAGTAAAAATATTTAAAAAACAAGTTAAAAAAAGTCTTGTTTTCCTACAATTTATGTGTAAACCTATACACATAAAAGCAAATGTGACAGCAGGTAAAATTTTTGGGTAAGAAGATGTGTTTTATTGATGTATTAATGAAACTTGTTGGTTTCGCACTATTTTTATTGCTTACTTTTTTATGCCACAAACTCGAAATTTTACAGGGAAGGTTTTTTTTAAATAAAATCAGTTTGAAAAAAGCCATTATTTTAAAATTTATAATGTAAATATTATTTATTCAAACTGATTTTATTTAAAAAAAACCTTCCCTGTAAAATTTCGAGTTTGTGGCATAAAAAAGTAAGCAATAAAAATAGTGCGAAACCAACAAGTTTCATTAATACATCAATAAAACACATCTTCTTACCCAAAAATTTATAAACACTTCGAAGAATCTTTTTATTCCGAAATATATCATACTATCCAGATGTCCGCATATATAAATTATATATGTATGTATTATAGATATATATATACCAATCAATACATTCATCAAGAGAATTACTAAAATAAATACATTCACCAAGTGTATTACTTAAATATGTACATTCATTAATTTTAAATTTCCCTTTTGTTAAACAAAGAAACAGAAAAAAATGACAACACCCGTCACACATGTGCTTTCGTCGCAATCTCGCTGACGACTAAATAAAATGAATAGCAAATTGTTTTCTTCCAGTGTTATTTCGTCACTCTCACCAATACTACTACCGTGGGCATCAATGCCCTACAGGAAACATCTTCAGGATCTTAAATAAATATAAAGAAAATACAAAAAATTAACACAAAATTTTTACTACATAAAAGACTATAACAAACAAAATTGCAAACATAAAGAGCGTATAGCAACAACATAAACTCACAAAAATATAGAATTTTTTTTATTAAAACGAGTAACAATAGACGTTCATTAAACGACTGCCCGCTAATCCGATCTTTGTTGTACTAATTAGTCGTTTGTTTATGATGTGTTGAAAGCTGCTTGCACAATTGTTTTCCACATCTTTTTTAAAATTTATCCTATGCTCATTTTTTGTTTTTATAATGTATAGCATTTCCAATGTAAGTCTTCTCTTATATTTGTCTTCTGTGTGTAGGATATCAATATCAGTTAAATTTGGCAAGTCTCCACACAATGTGCCAGTAGTGCAGTTTTTTGTGTAGACAAATTATTTTTACATTTTAAATCTGATTTGTGTTCAGGTATTCGGGTTTTTAATTTGTTCTTGGTTGTTCCGACGTATACTTTTTCGCATTTTACATTTTCGTTGCCGTTGCATTTTATTTTATATACCTATTACATTGGATTTTTCCATTTTGTCAATTTTGGTTTTTGTGTTAGAGTAAAGTTGTTTAAGTGTATTCCTGGTCGTTGATGCTATTTTATACTATTCTTTATTATATATTCCGGCTTTCTGAATTCTCTCTGATATTTTGGGAATATAAGTTAATGATATGTAAATCTTAGGCGTATCTTCTCTTCTTTTTTCTTTTTGATTTGTATTATCTTTAATCAGTTTTTCTATAATTTTATTTGGAAAAGCGTTTTTTCGTTATAACTCCCTTATTTTTATCAAATTTTCTTTATGAAACTGCTTATCGCTTATGGTAAGTACCCTTTTTATGAAGTTTCTCGCGGTATTTATTATAACATTTTTAGGCTGACATGAGTAGAAGTTTATTATCCTTCCCGAAGATGTTGGTTTTTGGTACCAATCGGTTTTAATCGTGTTACCTCTTCTTACAACTAGGGTGTCAAGATATGGCAATCGTTCGTTATTCTCCTCCTCTATTGTGAATTTTATTCTATTATGAAAGCTGTTTAACTTATTGAGCATTTCCTCTATTGCACATTCGTTTACAATCACAAAAAGGTCGTCAACATACTTCGTTAATAGCCTTGGATTTTTTTTTCTCCATAGTCCCAATACTTTTCTGTAATAGTTCCTCCATAACTATATCCGCTACTATGGGAGATGCTGGTGATCCCATTGGCAAAGCTCTGCATTGCGTGTATACTTTATCGCCATACGTAAAGTATCTTTTATCCTGTATACAAAATTTTTATTCTAAATTGCACCGCGTCTTTTACATTAAACTTCGAGTTTTCTGTAAGCTTCTTTAATATATTGGTCAAAAACTTACATAGACCGCTAGAGAGTACCGAAGAGAGTAAAAGACGCGGTGCAATTTAGAAATAAGATCAACAACAGTGCAATATGTGACGACGAGAGGATGGTATCATTTGAAGTAATATCTTTATTCCCTAGTATTCCAGTGGAATATGCAATCGATCTGATCACAGGTAAATGGGACGAGATTCAACAACACACAACAATGTCGAAACAATTATTCGTAAAGATATTAAAATTTTGTATACAGGATAACAGATACTTTAAGTATGGCGATAAAGTATACGCATTTTTTAACAGTGAGATATGGCATTTTGTAGTTAATTTAATTGAGTTATTAGATTTACTGTTGCTTGCAGATTTTACTAGCTTAGATGTTATTAACTTAAGATCCCATATTGAACATCATAATAAAAAATATGTTGAGCTTTTTTCGGATAATTTAAATCCCAAGCATCATTTTTTAACTCATTATGCCAGAATATTAGAACACTCCGGCCCGTTAATATTTTTGTGGACTTTTGGCTTCGAGTCTAAACATAGGCAAATTAAATCTTATAGTAAGAATATAAATTCAAGAAAAAATATATCTTTGTCCATAGCTATTAAATTTTGCACATCGTTCTCAGAATTTATACTTAATTTCGAAGTAACAAAATTCATTCTTGGTCAGATTCAGTACAATATAAAAAAGTCTCCGTTTTATAGAGAAATAAAAAAACATTTAAGCGGGAGTAACCTATGTGATTGTAAGTGCTATAAAAATTTTATTCATTACGGCACACAATATAAAAAAGGTATTATAGTATTTTTTTATATTCCAACATTTCATGCTTACAAAATTTAAGAAATAATATTATTAAATGAGAAAATTTAAATTCTTTGTCAAAAACTAAATGTTATATCATATGAAAAAAGTTTTTGATCGTATACAGTCGATGAAAACTCAGAAGACTACAAAATTTTTTCAGCTGATTCCATAAAATCTCCTCCAATACACCTAATTCTTTTAAACAATAAGTATTACTTGAGACCAAAATCACTTTTTTAAATAAAAAAATGTAAAAAAATTATAATCAATATTTAAAAATGTATAACACGAAACCTATTGTTTATTTTATTTCTAAGAAAATATATTTGTCTTTTATTTGTATGTATGTATATAAGCAACAAGAGTTTGTATAAATTTATATTTTGAAATGTTATTGAAAATTAAATAAAAAAATTGAACAACAATATATATATTCAAAAAAGACTTTTTATTTGAAGCTAAACTGTTTTGGTACTTTAATAAATTAAGTACAATTTTCTACTTAAAGTTAGTTTTCCTGCAACTCATTTCAAAAAATATTGTAATTAAATATAAAAATTTAGGATTTCGTCGTTTTTAAAAATTATGTAAATTTCTTTATTTTAAGTATTGCCGCACACTCATGTGAAAGAAATTTGTAGTAAAAATATAGATTTTCAACTTTAACTAAGAAAAATTCAACTTTAAATTTAGTTTTTTATTCTTAAAAACATTTCAGAAATTCTGGAAACTAGGACAATTTACCTTAAAATTTAACTTGATACTAGGAAACTTTACTTAAATATAGAAATGGTTTACTTCATTTCAATACCAGTTTACTTGGTTTGAGTTAATATAGGTACTCAAATTAACATAATTTTTCTGGTATGAAATACATAGAATACTCAAATTCAGTAAGATTTCATTAGTTTAGGTTAAATCGTATACTAAAAGTAAGTAGAATTTTTGTAAAGGTCATTATTTTTTACTGTATATGAATAAAAATTTACTTAAAACAAGTAAAATCTTTTCGAAAACAATACAATTTCTGAGTTTTATTCTTAAAAAATAGTCCGAGACATACTCGAAACTATGAAAAAATTACTTTATAGTAGGAAAACGTCCACAAATTTTAAACTTCATATTAAGAACCATTTGCTTAGTTTAAGGAAAAAAACACTTAATTGTAGTAGCGAGTTTACTTACGTGTAGGAATAAAAGATTAGTAAAAAGTCTTATATAACTGCTTTCTAGTAAATGGTTACTTGTTTTCAGTTTATAAAGGAAAAATTCGTTTACTAATTTTTATGGAAATTGCATACTTAAATTAAGTTTTATTTTCCTTGGAGCCAAATCATTAAGTTAAGTTAAATTTACTTGAATTTAGTAAACTTTTTTTTGAGTGTTATTTTGTTAAAAAATTCAAAAACGACTTGAGAATTAGTTTGAAGTCCGACTATTTTACATGGCTCTATACCTTTTAACGAAAGACTTAATATAGCAAAATATATATTTCCAACTATCAATTTGTGTTTTCTGTGATGTGTGTTGGGTAATATTTAAGCTGAATGAACGTGAGTCTGTCTGTAAAGAAATAAGCAATGATGTGTTTTTGCTTGCAACTATAAACGTGAAACTGTATATATTTGCGCATTTACGACCAAATCCCAATTGCTTTTCGCTTATTTATGGGTCGTCGTTAAATCACCATAAATAGGTTAAACACAAAGTGTCAATGGTAAAATAATGAATTCCGTTCATTTTGTTCCACAACTCAGCCCAGCTGACTACAGTTCTGTTTGTGTTTTTTTTTACTTCTTAGTGCCAAGAAATATTAAAACAGCATTGCGGCGACGACCAAAAACTCACAGCTGGGATGCCTGACAGTCGTTGAGGCATTTGACTAAAAAGAGTTTTTAAGAAAACCCATTTTTAGTTATCGATATTTGTAAGAAGACCAAAAGCCATCATTCATGGTTAAATTTTCTCCAATTTTTTTTTGTATCGACATTTAAATAGGAATGAAGGAAAAGAAAAGCGCATCTTGCAATGCAATTTGGGGAGTGGTGAGTGTTGAAAGAGATGATGGCAGCATGTGAAAATAGATTGACATACATCCATTTCTCAGTGGGTATGTTGCAACTGTTGAGTCTTATCAACACTTTCTGTTGCACTGGAACATTTTATTGAATTATGCACAAACAACGATGCCAGAAATATATGTAAACCATGAAACGAAGATGATGATGGTTGACTTAAGTGAATGTGGTGCTTAAATGAAATATTAAAGTGGCGGCAATATTACACAATTATTGTGGTGGCATTTATAATTTTTAATGGATGAAAGTAATAGCATTTTAGTAGGGAAATGTTTATGTGTTTTATATGGGGAATTCACTATAAGGTGAGGTCAAGTAAACACGTGGTTTTTCGGTGTTCGGGTTGTCAAAGTTTGTATAAAAACTACAGTTCTTTATGTTTAATTCATCATTAGATAGTTACAATGTTTATGACAATCGAACTACAAAAGCATTATTGTTGTCCCAAAGTTGGTACGCTTTTGAAGAGTTTTCTGTAAATAATGTTGTTTAGGGAATAATGTCATCGGGCTTGAATGACTATAACCAGTGATACCATTTTAGCATATTTAATATATATTTACAACTGCTTTTTAGCATATTTCTTTGTTAAAGAAAAAGCTGCATTTTTCGGGATATTTTTTTTAAAAAATAAAAGTTTTTATGAAATATATATTAAAATGCCTTTTTATTCAGCAAATTTTTAGGATATTTCTTTTGTGAAAATGTATAATTTTTTTTTAGCAAATTTTAAATACTTAAACATTTAAGGATTTAATCTTAGCAGATTTTTAGCATATAATCTTAATTTTACGATCTTTCCATTAAACAGTAATGGCAACACTGACCATAACATATTAAATATATATGCACACGATACGTTTTTTACATTTGACATTTCAAATTTCCCACTGCAAAATACAAACATGACGTGTGTTACCTTGTTAACATTTCTTCTGTAAAAGGCAAATGCAAAATCTTCTAACACAACTTGAATTAGAGCGTGCTCTACATTCTTTTGACAAGCCATCTGACATAAGCTGTGTAAGATATCTATGCCGGGAGAAACCGGCAGCGACGGTCATCTATTGACGGAATCATTAGGCTAAAGTTATCATTCAACAATACCGATATTTTTATGATCATTTTACCAGTGAATAGAAATTTTTTAAATAAAAAAAATTTTAAATAAAAAAACTTTAAAAATAGAGACAATGTCAGAAGCAAATAACATGTACTTTTGAGACCGAATGTTATAAACCTTCTGTAAAACAGCAATTTTGACAGGCATGCACACTTAAATGCGACTTGAAAAGTTGACAAGTCAGATGTTAAAAACATGTTGTGTACATGTACCTTTACTTGTTTTTCATTGCAGCGATTTGGTAACGCTTTCCAGTCCTGTAAAATTATTTCCTATTTGGAATCGTTCTTTTTTATTTTATTTTTTTATGTTTCTAGTGATATTTCTTTTTCAAGATGATACCTTTTTTATAAACTTTTTTTTTGGGCTATTTCTATGATTTAAACGATTTCAAAACTTTTTTGAAAATGAAGGATTTTTTAATTTTAGATATCGATGTTTATTTCTTTTATTTTTTTAAATTTGGGATTTACGCACTTTGTAAGTTTTAAATTTTAATAATATTTTAGCTATAATGGTCCAGTTAATGATCAAATTAAGATCATGATTAACTAAACTTAATCCAAATTGATCCATTTGACTAATTAAATAGACTTTAGGCAGAACTAAAATCGGACAATTTTTCTCAATTAGCCCCACAATAAGCGAAAATATTTGTTTTGTTCCATGAGACTTTTCAGTGTATAAAATTAATGTAATTTTATCCTTCTTTTCTTTCGAATTACCATTTAGGCTATATGCCAATTAAGGCCATGCTAGCACAAAAATAGGTTATTTCGAAAGGATGCGTTAACGATTTTATTGTATAATAGTATCTAACCCGTTACTTCGTAAGTGTCTCCCTTTCGTTGATAAAAATGTTTATGTGTCGAAGTTTATGTTTCTAGGTTTTAACCAAACAGTTTTAACATTTTTCATCTTAAAGGTTCATATTCACTCAGGAACCTGAACCAATAATGTTTGTTTCTAAATTCAATATTATACAAATTAAAAAAGTACCACATGTAGAATACATAAGTAAAACAAAGAGCTTTAATTTCCCGTATTTCCCACTTTTTATACTTTTTTTTCTCCCTATTTATGTACCAAATATTATGCAGGAGTAGTACATAATGTAGCACATTTATGCCAATGAATGGAGATATATGTTTTGCAAAAAAGTACCAAAAAAAAAGGTACGATTTTCACTCCTTAAGCGTTCGAATTTCAAAAAAATACCAAATTTATATCTGTATTCCTTATGTTTATTTATTAGTTTAAAAGATAAGGTGAAGAAAGTACCAAAATACAGGTTTTACCCGTTAACTTCCTAAAACTGCCAAATTTAAAAAAAGTACCAGACACCCGTCTTCTTATTTTTCTAAAGAACAAAGATAAGTGTTACATTTAATTTTGTATTATTTTTAGTTTTGGACATAAAAGATTACCGAATTTTGCCTTTTTTGCCCTTTAAACATTCGGATTTCATTTGTCAGTCAATCAGTCAGCAATCATTAACGTTACAATTTTTATATATAGATTTTAATTTGGTAATATATTTTTTATAAACTTTCATATTAATTCGAATGTGTATTCTAAGTTAAATTACAATTTTAAACGCTTTTATACTTTAATAGTCTATTCCTTTAATATTTTCCAGGAATAAGACTACTAAAGTATAAAAGCTTTTAAAATTGTAATTTGACTTAGAATACACATTCGAATTAACCATGAGAAATAAATTCCCAGATTCTATTTGTTATATATTTTTTTTTTAAATTTTGTCTCGAATTGTAGTGAAGTTTTTTTTGTTGCTATTTTTCTAAATTTGTTTTAATGTAACTTGCTTTGGAGCTTTAAAATTTGAACAATGTTCTCCATTTAGCGATTTTTTCTGATGTTAAAAGGATTATTCATTCTTGAATTTTTTCGGATTTAAAAGTTTTTCCAACTTTAGTTTGGGTTATTTTAGAGATTGAAAAATGTTAATGATTTCTTCTTACTTTCTTGATTTTTTCTTAAGGTTTTAAGAGTTTTATGACTTCTTGATATTCTAAAAAAATAATTTTCGATAAAATTTCCCATAGTTGAAGCTGTTTATCAGGGTCATTTGTAACATTTTGTCTCTAATTTACGCCTAATTCCCTTAAGTAACTCATTCTGTTGGGAGACAAATGTCTTAAAAAAGTTCTGCTTAGAGGTGCTAGATTTAGCATTTAGCACAAACAAAAATATGATTGTAACACCTGGGTTGTTGTTGTTATTGTTGACATTTTTTTTTATTAAATTTATTAAAAATAAATTTTGTTTGTACATTTCACGGCATATTAAATAATCTAAAACGAGTGTTTTAAGTCTTCCAGGGAGATTTTTTTTAATTCTCCAACCAGCAGCTTGTCATCAGCGGCCACAAAATACGTACTGGCTAAATTGTATTAGAAATAAGATTAACTTTAAGGTGACAATCATACAAGACGTGACAATAACGACAATTTCGATAACATGGCCAGAAATAAAAAAAAGCAATAAAGAGGACAAACTGTTTAAAATGCGAATATTGTTTTTATTTATTTTTGTTGTTGTTTATTTTGTTTTTGCTGATGACGACGGCTGAGGATAAATATGTTGGTGGTGATGAGAACAATGTTCATAATGATGTTGATGATTAGAACAATAAGAATTTTAGCTTTTTTTTGAAAAGAAAAGAAAAGTTTGTTGTTTTTTTTTTTAATTTTTGCCACAATAAACACTAACAACGCACCTTAATTAAGAGTTTTTTAAATTTTATAAATTCAAGAGCCACTCGTGGTCTTTTTCCCCTCACACAAACTCAGATTTACTGAACACATATAAACAAGGAAGCTCTCTATTGTACGCTTCATGGTCTTTACCTTTTGTTTTAGTTCCTTTTTCGTTGTTGTTGTCTCATTTTTCTTTTGTTTTTGTTTGTTTCTGTTGTTGGAATTTGTTTATAAAATTAAACTTAATAGCAGCAAACCCTGGTTGGTCGTCCATCCATTCAGTTTTAATAACGAGTAACGCAAAAGTTCTATTTTTAGTTTTAGGATTTGTTTATCTAACTTTCAACAAAAACGGTGTTTTAATTTGTGTTGCTTTTCTAGTTTAGTTTCCCATTCTGCGATATCGTTTACTTTTTGAGAGAAACTGGTTGTGTTTTGTTACTTTGTGGTTTTAAAGAAACAATGATAGCTAAAAATGTTGCTGTATTATTTTTAATGCGCGACCATAAAACTTAATTAATGCCATGAATGAACATTATTGATCGCAAAATGCCATAAAAAATAAATGAACTAAATTAAGGCCAGTTAGGCAAATTTTTGGAGATTAGCTTAGATAATGAAAAAAATCATTGAAACTAGAAGATGTTATCAAGAGTAGTAGCATTTTTAATTTGATGGATAGCTTGCATTCCTGGGAGCAGGAAGTATTTTAGTGCTGGTTCACACACATCAAGTCTGACTCGCCAAGTCTTGAGCTTTTAGGAGAGGTGAAACAAGAGAATGCCATTTGTTTTTCCCTCTCAACTAAAAGTTAAAGACTTGGCGAGGCAAACTTGAAGTGAGTGAACCGGCACTTACTTTCATATTCGAAAAGACGCGGGAAACTTATTATGAAGAATAATTTGACAATCAATGGTATTGTTTTGAAAAATCCGCTCAGCTTGCCTTTTGCTCCAAATTGCTGGGCATAGTATTCGAATCTCCTTATTGCGTCACAAAAATATTAGATAAACAAATTGTTAAAAAACAACTGGAGCTTTAGTGCGATTTACTAACTCTTAACAAACCGACAATCGTTATATTTGTCGACATATATGTAACTTCGCTTGCAGTAATTTTAGTGTGATTCTGTAATTTCTTTTTAACGAAATAATCCCTTTTTAATATCTTGTGGGATTTCTGAAAACAAAATGTAAAAATACGCGAATGACAAATACTCAAAAACCATTTTAACCCTCCGTTACTATCGTATATTTGACTTACTTCGGTACTATCATTGGGTGTAATCCACCTATGCCTTTTAAGTGTCTGCGTTTCTTAACTGTCAAATTCAAATCTACAAATAATGTAGTTTTTTTAAATAATGAGCACTAAAATACCGAACAAATTTAGTTTTATTCGTGTATCTATTATTTTATTTCAAATTATATGTATGTTGTCTATTTACATTTCATTAAAAAAAAAAAAAAAATAATATTAAATGGATTATGTAAAACTAGTGATAATTAAGAAAATTTGTAAGCCAATCCTATGCGGGTTACTGTTTTGGAAAGTTGAAAGGATATAGAAAAAAAAGTAATTTAATAACATTTTTCTAAACAAAGTAAAAATTTTGTTTTTCAGCCAAGTAAAATTTTGCGTAAAGAAAAAACAAAATTTAGTTACTTATTAAAGCTAAAATAACCTTTTTCGATTCAATAAAATCTACGAAAATTATTGTCGCTAAAAAACGAAAAGATACTGCTTAAAGTAACAGCTAACTTCAACCGACGGCAAATATCGAAAAAATTTTACTGAATAGCAAATTCGATAAACTTTCGTAATATTTATTTTAACGATACGTTTATCGCAATAAAAATTAGTGAATCGTACCACTGATATCTTCCACCATTGTCTTAAAATGGAAAGGTTAAATAATTCTGTTGGTTATGATCTAAATATAAATCTCTGGCATTTTGACAAAACTTCTTAAGTCGAGATAAGATGAAAAAATATTTTTTATCAAATAATAAAATAAACCGAAATTAAAGAAAAATTTCGTTTATAATACAAAATTTTAAAATCATAAACAAAAATATTTTTGGAAGGAAATCTCGTATAATAAACATTATTGTTTTCAACTTTTTACATATGACTTAAGATGTTTTGTCAAAAGGCCACAGAAATGAAGCCAAGACCAAATATATGAAAATGCCTGTGAGATAAAAAAAAAAACGAACTATACAACACAATCCAATTTGAAACGATCACTTTAAGGGAGTTACCAGATTCACATACTTGGGTGGGATTCCTGTTATATGGAGTTAAGTAGTATATTATAAAGACTCTGTCGGACAATTTATCATAATTTTAGACATTTTCCAAAATTTTGACCCTATTTTTAAATCGATGTCTTCCGATTTGGCACCAAGCTTAGTCCTATTAAATAGTAGTTTATACACAAATTTTTAACAAGATCGGTGAAAAAGTTTCTGAGATAAAGGGGGTCAAAGTTTGACATTTTGGCCATAAAGGTGATCTTTCTCATCCATGTAACTATAGGTAATAACCTATTGGTGTTGGACAAATTTGTCCCAAGTAGCTTAGACAGCTATTTGATCAATCATTTTAAAAAAATATTTTTGTTTTTTTAAAAAATTTTTATAAATTTAAAACTTTTTTTTATTTTTTTTTTAGCGGGAATGTTTTTTTTTTTTTTTTTTTTGCTCAAAAGAAAGCTTATGTCTGTTCCTTTAAGGTAGTTTTGGTCGCTTTTTGGGATACGAGTGGCTTATGTATAAAAAAAAATAATTTCTAACTCAAGACGAGGGTTTTTAAATTTTAAGCATATACAGCACTATTTTAACTTTTTCCTAAAAGACCAGAACTACCTTAAAGGAAAAGACATAAGCTTCTTTTGAGCAAACAAAAAAAAAAACATTTCCGCTAAAAAAAAATAAAAAAAAAGTTTTAAATTTAAAAAAATTTTTAAAAAACTATAAAAATTTTTTTAAAATTATTGATCAAATAGCTATCTAAGCTACTTGGGACAAATTTGTCTAACACCAATAGGTTATTACCTAAAAAAAAAAACATTCCGGATAAAAACAAATTTCACCCAAATCGGAAGACATCGATTTAAAAATGGGGTCACTTGACATCCCCCATATTTAAAATTTATTTAAAAAAAGTTTTCGAATCTGAGCAAAAACTTTAAAAAAGTTAAAAGGCTTTATTTATCAATCATCGAAAAATCATCAAAACGAAGCGAAAAGTTGAGGAAATTTTAAACTTTGAAAGAAAAATTTAATGAAAATCGTCAACATTCGATTGTTTGCTTGTTGACTCCTTTAGTCAATAAAAGACCAATAAATGCCTGCATTTCGATTGTATCTGTCGGCTTCCATTGACTTTGTAAGACTCCAAACGCTTCAGAATTTGTATATTCCACTATAATTTCTAGAACTTGTTCTTTAAGAAATAGGTTGAAACTGTCTACCGGATCAACTATTTCTTTCACACCCCAAAATATCTTCATTGTCATTTTCAGAAGTGGCACGCTCAATTTCTTCCTGTGTTAGTTTTTTCTCCCATTTCTAACAATAGATAATTAAATTTGCTGAAACAAAAACTAATATTGTGACAAAATGTGCTCTGCGATTGATTGCAAACCGTTGGAACATCACATGTGTTTCGTAGGGATCAAGGCTTGGTATTTTTGGTATACGAATAATTTCGTAATTAAATCAATTACAAATGTGATCCAAAGCAATACATTTTAGCAATATATCACCCGCCCACAATCAGCAACGCGTAGATTTAAACAGGCACCAATATACGAAATTCTTTGCAACCTTTGCAATTTATTTTATGCTATTATTTTTTTATATTTATTTTTTGTTATTATTTTTTAAACTAATAAACAATAACACATGTGGTTTGTTCGTTGCCGTTTTTACGAATGACAGAGAAGTTTTCATTGCTCAAGGCTAAAACAGGAACGATAAATGGAGTGAGCGATCTAGTTCCTTTAATCTTTCGGAACGGTCGCAACGATTCCACAAAAGGAATGATTTTGACCAACTTAAAAAAAAAAACTAAACTAGAAACTTGTGATACTCCTAGAAATTTTGTAAAACAAGAAATTTCTTAAATATTCAAGAAAAATTTTAACACGATATAAAAATTCCAACATTCCATTCATGCTTTAAAAAAATTTTTAAGCGTTTGCCTGTATGTGTTGTGGGAAATGTGTATCTATGTATGAGTGTGTATGTGCGTGTTGATTGTGTATTGATGTGTAGATAGACCTGTTTTCGTTACACACTTTTATTTGCTCCTTTGCGATAAATTTTGATGACAAGGAAAAAATTCTTACTTTACCAATCATTAAATTTTATAAACTTTTCTAAATGAGTGAACTTTTTCGTCAAATTTAGCAACGCGGTTTTCAATGACAAAAATAAACAACATGGAAGAAATGTTTATCTAGACTAATGTGTAAAATCGCACGTCGATAAAAAAAAAGAAAAAAAAAACTTTTTATTAAAAAACTTTTCTAATTAATTTATTGCAGAGGAGTGAAAAATTTAACAAGAATTTATAAAGAATTGTTTGCGATTTTTATAAAAATTTTTTATTATGTAGATTAAGTTTGGTCCTTATTGGACCATAGCTCGCATAAAAGCAGCGTTTAAGAAACTGCAGTCAAAGTAGAAAAACTGGCATTTCCTCCACTTCTTTATTTGTCATTGCATAAAAATACTTCTTCCAAAAATAGCATTGAAGCTATAACTTCCTTACCAATGTTAGTATTTACATACAAATTGGCGAAAATTACTTTTGCGATACTATGTCCTGACAAAATTTACCGTAGACGCCATATAAACCCCCTTCCTTAAATTACTTAAAGGCAAACAACTTTCATATAGATGACGATTTGTTAACAATATTCGGCAAAAACAGCTTTTATATGAATCTTTAACTCAATTAAATAATTTTGTTGTGGCGGGTTAATGATTGCCCATGGGTCCCAAATAGGTTAGTCTTGCAAACATTTGTTCTAATATACTATAGTGTAGGGTATCATATCGTCGGGGTTGACCGACTAGACTTTCATACCTGTGTCTTTTTTTTTGCTTAAATTCATTGTAACTTATGTGAGCTTATGTATATGTATTTCTATGTTTATCTGTACGCTTTATACTTACCCAGCGGTAACTATAATGAGTAAAGAGGCCTACTAGAAGGCCTTATATAACAGTCATAAGTCCATCTCGCCGCATTCCGCATTTTACACAGGTTGCCATTGGGAGCAAGCCCTTCTACACTCCCTTTAATATCAACTTCGATCCCTTCCCACAGAAGGGAGCAAGGAAGGTCACTAAAAAAAAGTAAATAAAACTGAACACCTTCCTTTATCCCTTTTCAAAGGAGGGAGTAGCGAATGTGTACTGAATATTTTAGAAGGTCTTTTAAAAATAAGTTTATACCTTCTAGAAGGCATACTGCTGAAGGAAGGATATAATGTGCAGTGAATCTTTTAGAAAGGAGTATAGAGGCCTTAAAAATGGCCTGCCACTTGCGGGCCTTTTAATATTTACAGCTGGGTACAAACAAAAAAAAGTGTATGTAAATGAAATTGAAAATTTATGGTCGCATTCGTAAACACAATTTATATACAGGAAGAAACACACTCTGGATAAATTAAGTTTTTTATACTTACTTTAAGTACGAGTCGAATTTAATAATTTTACACATAACACTTAAGTACTTAAAGCCATCCTAAATGTGATTAAATTCGAAGATCAATCCTGGAATTTCTTAAAATAAGTACAAAATTCTTAAACCAAGTAAAAAAAAAGATGAAGCCACTCTGAGAGTAAAATAACAAAGTGAGCGTTTTAATCTCATTTAACTTATCAAAGTTTGTTGCGGACACTACAACAACACCACACAAGAATTTAAAAAACGATTTGCTTGTTGTGTGTAGAAACAACAAAACCAAAGAGTTCTCATTTAGTTTATATTTTCAGTTATATATTTACCTTAAGTTTTTAAAGTAAAACCCATATCGGATGTAATGTTTTATTAAAATAAACCACAAGCACAAGCTCTGATTGTATGATATTAATTGATTTTTTTTAATAAATTTGTTTGGCTTAAATACTACTTGTGAGAATAAAGTTTAACCCAATATTGAGTGACTTTACAAAAGTTCACTCAATCACTTATTAAGAACTTAGAAATAGCTTATAGGCCATTTACATTACAACGAAATCTAGTAGATTTCATTTGAAATCTTCCTCAAAATCTAGTGCGTTTACATTATACCGTTTTGACATTAGCGAGATTTTGTTGTTATAACAAATCAATGACTAAAATATTTTTGTGGAACACATACAAACACAAAAAGAAATAGACATTAAAAAATTTGCATTATCTTTAGTTTATAATCAACATCACTTTTTTACCAATTATTTGTCCTTTTTTATGTTTTACAAATTCTCAATTTTTTTTTTTCAACAGTTTTTGTTTTGTTATGCAGGGAAGTATTTTTTAGTGCTATATGGAAAAAACCATAGTTGCAAAACTAAGTACTACTAGATTTTGAGTAGATTTCGTCGAAATCTAGTCACAAAGTAGATTTTGTTTTGTATGGGAAATCTTATTAAAAAACCACTAGATTTGGCTCGAAATTTTGAAAGTACTAGATTTCGTTGTAGTGTAAATTGGCTATAACATACAAATATACCGTATGGTAACAGGCACACAGAAATATTTAAGTTATTTTATAAATTTGAATATTTATTCTTATTTGGTTGAGTGGTATTGGAAAAGAAATTTGTTAGATCAGCATAAAATTGTAGCAACGTACGTACATTGAACTACTGTTTTCGACATAAAATATCAAATTGCTTAAAAGAATTTATAATTGCGACAACGTGTCGAAAATTTGTTTTGTTACTGACCTGTCCCAATATTGTAGTTTGTTTACTTTTACTATAATCAATTTGAATGGTTGCATAACCCAGATGTCTGGATACACTACACGGAAATGATGCTGGTGTTTTCATACTAAAATTCTCCTTCTTATTTCAAGTACGAATTCGGTTTTAAATGAACTTTATAATTCTTGAATCAAGCTCATTTTGAGATTGGTTTAATCTTAGTTTTTGTTAAATCTTACTTATTTTCGGAATATTTTAAGTACGAGTTCGGGATGAAATATGGATAAGTTAAGTGATTGAAAGTTCGTACTTGAATCAATCTTTCTGTACTTGATTCAAGAAAATCTGTACTCAACGTACTAAAAATACCGCTACGGATTGATTTGAGTACAAATGGATTGATTTTTCTTTTGAGTGTAAACAACTAATCTTATTTACAAGAAATATACGAGAACAACATATACCCACATACATTAAATATTAAAAACAAGTAAAAGTGCTATATTCGGCTATGCCGAATCTTATACACCCTTCACCATGATGAGATAAGAACAAAAAGTTATATACATAAATAACGTTCTTTAGATATGTATAAATAAATATTTATTGAGCCACGCCAACTTTTCATTTCGCCATGGCGAAGAATATAAAAAAAAACAAAAAATTTATATATGTACTTAAGCCCGTTTCCTCTTTTGCCAAAGTTGACGTTTGAAATTCGTTTTATAATCTTAAAAATGAAAAAAAAAATTCTTTTTGGGATTCGAACTGGCAATATCATCAGTCTCAGGAGAGAACTTAACAAATCGGCTACAAATGCTTTTACTGAAGAAGCGTTAAATTAAAATATATTGAGTCTATGAGTTTGTTTCTTTATTTGAGCGGCATATCATATACATGCATTATTGTGTATGTGGATGCGTAAAATTAAACACATTACAAATAAAATCCACCATTTGTAGTGAAGGGTATAAAAAAAACAACAACAAAAAACCACATTACCAACACTGTATTACCATAACCACTGTATGACCGTAGAAACCAAAATTGAATTGGTTTGTATGGTATGTTTATGTCGTTTTGGTAATGCAGTGTAGGTATGGTAATGTCACGTCTAATTGGACCTTTAAAGGAAAAAATTTGAGGCAGTCGTGGTTTTTTATTCATATCTCAGCCATTTGTGGACCGATCTTGCTGAATTTCAATAGCAAACAAATCCGGACCATATGTGACATAAATGTATAATAACCTGACCCCCATCATATATGGGGTCTTCGGAAAATCCATTTCAATGGACAGACAGACAGACGGACATCGTTAAATCAACTTCGCTCCTCATAAGGACCCAGAATATATATACTTTATAGGGCCTAACATCAATATTATAGAAATTACAAACGGAATGACAAACTTATATTTATCCTATTCACCACCTGTGGTGAAGGGTATAAGTATCCATATTTATGTATGCTTTAACATATATAAGGAGGACTCCAAGATTCCACAATCGGCAATAAAATGTAATGAACCATTTATCGGCACAAAGATTCCTTTTTAAATATCGGATATTTAGGAAGCTTAAGACCGATTTTTAAAAGTTAAATTTAATTACTTTTGTTTCACTTGCGACTTTTTTGAGACGAATTTTATGCCAATACGATTATAACAAGTAAACAAAAATATGTTTACTTTTCTTTAAAGGTATAATATTAGTAATACAGTGCACTCGGGAAAACGTCAACTAATTAAAACCGCGGGTGTTGACGTTTAACAAATTGTTGACGTTTACAAATGTAAAATTTTTAAATAAAAAACATATCGATAATGTGCTTTTAAAGGTTTTTATTGATTATAAACTAAAACCAAACATAAACAAATTCAAAAAGGAAACAAAAAAGTCATTCAACCTGTCTAGAACCATAGAAGACAATTAGATCCAAAAGAATACATCTTAAATGAGATCATATTTTTAATTATACATGCACACATATGAATTAAAAAAAATCTTATCTTGCTAATGGTTGACTTTGTTGCAACATATTGCTTCGCTAAAGCTACCGCACTTGTACCCTTTTCTAATAAGTCCACAATATTTGCCGTTTCTTGTAAATTTATCAATTTCGGCTGTTTTGAGCTCATTTTGTTAATGTGATACTTACGAGAACAAAAAAGCAACTGAACATAAATAAAAAGACAATACATAAGTACATACAGTTGTAAGTTCTTTTCTACTCTACTTATAAGGCGAATCCCCAATTTCTGATATTATTTTATAAAATAAGTGTGTATGTGTACAAATGTGTGTATTTTAATTGCTGCTTAATTCAAAATTTTGTTTTATTCAGAGTTGACGTTTTAGAGCTTTGTGGTTGGGTTGACGTTTTAGAGTACACAGAAAAAAATAAGAATTGATTTCAATTAAAAAATTTGTGATTTTAATTAAAAAATTAATTAAATTTGCACCAGTAAACAAATTAATAGTATCAATTAAACCAGTTAATAGTATTAATTAAACGTTTAATTCACTTGATTAAATGTTTAATTCAGTTGATTAAAATTTTAATTAAAACTGATTATATTTTTGATTAATGCTTTAATTGGTGAAAAATGTGGGAGAATTTTTTCTGTGTAGGCAATGTAAAAAATAAAGGGTTGACGTTTTGGGATGTTGACGTAAACGAGCGTTGACGTTTTCCCGAGTGCACTGTAAGTACATTTTTGAAAAACAGTTTGCTCTGCAAATAAATAAGTCCTACGAAATGCCCTTTAGCATATGTGCATATGTCAGACTTTGAGTTTTTCAAATTTCCTAGTGCTCATTTGATCCATTCAAGGCGTTCTTAATGCACTCGCAGTCATTTAAGCACATTTGATGTTTGAAATAACATCTGTTTTTCATTGTTGTCTTCGAATAAATAATTGTAAGAGTAAAAAACTAAAAACTCTGAGAAACTAAACGAAATAATATGTATGTATGTATGTAGGGATGTATTTTATTTCTCTTGTACATGTTGCTTTCAAAATAAATAATAAAATCCGTATTTAGTCTGAAAACTAAAGTCGCACAGTAAAAAAAAAAAAATTCCAATGTAGAAAGGGGTAAAAAAAATCTAGAAAACAAACCACAACAAGTTTGAAACATGTAGACAGATATCTTAAGTAAGAAAATCATATTTGTAAAATATTTTGTCTTGCGCTATGTTTTATTAGCAACAACAACGATATTTCTAGCTAAATTTACTGGCCATTTGTTGAATTTGACATAAAAATTGCAATTCTATTCGACCAAGTTCTACGTTAAAATCGTTTAATTGTGAAAAGCACTTTAGACTACAACAGCAACAAATAATTTTTAGCGACAGAAGCAACAAATACAAATAACGACAACAACAATAGCAAAAGCAATCGAGGGAAAATGTAGAATCACCTAAAGCTGTTTTGCCATTAGTTGCAACATTAAATTGCAAATTATTTCGACAGTTCACAGGCCATTACACGCTTGAATACACTTAAATACAATTGTAGACAAATACACGTGGACACATACATATGTAGGTTTGTGTGTGTGTGTATTTGCCCAAACATCAATTGAAAATGTACCTCAAAGCAAATGCCCATTTTTCATTTCCATTAGAATATATTAAATGCTTGTGTGCGAATACGTAGGGGTGTGCACAATCCATGGATTCGTATTAATACAATATTCATATATTTAGGTAAAATACATAAATAGAAACGAATAATACCGCAAAACAGAAACAGGTGACAAATTGAAATTTCTTTCTCTTCCACTTCAAAAAAAGGTCCATATTGCAGTAAAAGAATAAAAAACTACCACATTACTAATAATAATTATTTCTCCCAGCAAACATAACAATGTAATATTTATTTAAAAGATGTGTTGCCACTAGTGTTCATAAAAATACTAAATGGTGTCTCAGTAAGAGTACACTTTTTAAACTCGGTGTCATTTTTTTGTGCAAGTTTCAACTCTGAAATTCGGTGATAAGCATTTCCATCTTAATGGCTTCGTGAATGCACACAATTGTCGAATTTATTACAGCAACTAGCCACCAAAATCATGCGACTTAACAAGAAATCCTAACGCAATACATGAGAAACAAATGCACACACAACGACCATATGACTGGTGCGGATTTTCGTCAGGCAGCGTGATTGGGTCTTACTTTTTTGAAGATAAGGCCGCAATTGCAGTGACTGTTACCGGAACATTATAACGGGGTACTTGTGGCATGTATCTGGACGACTTTTGTTTACAGTAAGACGGTGTCACCTGCCACAACGCGCATTAAGCAATTTATTTATTACAGCAACTGGCTAACAAAATCATGTGATTTAACGCCATGCAATTTTTTTCTGTGGCGTTTTATGATATCTCGTTTTATGATTCCTGGTCTAAAATCCGAGATCCAAGGACGTGATTGGTGAGATACATCCACATCTCTGTGAAAATTTCATGAAAAGTATATAGGTCTGTCATCAGAGCCGTAGGGACCATTTAATGGACATTTTATTTCATATTTAATCGGAATATGTCTTCTTTAGGTTAGGTTGAGTTAAGTTAGAAGGGTTCTGGGACCAAGGGCACAAATCCAATCGGAGACAAATGCGGTCCATTGTTAATCCCTTTAATATAGAGGAAGAAGAAAGAGAGAAGAAAAAAAGAAAATAAATTGATAGGAAGAGTTAAGATAAATAGTAGGCAGTTGATATAACAATATCCTCCCTACAGTCAGCCCCTCACCAGAAATTACCGACCATTTTTCCTGACTTCCCTGATACATTTCTGCCTGAGACCCTCCATCCAAGGACAGTAGTATAGTCGCTAGCTCTTCAGCATCCTAGCATTATTTGCAGAAGTCCGGTGTGGTTATGTCACATTTACTCGCAAAAGCCCTGACAGAGCAACGTCCCGTCAAAAGCCCTATAAGAGTCCTTAGAATTCTTCTATCCAAGCCTAATAGAACCTTGGTTGCTCTTGCATCCAATCCGCGCCATAATGCACCAGACACCCCGCAATCCTTCTATCCACCCAGGACCGGTTAAAATAATCGCTGAATATATCACGGATCACCTCATAGTAGTGGCATAAGGGGTCTTACTCCCCTGTCCCTTACTTCTGAGACCATGTTCGAACCCTGTCTCGCGAGTTGGTTCGCCATCTCATTACCACCAACCTTGCAGTTTACGGGTACCCAACACAGCCTTACTGTGAATAGCCCCATGATCACCCTCAGAGCATTCCTGCACCGTCGGACCAGGCAAGATTTCACCGTATAGCCTATCAATGCTTTGAGAACAGCCTAACTATCGAAACATGTCTTCTTTAAAATCGAATAAAAAATTTACAACTGACTCTTAAAATACTTGTTGTTGTTTCAAAATGAAAAAGTGCATTCTTACTGACCCAGCGTTTACATATATTTTCTTCCGGTAACATACGCAATTCTTTACATCTGTAGTCTTGCTATATCTTTGGTCATATGGAAGAGTAGCTTAAGTCGATATAAAATGTACTTGAGTTATTGCAAGTAGAAAATGTGCAAGATTTTCTAAGTTAATATTTTAACGTTTACTTTTAGTCTCTATTGAAGTTGTTACTAGTACGACAATTTACAGACTTTAAGCTAAAAACTACTTACACAAAATTCTCGAAACTACAATATTTAACTTAAATATAAATTTCCCACAAACAATCAAGATTTTCGGGATTCCGCCATTCATGTATTTTTTTAGTTCCCAAAATCTCCATTTCAAGACTCGAGAGATTTTCTTGAAAAAATACGCGGAATTTCAAAAATTTTCACTCAGTTTCTAAACAAAATTACAAAAACATCAACTTGTTTTCGCTCTTAAAAGCAAATCGTCACTGAAAACCACGAGTTTAAATAAAAAATTATAGACTTGTCTTAGGAAATTTTTTTTTTTTATTATTATATTCAGGAGATTTATTATATTCAATTTTACCTTAACACTAAAGTGTATACCTGGGCCTGATCAGGCAAATTTTGACTTTTTCCAAATTTGTTCATATAATCATTAAATATATTAGAACAAAACTTTATGTGTTTCTCAACCAATGTGTTTTTTTACAAGAAAATGAGAAAAGTGTGTAAATTTAAGCACCGTGTAATGTTAGATTTTTAATTAACCATGAATCTTACAAGATCCTATTTTAAACCTTATTTAAATATAAATCATTTAAAAATCTAAGAGTTGCGATTGATTTTACAACACAAAATGTATCAAATATGCATTTTTGCTTAGCCCTGGAAGGCTACTCTTCAATTAAGTTCATTAAGGTTACTCTTCGTCGAATCGACGAAAACTCGATACGAACTTGAACTCGTTTTTGTGTTTTCAAATCTATTAACTTATTAAAGCTTTCGTCATTAGCAGCGCAAGGAAGTTCATGCACTTAAAATCGCAAAATATGCGCATAAAACATTAGTGCATATTACAAAATATGCAAAAATAAAATTAAAAAATATGCATTAAAAATATATTTATTTTACCATTTATTAATTCATAAAAACGTAAAAACTTAACATAAAAAAACATAAATACATTTCATTCAGTCTTAAAAAATTAAAGCATATGTAGTTTAAAAAGTAGTAGTAGATAAATAGATGATATAAATAAATAAGTTTTTTTTTAAGTTATCAAATGTAAAACTCATCCTCTTTGGTCTTTAAACATTTTTAAACATTGAAAATGTTCGTTCGACATCAACGGATGTAATAGGTGCATATTTAAAAGTGGAAAGCTCGTTTATAAAATATTCATTTTCTACAATATGTTCTTTAGTGGAAGGTAAATTAAAAATACTACCTATTTCTTTAACTCTTTTAAATCCAGCATTCTTTTTTAAAACTGCATCAAGTTTGGCTTTTATTTTTTCGCCGATTTGACCTTCTACTTTTCTTATTTTAATGACAGCGTCATCAACGAGTTTAACCGATGTGCTCAATGATTTAAACCTCTGAAGTTTGGTTATTGTTTCAACTAGAAACCCATAGTTTGAGTGTATAAATACTAATTGAGCCTTTATATTAGGTACATTTAAAATATTGTATACTTTTTTAATAGCGACTGCATCATTTTCGTTAAAATTCTTCAACATTTTTGGCATAATACTCAACTGCCTGCAACCAGGTACCCCATCTTGTTATACATGGTTGTGGTGGAAGGTTCAAGTCAGGATATTTTTCTTTAAATAGTGAAACACGCAAAGGTGACTTTAAAAATATTTTTTTACCACATGATACCAATGAATCTATTGTATCAAATTGATTTCTAATTTCTTCAGCCACACGATGCATGGCATGAGCTAAGCATGTGATATGTGACATTTTTGGGTAAAATACCTTTTAAAAAATGTCCAGACTTAATGGCGCTGCATGTGTCAAGTAGAGCAAAATTTTATTTTTGTTAAAGTCTTCTCCTAAAAAAGAACTAGAATCATTGAAAGTTCGAGCTATTGAAGCATGATCCACCTTTTCCAACTGTGCAACATTTAACAAAAATTTGTGTTTATTCTGTTCTTTTTCGGCATTCGAGATCCCAACAATTACGTTGACCACGCAACGTCCTTCAATGTCCGTTGTTTCGTCAATGGACACCCACAAATTATGTGTCTTAATTCTTTCAACAATAAATAATAATATTAAAAATAAATAAATAAATAATTATTACAAAATATGACGAAAAAAGTGAATTTATAACAAAATATCCCAAAATATTTTACAAAATATGACGAAAAATATGCATTTATAACAAAATATGCAAAAACATTAACTTTAGGTGGGTCTCAGAGTAACGACAACAAACATGCATTTGCATGAAGTCCCTTGCCCTGGTCATTAGCTAACATTATTGAAGAAAAGAGAGTTATTTGAATACACATACAAATGTTATATGATAAAAAGTAAATGAGTGAACATCCAGGGATAAGTTTTGGTTATATATTGGTTTTTTTTTAACTTTCAAGTGGTTAAGGGTATCATAAAATCTGTCAACTGCCTACTATTTGACTTGTCCCTTAAAAGTCCCAACTTGTGCATGTGTATATTTGTTTTATTACAAAAATATCGTTTAAAACTAAATAATAGCTGTAAAGTTAAATTGTTTTTAACTTGGAGAAACAGTGGAAGAAACATATTTCGTATAAAAATAATCGCCCAAAAGAAAAAAAGATCGCTTATAAGAAAAATATTCGTAGCATTTTTGAATTCATTATATACGTTACCTACTGTTTTAAATAATGGTTCTTTTTGCAAAACACATTTTTTTACATATTTTTATACTCACACCACAATAGCGGCAAGGGTATTATGCATTTGTGCTAACTTTTGTAACACCTTACATTATTGTTCCTAGACCAACCTTAAAGTATACCGATCGACTCAGAATCACATTCGATTCATCGGCCCATCTGTCTGGCGCTTGTGCGCAAAGCAAGGGACCAAATTACGGCATTCGATACCAATCGAAACTACAATACAATTAAAGTGGGAATTTCGATCGATATCGAATGCCGTAGTTTGGCCCCAGGTCGCAATTTTGGCCTATTAAATGGTACGTTTCATACATGATTCTTTATGGAAAACAGTTCTTGTATCTATAATCAAATTCAGTGCAAATTCAATCGATTACAATCTAAATCATCTTATCAAATTTTGTTAGAATCGGTCCGTATTTAACCAAAGCACCCATACAACAACTACCCCCGAAAATAGCTTTAAATGCCATAATTTTACTGTAAATGCTGGCATTCAATTGGCTATTCAAGTTGCTTTGACGATAGCTCACGTACCCTATATGAGATCCATGGGCATTTTGAAAATGAGATATTAAAAACTGAGGTGTAGGGTATAATATGTTTGGGCTTGACCGACTATACTTTCTTACTTGTTTTTTTGATGAAAGTTCTGTGTATGATTTTTTTTTGTGTGATTGTGCGTTTTTATATGTGGGTAATGTTAATACAATTTTGTTTGTGATTTAAATAATGTGACCGCATATTTGGCAAACATTTGCTTAACATTATTATTAGCCAAAGTAATACGAAATTCAATACATGAACAGACAAACACACACGCAGCGCACAGCCTCAAACACAAACACACATTACATGGCCAATACAGGTAAACAGAAATACAGCTAATAACCCTGCAAATAATATTGGACCACCTGATCCATTTTGATAAAATGGACTACTCCATGGACTGGTCCGATGTAATGCAAACATGGATCATGTCATTGTTAAAAAGTGTTTGTAGTGAGACGACATGTCTTCGTTTTTTAACGACATGCTTTCGATTTTAAACGACTTCAAAACTAATCCTCTTGAGTATACCATGGAGTAGTTTTAAGACTACTCCAAAGTAGTCCAAAGGTGGGTTACATGGTCCTCCCCTAGGACATCGCAATGTTAAATAGACCATGTTTTTTCCATACGTTTGGGTTAATTTTGGATTAGTCCTGGTCCCTTGTGGGCTACTCTTTCCACGCGTGTTTGGACTGGTCCTATTGTTTGCAGGGAACTTACAGATATCGAACACAATTACAAGCTAATAAAATATAAATATGCAAATTAGGGGAGTTCAGAAAAAAGTTAGGAATAATTAGAACTAATACACCTTAAAATATATTTGTATATAATTTATATATTTATTTATTTATTCAATGGAAACAAAAATTCCTTAAAGCTAGCTTACACTATCTCACAAGTCTTACGGTTTCCATAATACTTTGTGAAAAAAAAAATTAGGAAGCTTTTTGCGACTGTCAAAAAATCTAATTTTAGTTTGTGTTCACACCATCACACAAAGTATAAACACACACACTTGAAATAAATTGCAACCCTGATCTAATGAAAAGTATTATTGTTTAGAAATTTTTCAAAAAACGATGAAGTCGTATAGGATGTCCAACTTTTTTTAATAATAATCACACATGCATTCACACTATCAGACTTTTAGATATTACTTGCGTTTTTGACATGTATTAATAAAGTATAATAGTGTTAACTAGCCTTTAGAGACTATGCATCCATGACTAAAAAAAAATATAAGCGTATTACGAAATTACAAAAAAAAAAAAAAACATATAAAAATATTTAAAATTTATACCATATATATTCAAAAGAAAAATCAATAAATTATCTTCGTTGCAGATTTTTTTTTTGAAAAAGAGAAGCTTAAATCGTCACCCTAAAACACAATAGTTGAGAAAAAATAATATTCAAATAAAAATACTTTTTTGCATAGTCTTAATGGAATAATACTTTAAAATGAGAATGCTATTGATCATATTTTACACTTACTTTAGAAATCGGTTCAAAATTAACTATTGGTCACATATAAAGTTGTCTTTTCTAGAAATTTAAATTAATTTAGAAAATTTATTTTTTTCTGATGATGAGAATATGGTTATTCTGGAAATATGTAAGTTCGAACCCACGTTCAGTCAACAATAAAAATTATCAAAAAATTTTAATTAATTTCGTGCTGTAAAATTCCTCCCTTGATTAAAAAATAATCCAACAAAAATTTA
This sequence comes from Pollenia griseotomentosa, assembly GCA_963931875.1. Classification (NCBI taxonomy): domain Eukaryota; kingdom Metazoa; phylum Arthropoda; class Insecta; order Diptera; family Polleniidae; genus Pollenia; species Pollenia griseotomentosa. Next base: position 20,027,831 of record OZ007561.1, read on the forward strand.
ATTTTTATGAACTTAAGCCTAATTTATCAAATATCAAAAATTTCAAGAAACCAGCAGTTCAATAAAAATGACAATTGTTAATTACACTAGGTCACAAATAACAAACTTTTGTCTGTTATTTGTTTCTAGCATACTTTTTCTCATGGATTTGGACCTACTGAACACGAAAATGAATTTTAAAAATTTTTCTGTCGATTGGTTTGCGAGATACAAATTTTTTAATTTTTTTTTTTTAATTTTTGGAGGTACACTTACTATTTTGAGCATATCTTTAGTCTTCTTTGACCTATTTTATCCTACTACTACTCAAATTAAAGACAATTGAGCCGTCTACAACTTATTTTCAGAAAATTTTCAAATCGGGTTAGTAGTTTTGATGTTGGCGGCTTAAAAAGGTTAAAAAACTGGGTTTTTTTAGTAAAAATGTGGCTGAAAAATTCATATAAAAATTCATATAAAATATAAAACGCGATGTTAACAGCGATTTTAATTTTTTTACGTATAGCTGACACTTTTCCAAAGAAAATAAGCCCTTACTTAACAAAATCTGATGACAAATGGCCGACTTATTATTTTTTTGGTAAACGACCGAAATTCCTCTATTTCACGATTTTTTGATTTTCATTATTTGCACAGCTTACCTACCCAACGCAAACGAATAAATACATTTGAACTTAATTTAAAATAAACAAATTAGTCTTCGTATATTATTTTTTAATTTATTTACAGCACTACATGCTCAATGTATCGCACAATTAGCTAAACTAACGAAATTAAACTAACTAATTAAATTAAGCAAATCAACGCACAAAAAAAATTAGTAAAAACAAAGATATAAGTGTACATTTTATGCCATGTGGAAAAACTGCTGACTTCTTCTTTGTTTTTTGTATTCGCTGCAATCGGTCTCACGTATTAGGGTCCAAATATAGTCACCCATCATAGCCGTGTCATACATGCCCTGATAGCGTCGTTCCATAGCCTTCAATTCCTGATGAAAGCGCTCGCCGTGTTCGTCGCTCACGTCTCCTAAATTCTCAGGGAAAAAATCCAAATGAGAATGCAGAAAGTGTATTTTAAGTGACATGTGCACTCCCATGGCTTCATAGTTCTTTACCAGATCCTCAACTATGTCCTTATAATTCGGGCTTTTGTTGTTTCCTAAAAAGTTTTCCACAACAAGCCTGAAGGAATTCCATGCTGCGGCTTCGATGGGTGATAACAGCTTTGGGAATTTTTCATCTTTCAAAATTTTTTTTATCTCGGGTCCTGCGAAGACTCCTTCTTTAATTTTTGCCAGCGAAAGGTAAGGGAAAATTGACCGTAAATAGGCAAAAGCTTCACCTTCTTTGTCTAATTTTTTGGCAAAATTTTTAATCAAACCCAATTTTATGTGCAGCGGCGGAAGTATTATATTTTCACGGTTCTCTATTAGTGGTTTGCGCTGAACATTCGCTTCTCCAACTACAGGTTTCGTTCGTACCGACCATTTTTTTTTTATATAATGCTGATCATCAGCGCGGCTATTCCAAAGGCACAGAAAACAGCAATGTCGCGTATAGCCTCCTTGGAGTCCACACAGAATGGCCACAACTTTAAGGTCGGCGCATATTTTCCAATTGTATTTCCTATACTCTATGCATTTCAGCAAAATGTCCATAGTTTCATAGTTCTCCTTTGAATGAACCGCATGAGCAATAGGAACAGATGGCTTTTCATTCCCATTATGTAAGAGAACTGCCTTCAAGCTCTCTTTGTTGCTGTCAATAAACAACCTCCATTCGTTGGGGTTGTGAATTTGGTGAAGCTCTTGGAACAAGCCTGAAATGTCGCTGCAAAAACATATTTGGTCTTTCTTTGTATAAAATTTTGCATACTCCTTGTGACGGTTTCTGTACGTTGATACTTTCACTTCTGAAGCCGCAAATCCACACTCTATCATCCGAGACGCAAAAAGTTCGGATTTCTCCTTAGTGAGACCAAAATCGCGCACCCAATCGTTTAGTTCGGCCTGTGACAGTAATTTTCGCTTTGCACCCGGCTCAAATTCGCTTGCATTTGACTCGGACTCTTCTTCTGACGATTCTGCTTTTTGAAGAGATGCACCAGGGCACACTGGATATGGCACATCATGCGAATGTGGTACTGGAAGCGCAAACGATCCCACTTGAGCGTAGTTCCATTTAAAAAATCTTCCTACCCCACTGTTTGTGGTGAGGCAAAAATAACAGTCTGTGGAATGGCATAGCGGCTTTTTCCACATCATTGGTGTATCGAATTTCATATGGCGGCTAAAATTAAAATAAATTACTATATTCGCTATGTATAATGTGTTTAAATAAAAATTCTTACCTTCCGCCAGCTGCCCAGTTGGTTAAGATTATATAGCAAAGATCACACAGCGACTTAGGTGTCCATGGTTCTGTGATATTTGGTGAAATACCAAAATAATTCAAATAGTGCAATTGTACTGCTGGAGTAAACTTGTGTGCGTGATTTTTTTTTATAAACTGGCCACAAACATTGCAGAAATTGTCTGGATCGTTCAAACACTCGAACACACGTAGTCTTTTACTCATTGTCTTCCTTGCGTTTTCTAAATATTAACTTCTTTACACTTTCACAGACAGTTTTGAAATGCAATTGATAACCGTGTCTCCTTATGTTTAAATATGTATGAGCATGTAGTGCTGTAAATAAATTAAAAAATAATATACGAAGACTAATTTGTTTATTTTAAATTAAGTTCAAATGTATTTATTCGTTTGCGTTGGGTAGGTAAGCTGTGCAAATAATGAAAATCAAAAAATCGTGAAATAGAGGAATTTCGGTCGTTTACCAAAAAAATAATAAGTCGGCCATTTGTCATCAGATTTTGTTAAGTAAGGGCTTATTTTCTTTGGAAAAGTGTCAGCTATACGTAAAAAAATTAAAATCGCTGTTAACATCGCGTTTTATATTTTATATGAATTTTTATATGAATTTTTCAGCCACATTTTTACTAAAAAAACCCAGTTTTTTAACCTTTTTAAGCCGCCAACATCAAAACTACTAACCCGATTTGAAAATTTTCTGAAAATAAGTTGTAGACGGCTCAATTGTCTTTAATTTGAGTAGTAGTAGGATAAAATAGGTCAAAGAAGACTAAAGATATGCTCAAAATAGTAAGTGTACCTCCAAAAATTAAAAAAAAAAAATTAAAAAATTTGTATCTCGCAAACCAATCGACAGAAAAATTTTTAAAATTCATTTTCGTGTTCAGTAGGTCCAAATCCATGAGAAAAAGTATGCTAGAACCAAATAACAAAATGGCTGTTGCCTAGTGTTATGGCACAAGCTGTCTCTTTCATCCAGTTTTAAAAGTTCATTAAATCCATTTGATTGAACGAACAGTTGCAAGTGGAATGTCAGCCTTGACATCAAAATCCGAGAGATTGAAGCTAGTTGATGCGAATCCATCTTTACAAAATCAATTTTGTGGCTCTACTTTTGCAAATAAAGTGCAGAATCCTTGCCTTCCGTCGTGTCAACAGGGAAATCACCAATTTTTTTAATTGGCATTAATGAATCGGCGCACACTGGTTCATATTTTGAGAAGGCGGCCAAAATTATTTTTTTTTTTGTTCTCCGATTTTAAAATTTTTTTATTCATGTGAAAGTAAATACTAGTGAACCTCGGGAGCCAAAAAATTAACACCCTATTTCAACTATTTCATTGAGAACAGGGTGGTCCGAAATGGACTTTCTCAATATTTGGTTATAGTTTTGAATTTCTCAGTCAATTTTTGAAGTTGAAATGCTCATAACTTTTTTGTTTTTTAAGATTTTTTGACAGAATAAGTTTTGTGTATTAGTTTATTTTATTAGCTATACGTGGTTTAAAGCATTAAACTCTGCGACCTCTAGAACTATTTAATTTTTTTTTTTTTTTAATGTCAAAATTTCCCGGAAATTTCCTACTTTATAGAGCATAAGTCCTGAGCGTCAAAATGCGTCAAAAAAAAACCTATACTCTCTTGTAGTCCAGAATCTTACCTACATTTCTATACCCCATTGTACGCACATCTGGATACGGCCTTGCGAACTACAGCAATTTCTGTGACCCAAGGTAAGATATTCGGTTCAAAAAATAAGTCCTGCAAGGAAAAATTACTTAAATTAAAGAAGGTGAATCTTAAAGAATTTTCGACAAATAAAGCAGTTCAGGCCACATAAATAATCTAGCACGTCAGGTTATCAATTAATTTGGAGAAGGTAAAGGTATTGCCATTGTTATGAACTTATTGTGGGTGAACGGATGCTGCAAAACGAATAGGCGACATAAATAGACTACCACGTTAGATTTCTGAGTAAGTTAAAAGGTTAAACATTAGTAAATAGCCGAAACATAAACTACATAGTTTAATTACCTGAAAATTGCAAATTAATTTAAAAAAATGGAAGAACAGGTAAATGGTCAAAAAACTAGAACGCAGTTATATTTTACGTGAAAATTACCTACATGTTACCTGTTAATTTATTGCCGGTATGTTATCCTTTTAAAAAGTGTGAAAACAGGGGTTTTTTTATGTTTCAAAGAAATGCTAATAAAAGATTAAATTTGTATTTAAAAAAGGGTTTTTATGTTTTAAAGAAGTAGTAACAAAAGATCATTTAAAAAAACTTCTATCAAGAGTATAAAAGTGCATGCATTCATAATTTTACCTTCATTATTGTTTAAACAATGGCTAAGTTCAGTTATAAAGTTCTCGCAGATATATATTTTCAATAGAAAGATGAAAAAGATTTTGTGTTACACATAATGAATAGTCCATTCTTTAAATTATGCAACGAACAAGAAATCAAAATTCATAAGATAAAAATTAAAAATTTTTCATTAACATTAAGAAAACGGTACCTTAAATGTTCTAGAAACAAGAAAACGTTTTACTTACGCAACGAAAAATGGCTAACAAATGATCTGATTTTTAAGAAGCTGTCAATAACTGCTAAGGAAACTGGAAAAGTGGGTCGGCCCGCAAAACAAATTGACAATTGCAGTGAAAGATCACGAAGACGCAAGCTAGCAAATATCAATAAAGAAATTTCTCATAGTATGATAAAGGATTCATTTCTGCATCAAATTCAACCAACGCAAAATAAGAAAACAAAAATTGCAATAATTGAAAAAATAGTGGAAGCGAGCCCTAAACGCACAAAGAGGATTTTAAAAAAGTATGCCTACACCAACTGAAGAAATGAAATTTACTCCAGAAGAAGCATTTGCACTATTTTTGGATTTAAAACGGACAAAAAATCAGTATACAGAACAGCGAAAGCGAACCAATAAAATAAAATAAAATACACATACATCTCAAACCAAAAATAAAAGTTGAATTACCTTAAATGTTATCGATAGCCAAGAATGCTATTTGGGCATTTTTCAAAATATTCCTTTTCAGTTTTATCCTTATAACAACTCGTCTTTCCCAAAAACGCCAACCTTTGGCCCCTGTGAATATTGGGACTAAAAAATTTATAGGGGCCAAATATTGGCATTTTCTGACAGGATCTAAGTTCGACAATAAAAAATAAGTATCAGTTGTAAAATACAAGAGAAATAATGATAAATTATAAAAAAATCATATTTGAAATATTCAACTTTTACACCGAAACTCAACAAAAAAATGAAAATGCATTTTGAACTCCCCATAACTTTTGGTCCTATCAGTCGAATTTTACGTTTTATAGCGCAAATTAAAGCCTAACATCGCACCTATCGAGCAAAAAAAATCGCATAAAAAAATACTTATCCAGTCAAAAGTTATGGAATTTTGACCGCCTTCTCGTAAAATTTCCCACTGTGCGGCGTTGAAAAATAAATAAATAGTAATAAAATACAACTCTTGGTGTATTTTAACGCTTCTGTCCATTAATGAGAGATATTTTGAAAAAAAAAAAAATTTAATTAGGTGTTCGCATCCGGTTATCGTAGTTTACATTAAATTTTCATAAATTTTGTATTGAAAATCTAATGAACAGCATTGATCAAGAAAATATTGCCGGTTATGGGAGGTGTCCATTATGGGATATGTTACTGTATTAATTGATAACTATAATCATACACCACTGCTAAACAAATGTCCTAAATATATAATTGCACTATTAAACAAATACCAGCAAACACACTTATGTTCTGACACACACTTTTATATGTATTTGATAAATTAAATGGCATTTTACAAAAGGTCTTAAGTGGTAAAATTGTTTATATACCCATCACCGCAGGTAAAAGGTTATATATAACAAAGTAATTCCATTTGTAATTTCTACAATATTGATCTTAGATCCTTTAAAGTATATATATTCTGGATACTTATGAGAAGGGAAGTTCAAATCCGGTAGTCCGTCTCTCTGTTGAAATGGGGTTTCCGACGCCCCCAGATATGATGGGGGCTTGGTTTATATATATTTTTGTCAAGTATGCTTATTATAATTTTGCTATTGGAATTCAGCCAGATCGGTCCAAAAATGGCTGAGATATGAGCAAAAAACCACGACTACCTTTAATTTTTTTGTTGTATTTTTATTCGTTTTTTCTGTTATCTGGAGAACGGCAAGAGTCAAAGTTTCCAAATTAGGTACAAACATTTAGGCTATCAATACACAGCATCCCACAAAATATGGGCGGGATTAGAGAAGTGGACGTGATACCTCCCGTACAAAAAATATCAAAAATTGTATAAAAACCTAAAGTCTTGCACTGGCATATGACCTATGGTTACGCCTTATATATCAAAAGATCGGAAATCTCAGAAAAGTCGTAGCCGATACGAAAAAGTTATGACCAAAATATAAATTTTTTTCTGAAAAATAATTATTTTCGGGAACCGTAGATCTTTCCGAGTCCAAATCTTATCCCCAAATTAAATGATTTCTTTTTAAAGACGTCGGTATATAAATCTGTCAAATCGGTTGAAAAATGGCTAAGTTATAACTAAAATACTGAAATCCCAAAAATTATTCTTTTTTTATAATTAAGTTTATCTTTTAATATATTTAATAGCACGCAAACATGTGCAAATAATTAAATGCAATTAAGCGATTAATACTACATATGTAAATATACATATATTTAAATATAAGCATATATAAACTTCTGTTCTTTCCCAGACATGCAACAGTGAAACATATGCAGAACGAGAATTAATTCTGGGAATCCTGTATTTGAAGATACAATATTTTTTTTTGGATTCTTTGTATATTGATTACTAAAACAAACTTTTGTTGTAAATTTTTAGTGGAATTTTAATTTTGTTTTATTTAATAAACTAAAAACTAAAACAAAACTACGTAATTTTTTTGAACAATATATTTATTTTTAAAACAAAGCACATTCATTACTAAGATATGGAATTAAAATAATCTTCATAATAATCTTCACCTTCATCAAAATCATCATCTTCATGTTGTCATCATCAACATCTGAAATATTTAGCAGAATAATCAAATCAAGTGCTGTTTGTGGTAAATTTAAATTATGTCGTTTCTCAAATAATTTCAAATGGGGCAAAAATGCGCAAGGTTTTTTTTTTTGATTATGTAAGCTGAAATATCATATTTTAAGAATATATAAAAAGTTTTGTCCAAGTATTCTCACAAGTATTTTGAAAATCAACATTTCTTTAAAAAAAACTAATGTTTTTGACCAATTAAAAACAAAAAAGAAAATTAATATTTTCGCAATATTTTTCTTTACAAAAATTTATTAAAAAATTAGTCAAATACCTGAAGTTGATGGATCCATTTTAAAAAATGGAGTTTTCTAAGAAACAGTTCTCACAAATCGCAGTAAATATATCTTGATTTTTACTTTTTAACAAATATTTCCATATTATAAAATATTACTCAAATCATTTTTACAGTTATTGTTGTTGAATTTTATCTTCTTTTATATGGTATTCTACGAAAAACTAACTTAATTTTTTGATTAATCCTCGTTTTTGATACTGTTCATCCCTCTGTGAATGGTGAAGGGTATATAATGGTGTTTTCTTTTCTAAAAAATAATAATGCATTATAATTGTGTAATATATTTATCAGGTTACACGCACCCTTACAAAGTGATACATTTTCCTAAATTACAATGGAACAAAATAATATGTACGTTTTACACTCAACACTAATGTGTATTTAGCGTGTTAAATATAGAATGCAAAGTTTGTACTAATAAGCGATATTCACCGCTGTTGTTTTCAACATTAAATTTTCTTTCCAATAAGCGTTAACAACACTGATTTTCAATAATTAAAGTCAGCTGTTGTTAAGAATTTTGCGCGTAAAAAAAAAAAATAATTATTAAATAAAAGTAAAACAAAAGATTAAAAAAAAATACTTGCTTGCATAAAAAAGTACTTAACGCAGATGCAAAAAAGGGTATTATCTCACACTCAATTATAACTGGGGGTAAGAAATGGAACAAATTTGCCATTTATTTTTGCAACATATTAGTGCCGGTTCACACACGTCAAGTTTGACTCGTCAAGTCTTCAGTTTTTAGGAGAGAGTGTAAAAGAAATGGCATTCGCTTTTTTGAACCAGCACTTAAGAAAGGAAAACGACAACTTTTCACATGTTTGCATATATTTTTAGAATAGAACAAAAACCCGCACGAGTGGTAGCATATATGGAACATTATTGTCAGAAAAGAAAACACCATAAGATTCGGCATAGCCGAATATATCACTATTACTTTTTAATGTTCCTTTTTTTAAAACATTTTGATGTTGACTACTGCAAATAAAATGTGCAATTATGAGGGTCAAAGTCAAATTTTAAAAGTTTACAAGAAGTTTGACGGGACTTTCCGAAAATGAAAGCAAAATATTTAGAGCTTCTGGGAATAGCAAAAATACGCCAAATTAAAAGCGCAAATTCTCTGGATGACATCTTTTCATATTATTTCGAATGTATGTATATTCTAAGCCAAATAACAATTTATAAAACTTCACTCAATAAGACAATTAATGTATTAAAGCTTTAAACATTGGAATTTTACTTTGAATACAAATTCGAAATAACATAAAAATGTATATAATAAATGTTTCTCACCATGAGAACTAAATTCCCATATTCTAAGTTTTATAGTAGCATTAAAAATAATGTAGCAGAGTAACAAGAAAAAAAAAAAAAAATTTACTCTCAAAAAGTAAACAATATCGCAGAATGGGAACATTAATTAAAAAATGGAAAACAAATTTCAAAAAATATTTAAAATTCGTACAGTTTATCGAAAGTTAGTTTAGCAACGAACTCTTGCTTTACTCGTTATTAAAGCTGAATTGATGAATCAACCAATGGTAGCTGCTATAACAGTAAAATTTTATAAACAAGTTCCAGCAACATAAACAACAAAAACAAAAGAAAAATGAGATATAAAAAGAGGAACTAAAACAAAAGGTAAAGACCATGAAGCGTAAAATAGGAAACTTCTTTGTTTGTGTGTGTTCAGTAAATCTGTTTTTGTGCGAGGGTAAAAAACCCCCAATTGGCTCATGAATTTATGAAAATAAACAAACTCTCATTTAAGGTGCGTTGTTAGTAAAAGTTGTGGCAACAATTTTATAAAAAGAACAAATTTAAAAGAACATAAAATTCTTCCTGTTCTAATCATCATTTATATTGATTATAATTCTTACCACCAACAAAATAATCATCAATATTGTCCTAATCATCGCCATCAGCAACAACAAAGTTGTTTTACAAAAAAAAAAAAAAAAAAAAAAGAATAAATAAATACAATATTCGCATTTTAAACAGTTTGAACTTGTAATTGCTTTTCCTTATTCCTGGCCATGTTTTCAAAAGTGTCTATATCGCCACCTCTTGTTTAATTGTCACCTAAAAATGGTTGATGACGACTGACTGCTAGTTGGAGAATTAAAAAATAAAGCTCCCTCAAAAACTTAAAAATGTCGGTAAAGGCCGTTATACACTATCCCACAAAGTCTTAAGTATTTTTCGAAAATGCTTCCCTGATTTAATTATGGTTTGAAAATTTAAAAAAAACAATAACAACTTATTAGACAGGTTTGTATTTTTTTTTTTTTTCAAAATACATTAGACTTGTGTGATAGTGTAAAGCAGCTATAATCATACAAATTTTTATTCAAAAGACATTTTTGTTTACGTTTTTAAAATTTTATAATATAAAATTTATATTATAAACGAAATTTTTCTTTAATTTTATTATTAGAAAAAATGATTTTTCACCGAGTTTTTTTAAAAAAATTTTTGCTATCTTATCTCGACTTAAGATGTTTTGTCAAAATGCCATAGATATGTATGTGTTTTTGTAAAATTGCAGGTAAACTCAAGTGATTATCTGTAAAGGATTCTTAATATTTAATTTATAAATAATTTCTAATGTTTAATTTCAATTGTTTTTGTTGTCTGTGCATGTATAAGTAAGCTAAAGTGTTGCTTATGTAAAAGCATTATGTTGTGTTTTGGAAATATATGTATGTAGACGGATTAATTGATCAAATTGTAATCATAGAGAAATTTATATGTTTTAATTTACAAAAAAAAAAAAAAAAAAACAAAAAACAACAAACATTTTTTCTAACACATTGTTTAGGACTTATCTGTATGTTCAATTAAGGCACACATAGAAAATTTCTAATTTGAGAAACATTATTAATGCTATAATAAGTTTTTGACCACAAACAAGCGCTTTGTAACATTTGCAGAAAATAAGTGACAAACTTACATTGCAAAGTACTGTGTTAAAAAGCTATTCTTACTACTCTTCACTACTTATACATTGGCATTTTAACTCATTATTTCAACACGGTGATGTCATTGGAGGCAAGTACTTACCACCTTTGCTTACAAATAGGGAGTTAAATAAGTCATTACCACATTCGCTTACAAATAGATATTTCAGAATATTATCAAGAAAACTGAATTTGTCCAACAAATTGTGTTTTTAATATATACATAATTTACTTTCTAATGCAAATTTGTACTACCCTGCATTAATGACATATTCAGACCCGATAAACCAGAGAACGATATGATTGCAAAAACCATATGATATTTTCATGGAAAAACGATATTATTAGGAAAGTTACTATCGTTTATGATACAAGATCGATATCATATATTATAATTTATACCAGCTAGACGATATCGTAATAATATCATTTGGTGTTTGGGTAGTGTAGTTATTGCCCAAATTTTTAATTTTAAAATACACATCAAAATCAATAAAGTATTTACATTTTTCATATTCAAATCTATTACAACCCTGCGGAAATTTGTGTCAATTGGTCCAACAGACTGGTCCTGGGATTTGTGAAAAAAGAACAAGTACAAAAAGAAAGGACTCATGACCAGTGAAAGATGAACCAATCGCTGAACTGGTTTATGAAGAACAAAAAGGTAGAAAATGTAATGAATTACAGTACAGTCTTCACCAGTGCTGGTACACATTTTTTGGTACTTTCTTTCTATATTGTTTTGAAATAATACATTGTAGTAACTGACACAAAACACGTCCATTGAGAATAGATGTGTGACTGGTCAACTGGTGTCAATTAACCCCCTCCAATGACAACCCCATGTAAAAGTGATAGGTCTTATTCATAGAAAGTTTTAAAACTAGAACCGGTCTCTACCACCAGATACCTATCACGGGACTACTTTGGTGTCAGTTTGCCTCCCTCTAGGGAAGTGTTAGAACTACCACCAAAGACCTATCGCGGGACTACTTTGGTGTCAGTTCTCATCCCTCTAGGGGATATTTGTAAGAACAAATAAAACCTTTGATGTATTTTATTACTAATTAATTATAAATTTCGATAATCTACTCTTAAACATAAACTTAGATAATATGTCGCCAATTTAAAATTACTTTTGTGTAATGAAGATGATATGAAGTAGTTATTGAAAAGTAAGTTGTTCAGTAATTGCAAGTCATTGCCAAGTTTTGTCTGGTTAGTTAAAGGCAGTTTTCCAAAACGTTTTATTTATAAACATTTTGTCATACTTTACGAAATTTTATCAACATTTGCTTTTTTTATATATAGAAAAATTTTGTTTTTTGGAAATCTTGCCAAAATTTGCTATTTATAGGTAATTTAAAAAAATGTCCTACCAAAAAACACAAAAACTGTACCATAAAATTTATACGAAGTAAGGTTGGCGAGTATTGAAATAATCAAAAGATGGCGATAATATTATACTGAATTACACTGTGTCACAAATTTTCAGCGAAGTCGTGACCAAATTAATCTGACACCTAATCTTCATGTAAAATTGTCCACTCCATCCGAATATGAAGTCAGAATTGTCAAAAATATTAAACGGATTATGTATTTGTTTTTTTTTTAAGTGAAATTACTAAAATAACATTTGTATAGATAAGTCAAGAAATTACAGAGTTACAGTGGACATAAGTTCAAACTTCATTAAAAATTTGATGATTTTTAGCAATTTAGCTCTTTTCAGGTTATTTTTTTTTAAATAAAATATATTGATTTTAAAATTTACATTGCAAACGATTATATTACATTGAAACTAAGACACATTTGTATACCCTCCACTACAATTAGTTGTGAAGAGGGTATACTAAGTTTGTCATTCCATGTGAAACTTTTTTATTAAATGTAACTAAAGTTTTTTTTAAAAAGGTGAGTCAACTATAACTTCAGCAACAATTTGAATGAAATTTTTGAATGAAAATTTTGACATAATGTTGTAAAAAATAATAATAAATGCATAATATTGTTGTGGCCAAAATTTGTAAACGGTTTCCTAATGCAAAATTCGTGTGGTTGCAAAAGAAATTGTTGCTCTATTATAAACACCAAGTGAAAATGTTTCTGGGATTGTGAACGGAGCTTAAAGGTTGATTAATGTTGAAGTGATATTTTATCGGATTTTATCATCAAATATTTGTTATATGTGAAAAGCCTTTAGTAAAGAAATATGCTATTTAAAAAAGGTATTGGCAATAATGTAATGGGTGATTTTTTAAGCGTAGTTCTTTTGAAAATCTAATAAAACACTTAAATTTGCATCATATATTCAAAATTTTTATCGAAATCGAGAAATTGGTCTTTGCCATTTTCTTTTTACTAATAACTTTATGTAAATGTTACCCGCGGCTCCAGTTCAAATGGTCTATTCGTTAGGTCCAATTTTGCACCACTTTTTCGAGCATTTCGGACTGTATTCCATGAATAACACGTGTTATGTTAAACTCTAAGGCTTCAATCGTGTTTGGATTGTCCACATAGACCAACGACTTCACATAACCCCACAAGAAATATTCAAGAGGCGTCAAATCAAATGATCTTGGCGGCCAACACACAGGGCCATTTCGAGAGATAAACTGCTCACCAAATTCATCCTTCAATATGTCTATTGTTTCACGAGCTGTGTGCCATGTGGCACCGTGTTGTTGAAACCATATATTAACCAAGTCTAACTTAGCCAATTGGGCCAATAAAATCGCATACCATGGCTCGATATCGTTCGCCGTTGACGGTAACGTTTCTTCCACGGTCGTCTTTGAAGAAAAATGGACCGATGATGCCACCAGCCCATAAACCACACCAAACTGTCGTTTTTTCGGGATGCATCGGTAACTCTTGCACGGCATGTGGCTGTTCTTCACCCCAGATGCGGCAGTTTTGCTTGTTTACGTATCCATTTAGCCAGAAATGAGCCTCATCGCTGAACATAATCTTTCGATAAAAGATTTCTCACAGAGCACGAATTTTGATAATAAATTTCAACGATTTGCAGTTGTTGCTCGTTTGCGAGTTTCTCCATAATGAAATGGCAGAGTATACTGAACATTTTTCATTTTCACAGATGTAGTTTGGACACAATTACCAACCAGTGCTGCCAGCCCGAAAAACTTAATTCATAAAAAATCACCCTTTATATAAATGGGCAGTTTTTTTAAAACATGCTATTTTAGCATGTTTATAAGCATTCCAAAATAAAACAAAATTAGCTTCTCTCTAAAGAATTCTGTAATTTTAATAAAAAAAAACCTAAAAATAAAAACAAATATCAATGGTGCAAAAACTTTCAGCCGTATTCATAAAAACTTATTTTTGATTAATTAACCATATATAAGGAAAAATTGCTAAAGTTGTATTCATAAACGAAAAATAATCTATTAAACCTTTAATAAACCACTAAGAAAGTAAGAAAATGTATTGTTGGATTTACCTTTCATTAAACCAAAAATAAAATTACATTTTGATAAATGTTTGCATTTTATGATATTATTTTACTGAAATATGTTTAAAAATAATGAAAAAAACATTTTATTTATTAATATGGAGATGTCTAATACATTTAATTAACGTTTTTTTTATTTTAGACAACCAATTTTAAGTTATATTGTTAAATATTTTAAAAATTTGGTATGTGATTTAAATGAATGCTTTCAGAGGCAAATGCAGATATTCTCCAAGTATTTTTAAAATTATTGCAATTTTTTTTTCAAGTTTTAACCCATTTACGCACGCTGTGCCAATTTAGGAACACTTCATTATTTCCGGCTTATGACAAGGTTTTTGACATGATTTAATTAATGTTTGCATTATTAATAAACTAAAAGTTCAGACATTTCTATAACATCAAAAAATAATTTTTTTTTTTAAGTCAGTGGTCACTTAAAAAAAATTTTAATAATAAAATAAAAAAAATTTCATTTTTTGTCCGGTACATTTGGTTGGGCTTAAATGGGTTAAAGAACAAATTGTTGTTTAAAAATTTTAAAAATAAGGAAAATAAGCAATCAAAATAATAATGATGCTAATAAAAAGTAAACAAACTTTTCATTCGAATACTTTCTTATCGTATATTTAAAAAAAGGCTCAAACAAACATTTTTTATACCTTTCGGCAAAATTTGGTTTAGAAACTAAAATAAAATGTATTTTTATATTATAAGAATAATTTTCAAGATTTTAAATTATTAAAAAATATATTAAATATGGAATATCATGTGAATCGAATAGAAGTTTCATGCATCACTAGCAATAAAATGGCAGCAAAACGTAAAACAAAGTTGCCATACTAAAACATAAAATCGCTACAAACAGTTAGTAGTTAAAAAGCTGTTATTGTACGTTTATGAATACGCATTTTTAAAAGAGGTTTATAAGACATAAAGCGTTTAATAGTTATTAGATACTTTAAACTTAAAATAGGAACTTTTTATGAAAATGGCCGTATGTATGTAAGGGCACATTATAATTT
The DNA here is from genome assembly GCA_963931875.1 of Pollenia griseotomentosa. NCBI lineage: Eukaryota > Metazoa > Arthropoda > Insecta > Diptera > Polleniidae > Pollenia > Pollenia griseotomentosa. The sequence goes on from OZ007561.1 coordinate 20,043,097, forward strand.
CAGCTTTGTAAAATATATTAAACACTGCACTTATTGTGTTTGTGCCCGAAATTAATTTTAGCAATTTATTTAAACAACCATATACTACCTGTAACACATTAAACATTCTCACTAATATACACTTTATTTAAACTATACCCAATCACTATGCTTAACACTTTCATCTTATCACCATCTGTCAAATATAATTATCATAAAGCAAAAAACTTCAAAACAACAGCAGGAACGAAATCCAGAACGAATATATACAAAATAGAGCGAATAAAAAAATTGCTTAATTGTCTTGCAACGGTTCAAACAAAAAATGTTAATGAGCCATCATCCATTGATTACACTCGAATTCAAGAGTACAGGAGTAGAAGTGTAGTAGTAGTACAGGTGTGTATGCTGGATGCAGTCTTGGTCATTACGGAACACTTTAGTTCAGCCAATAGCTTTTCGATGTAAATTAACACGTATCCTATAGGTTGCCATTAGAGCGTGTACTCATTAAGTATGCTGAAAAAAAAAACAGACACATTGACGAACACAAACACACATATGAACACATTTTTCTCTCTTACACACTCACACTGAAATTTTTAACAACTTTTGCAACAAAAAAAAGAAAAAAAAAAAAATAGATGACTAGTAACATTAAAATTCTAATTCTGTATTGAACAGAAAATTATTCCACAACAACAAGAACAACAAAAAAAATTGACTACGCTACACTCTTAAATACAACGTTTTACTTCAAGTCATTAACACTCCCAAAACGATGATGATGATCATTATAATGATAGCACATAAAAAAACTTAATTGTTTTACAACTGCAACTACTTGTCTAAAAACATTTGGGCTATTCACAAGGTAGTCAAAAAGTTGTAAAGTCATATGTCTTAAAATAATTACAAGCGCTTATATCTTAGATTTCTAATGTACAGTTGCGACGAAATAATGAACACAGCGTTAAAATTTTTATTTTGTTTCAAACACTTCAATATTTTTTCTAAACAATTGTAAAATATTATTTAGGACATTATGACAATATGACTTGATAGCACACCTTGTGAATTGCCCAATTATGTATTAGAATTGGTAGTTTAGATATTGTTCTCATAACAGCCGACATTGCCTGCCTAAACGAAAGAAAACTTTTCAAAATTATCTTCTATTCTAGGGCAACAACTCAATATAAATTTTAATGTTGAAGCAGAGATGACATTAATAGTGATGCTGATGTTGATGACGTTGAGTAAAAAAAAAAAAAATGGGATAGCACTTCAACACATACACACTTTCAAACACATATCGTGTTTGAAATGAAGCAAAGAAAAACATTGTTAGTATGCATTGATGTTTAGGTGATAAAATTTACTGCGTCAAACTGCAGTCAATGAAGTATACTTATTCACACTCATACACATTAGCATATGCAAGCACACGCACACCCTTATAGCAACAATTACATGAAAGGTATTCAAATATTCAAAGAACGTACGTGTATAAGAGCTTTAACTCTATGGCTTGTCAGTTTAGGTTTGTGTTTGTTTGTGAGTGTACGAAATAACAAATTCTTTAAATAGCATAATAAGCTGACCCCAGTTGGAAAAATTAGAGTTCTAAAGTTCTATAATTTTTGGCAGTTAGGTTATACACTAGGGTTATGACTTTTTGCAACTATAAAAATTAAATGGTATAGCCGTATAGGCCTTAAAAAAATTAGGATACGCGATGTTACATATTCCTGATCGTTAAACAATTTCCCGCACCAAACGAAATAAAATTTGGATAACTTTTTTTTAAATTCTTATAAAAATTCAATATTTTACTTTAAATTGCATGGTTTTTGAATAAACATAAACAGGTATGCTCTGACAATCACAAGATGCTCAACGTTGGTGATTCTAACATGAATTCGTACAATAGGTGTTCTGTAAATCGCAAAAGCAAGAAGTTTGGCGACTTCAGATTGCAAAAGTATGCCCAAGGGAACTAGAATTTTTGTAAGAAACTACAGCAAGCTAAACGCACAAGTTTCATCGTTTTCGTGCGATTGTCAGAACATGGCCGATAGCATGACATCATTGATAAATATTTGAGTTATTTTAGAAATGTAAGAAAATAATTTTATCGCGAAATATTTGACTTATTTTAAAAATGTAAGAAAATAATTTTATCTTTGTAACTAATATTTGCTTATCATGAAATAACTGCAAAACCCAACTATAAGATTCCTAGAAGATCCAATTTCTGAGACAAGTTTCTGAATTTGGCATCAAGGAAGGCATATTTCTCATATAAGCATTCATACTTCTTGTAGCACACCAAGAAACGCTTTACACTGTTTGCAAATTTATTTGCGATGCATGATTTAATGCTTGCTTTTCAAATCACTGTTTCCACCACAATGATTTTTCGTCTTTGAATGATTCATTTATAACCTTCTGGGTTTAATAAAGTTCTGTAATACTTAATCAGCAACATTGCAACATATTGTCGAGCTCAAGGCATATTGCCGAAATTAAAAACTACACGTACATAAAACTTTAAACTAATATTTTTCTAACATCTAAACATACACATTGTAAAGAGTGGTCTAACCAAAACGCACGATGTTAAGTGTAAATAAAACAAAAACATTTCAGGGAATAATAGTTTTTATTACTATAGAGGGATCGCCACGGCTTCGGTGGCAGAGCTCTATCTGATGCAATGTTGCCAAAACTAGGTAATCAAAAATGGCCAAAAACACATTTAAAATTCAATAACATAACATAAAATATTCATTAAAAATGTTCTACAATGAAATTTTAAATTGAGATCAATTTGTAACACAAGAATATAATTAAATTAATTATTTTATTATTTAAAAATTTAATCATCGTCAAATTCGATGTCGTATTGTTTATCTGATAGGAATCACTTGTGCCTATTAGTTTTCAATAGTTTGAAGGTAAATCATAATCATGACAACATTTACCCAACCTTTTGATTCCAAATCTACAACTAAAAATAAAAAACATACAAACAAGTAAGAAAGTATAGTCGGGCAAGCTTGACTAAATGATTGCCCACACCACAGTATTTAAAAACAATTTTTGCAAGTAAACCCTATTTATGGCCCATGAGCAATAATGCACCCGCCTTAACACAATTATGTTATGAGGTTAAGATTTATTATGACAATAATTAGTATTGTGGTTATTTTGTTGAACTATTTGTGGTTTTTAATCCAAATTTTTTAATATTTTTAATTAGGCTCAAGTTCATTAAATTTAATTTTCATTTAATTATTTTTATGAAGAAAGAAATTTTACAACATGAAAATTAATTAAAATTGTTATTGATAATCTTTCATTCTTGACCGTGGCCGGGATTCAAACCGCGGCCGGCAGGTTACCATGACATGTTTCGATCGCAACCACTCGATCTCCTCAGATGGATTTGCCGTTTTATACCCGCAGCCATCGACGACTGCTGACTTCAATAACAATTTTAATTAATTTTCATGTTGTAAAATTCCTTTCCTTTAATGAAAATTAAATTTAATAATAACCACAATACTAATTATTGTTAAAGCTAGGGCACGAGCTCTATGTGTTCATTTGTCCTTCAAGTTGTGCTCAAAAAGGTCAACAGGAAAAGGAAGGACAAAAAGGAAAAAAAAAATGTACTTTGGACTTCAGGAAGAATTCTTGACAAAAGTACGAAGGAACAGAGGTAAGGAAAGAACATGTAAAATCAATTAAAATGGATAATCATTCAAAAAAGCAAACTGCGATCTACCAAAGGTTAAAATACAATTTGGTTTAAGGATTGATGTTTGACTATTGACGTCAGCAGTCGTCGATGGCTGCGAGTGTAAAACGGCAAATCCATTTGAAAAGATCGAGTGGTTGCGATCGAAACATGTTATGGTAGCCTGCCGGCCGCGGTTCGAATCCCGGCCACGGTCAAGAATGAAAGATTATCAATAACATTTTTATTATGGCAATTATTTAGATATTTTAATCTATATGAGATTTTAGGATGGGGGTTTATATGGTTAATTTTGGACTTACCAGGACAACATTTTGTCGTGACATGGTAGCTAAAGTTAAAGTTATTACCGCCAATTTTTATGTTAATACCAATTTTTATAAAGAAGTTATGCCATTAAAATCTTTTCTCGAAAGTAGTATTTGAATGGTCAAAGATGGACCGATTTGTTAAAATAATTATAATTCCAATAAAATAAGTTTGGATCAAATTTAATCTAAATACTAGTGTGTTCAGTCAATTAAGTTTTGTTCGATTAATCGAACAATTTTAGATTAAATGTAAAAAATGTTAAATGTAAATTTTTTTTTAAGTTTTAAGTCGAATAAACAAAACAAATGTATGTGTCCGTTGGAGTTAAAAAAAACTGTCATGTTAAGTGAGTAATTTAGCATATTTTTTTATTAAATTTTTTTAACACAATTTAATAATTCATTTCACAAAATGTTAACTCAAAGATTTATATTAATTTATCGGGTATGTTCTAGAAATCAAAATGAAGTGAAATTAAAATTGAAATCGAACGATAATTAAAATTAAATTTTTTTTTTTTTTTTTTTTTTTATTGATAATTAAATTTTATCCATTTCATACTTAAAGCCTCAGCGCCATATAGGCTTTGTAGAGGCTATATCATTTTGTTAAATACCTTAATTATTATTTACACTATTTATATATATATTTACATACATATCGCAATAAACTATACATATGGGGGATTTCATGTCAAGTGACCCAATTTTGAAATCGATGTCTTCCGATTTGGATGAAATTTGCACCAAGGTTAGTCCTATTGGATAGTAGTTTAGACACAAATTTTCAACAAGATCGGTCTAAAAGTTTCTGAGTTAGTGGGGGTCAAAATTTGACATTTTGGCCATACAGGTGTTCTTTCTTCATGTAACTTATTAATAAAAAGAATTTAATTTGTCAACATTTCTACAGAAAAAAAGTGATTTTATTCCTGGGATTAACATATTGTGGGCATTATAGTATCGAAGGTATAAAATAATAATTAGGTTTGTAACATACCGTCGGAAAGGTTAATTTGTCTAGTTTCTTTGCAAACGTTTTATTTTTATGGCTTTAGAAACACTTAAACACAAATAGGAAAAAATTCAAAATAGTGCATATGCTAAAAATTTAAAAACCCTCGTCTAGAGTTAGAAATAATTTTTTTTATACATAAGCCACTCGCATCCCAAAAAGCGACCAAAACTACCTTAAAGGGTAAGACATAAGCTTTCTTTTGAACAAAAAAAAAAAAAAAAAAAACATTCCGGATAAAAAAAAATTTTACATTTAAAAAAAAAATTTTAAATTTAAAAAAAAAAGTTTTAAAAAAACAAAAAAAAAATTTTTCAGAATATTGATCAAATAGCTATCGAAGCTACTTGGGACAAATTCTGCTAACACTAATAGGTAATAAGTTAAATGGATGAGAAAGAACACTGCATATGCTAAAAATTGAAAAACCCTTGTCTAGAGTTAGAAATTATTTTTTTTTATACATAAGCCGCTCGCATCCCAAAAAGGGACCAAAACTACCTTAAAGGAAAAGACATAAGCTTTCTTTTGAACAAAAAAAAAAAAAAAAAAAACATTCCCGCTAAAAAAAAAAATAAAAAAAATTTTAAATTTAAAAAAAAAAAATAAAAAAAATTTTTAAAAAAAACAAACAAAATTTTTTTCAAAAGATGGATCAAATAGCTATCGAAGCTACTTGGGACAAATTTTGCTAACACCAATAGGTAATAAGTTACATGGATAAGAAAGAACACCTGTATGGCCAAAATGTCAAATTTTGACCCCCACTAACTCAGAAACTTTTAGACCGATCTTGTTGAAAATTTGTGTCTAAACTACTATCCAATAGGACTAACCTTGGTGCAAATTTCATCCAAATCGGAAGACATCGATTTCAAAATTGGGTCACTTGACATGAAATCCCCCATATTTATAATTATAAAATTTTTAGATTATAATTACTATTTACAAAACGGCCGTAGTTTTTCGAGGTTTAAAGTGGTGTTCTTGCAAAAATAATATATATGTATTTAAAAAATAAAGTAGATTAAATGGAATATTTTAATTATAGGGTCGTTTTTAAAATTTCCTTGATTTCTAGAACACACTCATATTTTTTTAACAAAATAGTTCATACGTTTCTCTCTTTAGAATGAGTTTGGCTTAAAAATATTGTACGAAGGATAAATCTAAGAATGCTTAATGTAACAGGTGTCCAACAATATATTAATCACTAATTTACCACTTACACAGTGACTATAACATAGTACTTTAAGAAGACGCTCCACCAACAAAATCAAAAGGGGCTACAAGTGGTCCATGAATAAATATTGTAAACAAGATACTTCGATCGATTCTCTAGAAGAAATTATTCGCAGAACCATAGCAGAGGACAGAATGTCCCTGAAAAGTTTCAAAAAATCCAAAGTTGAAGTCGAAAGTGTGAAGTTACAATTTGGAGCAACATTGACAAGTTTTATTTAAAAAAAAGAATGTTTTTTTACTCGACTACTAATTTTTTCTAAAATTATCGAAAAAATCTCTATTCGATTAATCGATTAATTTTAAAATTTTATTCGTTTAATCGAATAAGTTACAAATGCCAAATATCGTTTTATCGTTTAATCGAACAAAAATAAAACCCGATTAATTGAACACCCTACTAAATACCAACTTTATAAGATGGTTTATGGGCACAAAAACATTATTCCGGAGAGAAGCTTGTGGGGGGGCAAAGTGGAATTGTGGTCCGATTCGCCCTTTTAAATAGGATTGGTCCTTGTGCCAATTAAAACCTATAAGCCAAATTTTATCAAGATATCGCCAAATTTGCGACATGTACTGTGAACACAAGGTTAGCAAGCCACCAGCCCGACGAACATCGTTAAAATGACTCAGAAAGTTATTCTGATCGGTAATACCCGACGAACATCGTTAAATTGACTCAGAAAGTTATTCTGATCGGTAATACCCTCTCCACTGTTGTGGTATCGGTATAGATATTTTATTGTTATGGGAAACATAATTATCTAATTGATAAAGTCAAATTAACGGTTGCTTAATGTTGCCTTTTTCCCAAATCGCACTTAACGATGTTAACTTTGCTTCTCTCTACTTCAGCATTAGACCATGGAAGTGAGAGCAACTTTATAGTTTATACTGAAAAAATTTTTGTTGCCGCCTGCATCTCTATATTGAAATACATCCGACCAGAAAGAAACAGTGTTGTTTGTGTTGATCCATTTTTTTATTTTGAACGAAACATCTTTCACCATCTTCATCATCATCAACGTTTAAAGCGATTTTCAACATTTGGAAAAGTTGTGATTTAAATAAAATACATTTTAGTTGTTAAAAATTTTTATTATAACTTTAGCAATTTTATAAATTTTTATAACAAAATGTCTAAGCAAGTTGAAAAATGGCTAAAAGAATGGCTAATGCTTAACTTATTTTGTAATGGCTAGACAAGGTAAAAATGGCTAAATCTAACCATTAAATAGCTAAATTGGCAACACTGATCCGATGGTCCATATTTTCAATGATTCTGGGACATAATTGAGGTTCAATGTCGTTAATGTGCTGAATTATCTCATCCTTTAGCTCTTGAATTGTTCTTGGCTTAGTGACGTAGACTTTTTCATTTAAATATCCCCAAGGCAAAAAGTCAAATCACATGATCGTGCCGGCCCATTAACATCGCCACGACCAAATGCGGCAATTCTGCTTGTTAACGAATCCGCTGAGATCAGAGTGTGCCTCGTCGCTGAAGATGATTTTCTTTGTAAAGTCACTATTGACTTCTGTCTGTTGAACTAACCATTGAATTTGAGTATCTCTCCATGGTTGAATTTGTCAAATACTAAAACAAAGAAATGTCAAATTAAGTTGGGCAGAAAACTTGACGTTACGGTGTGACTCACATTTAACATCGTGCATTATGCCTGGACCACCCTTTGTACAACTCTGAAAGTGTTTGGTTATTAAGATATTTTAAATACTAGGACTTAGATAATTTTTATTCGTTTAATCACATTCTCGATATCGAGTTCTATATAATAATATATAATGTGCAGTGCAAAATTTAATCGGAATATTGTAGAATTTTCTGTCTGGGTAGTTTCGTATGTTTTGCGTGGACTTCTTTTTATATGTGAAGAAAACACATTTTGAAGTCGAAATTAACCCTTAAATGCCCAAGGTCACCGATTTTCTCCAAAAAAATATATATTGTGTCAAAATGTAAATAGAAAATAACTGCGTTTTTACTTTTTTTTAAAAATTTTTTTGTTAAAGTTATTTATAAAAAACTGGTTGTATCTTTAAAGATACACTGTGCATTTACCCAGTAATTAAGATTCCTATACAGACATACCAAAATAAAAGATTTTGTTTAGAAATTTTATTAAAATAATATATTTCAAAAAGTTTAAAAAGATTAAAAAGTATTTAAAATACACTAAAAATAACATTTAAAAATAAATTCAGTAAAATAATTAAAAATAAATGAAAAATAGGTAGATGTAATTCAAATAATAAATACTTATACATTTGTTAAATTCATTGAGGACAATTCTGAACAAAATTCAGAGAGAATTTCTTCCCGGGAAACAATTTCAAACAATAGCAAACATGTAATAGGGAAAACAATTAAAATTCTAATTAGAAAAGGAAGAAATTTCACGCGGAATTTTATTCAGAATTGCACTTGTTTTATGAATTATGATAGTTATAAAAACAATTTTTTTCTCCAGTTAAACATAAATTCACTTTGCATTTAATACAGTACATCCTGGTTTGTCCAGCACAGTTCGGAAATTTGCATCGTCCCTTCTTATCAATTGCTGTCCAATGATCAATCTTATCCAATCTAGTGTCCTTAGGAGGTGGAGTATGAGACAGAGAATGTCAATAATAGGTCTGATTAAATAAAGACGGTCTCGATTTGTATCCTCACTAGATGGCTGGTTATTTTTATCATTGAAATGAATGAATTCCCGTATCTTTTCAAAATGCCGTACAGTCATTTGATTTTTTATTACATTTACGGAGTGATTAGGTTTTTCAGACCAATAATCTCTAATATTTGGAAGGTTGTGGTAAGTCATGTAAAAAACTATTCCAATATATTTCCGTAATTCGGGTATATCAAATCGAAATGTCTCATCAAGTCCAGCATATTTTATGGTTTCGTCAACTGTATGTTGTTCCAAAGTTTCAGGAAACAAAAATCTCCAAACTTGATAAGGTGTTTCCAAAGACATTATGTTTTGAGGTAAACTACTTTCACCTCTAAACCTTACTTGTTAGTCATTAAATTGAATGTTGCCTTTCTTTCAAATTACCTTCTCGAATTCGGAAGACTAACAAATTATTTCTACATCACGAAATTGAAGTGGAAAATTATTCCAAGTGTTAGTATGTCTGGAAGATATAATCCCGGATAAATAACATGCCTCAGAATGAATGTCTTCGATATTGCTGGTATTTAAATCAATCATATCTCCCGGATCAGTGTCATCATTGATCATTTCGAGAAAGAAATCTTGAACAGATGTATTGAGATCGATTTCGTTCTGATTCTCACACTCATTTGCATCTGCAATTATCTCCATTTGTGTGGCCTTTACAGTACGATCTCCCGCCTCTTCTTCGACTTCCCCACTAAAATTATCGCTACCTCCTCCAATGCTGTCGTCACTATCGTCACCTATATCTTCGCTATTACAAAGTATTTCACGTATGTCATCAGCAGTCATCATAATTCGACCAACTCTTATCGAACTCGCCAAAACTCAAAAAGTGATCTTATATATAAAATTATATAAAAATACTAGTTATATTACATAAAAATTGTAATTAAGACAATACACATTCATAAAGTTTTATTACTATGCTCCAGATAAGTCAACTTCTTCATGCAAAGAGTAAAATATGAATGAAAACGAACAACAATGTAGTACAATTAGTATGCATAACGTAAATCAAGAATATGCGTGGAATGCACAATGTATCTTTAAAGATACAACCAATAAAAGTGTAACAGCTTAAAGCTCGATTATCAGATTTTCTTCCATCCAATTTATTTCTCTACAGAAAATATTTTAAACCACTTAAGCCTATAGTACACGGAATGTAAAAAGCCACATTCGTATGTGGTTCTGACGTAATTTTGTCGTCATCACACATTACGAACTTGCTATTGTGGCTTTGTAGTGACGTCAAAATTACGTCAGAACCACATGCGCATGTGGCTTTTTACATTCCGTGTACTGTAGGCTTTAGAATTTTTTTTAATCAAAAAGTATTACTTCTTTTAAAAAAAATGACACTAAAAAAAGTAAATTTAGTAAATTTTGGAAAAATATTTTTTTTTACTTTGACTGCAATTTTTGTTTGTTCTCTTGTAGATATAAGTACACTATATTTTTTTTCTGAATAACAGCAATGTTCTGAACAAAATGAAACCAGTTTTATTGAAATTGAGCCAAAACTGTGGCCGCAGGAATTTTTTTCAATGGTTGTATCTTTAAAGATACACCAGGCATTTAAGGGTTAAGGTAAGATATGTGTTCTTTACAATTAAATTTAAGCACTTGTTATATGTTTAATTTAATGGAGCGTTGAATTACAGACCAGTGTTATTTTGCTGATGTATTTATTACGTACTCGTATAAAAAATTAAAAACTATAAACGATTTTTAAATTTAACAAACATTTATTTAGCCAAATTTTCATACAAAATTTGTTTTGTAAACCTTTTTTAAATTTAAAACATTTTTATAAATACAGACCTCAATCTTTAACTTAACTCAAGTGTTTGTTCAATTTAATCGTTAAACTTTAAACTAAGTTAAACTTTTTTTCTGCAAAGTTTAAAAAGATTTAAACTTAATTAAAAATTAACTGTTGTCTAACTGACTATTAATTCAGAGGTATCAATGAAAAAATCACAAATTTGCTATTACCTTAATGTATGCACTTAACTTACAAATAAACTCACACACACATTCATAAATATATAGAAAATGTTCCAACTATGCAACAATCACTTTGCGCCTGAATAAGCTAAACTGTGGCATAGCTGCATTTAAAAGGATCTAAAGGATATTCTAAGAACATGCTCTCAAACACTCTTTCCCACAGACACACATATACATACATATACATACATATGTAAATGTTTTAGCAGCAACAGGAATAGCAACAGAAACACAAATATCTACAACTTTCTATACATATATTTGTGTTTTAAGCACATACGCACAAACTCACATATAAACCTTTTAAAGGATATTAGTTTATCAATATACCCAGATATACTAACAAACTTGTATTTATATCAAAAAATTTAAATGTAAATGTCAATGTGTGTACGTGTGAGTGTGTGTTGCTTGTAATGTTCTATTTTAAAACTTCCATCTATTGTTAATTCATGCAAGTAACATACCAATAAAGAAACATATATATCTACACACACACAATTATTTTCAGTTCCATTTTAAATTTTAGAAAAGTATGTGTGAGTTTGTTAATACAAGTTTAATATTCATATCGTCATATGATTTAAAAAAAGCCCTAAGCTACATTGAAAAGTTTACAAGATTTTGTTAGTCGTGCTTAATTTTATTCTTGATAAAAATACTGAAATTTATTGTTGAAGGGACAAGCTAATCCTATGCGCATTTCACTGGTTGCTTAGGCCAGATCGTCAGGAAACTTCATTCATTCTGGCCGTAGTGGGCCAGAAAATGCATTACATTCTGCTGGTGTCTAATAATTGTAAATTTTTCTGTACATACAATATACTTCATTGCTATCCAAAGGATAGCTAAGGTAAAATGTAACAAGAAAATACAATATAATAGTCTGGTAGTGTATAAAAGTTATTCCTAAAAATTTAAGGAATAGAACTATTACAAAAAAGCTTTATAAAATACATAACTGAAATGTAACTCATAGAATAAATTCGAAAAATAAAAAATGTTGAATATGATATTAAAAAAGTTAAATTGTTAAGCGAATAAGAATTATAAGCACCAGTTTTACTTGTAACCATATCAAAGCTTTAACAAAAACAACAACAATTAACAGTGAGTTTATCTTTTCTTGTATTCCCAAAAATTACTTTGATAACACATTAAGTGAAAGGAAGAATAGCCCGACAGATTAAAAAATCCAAAACGTTTTGCAAAAAAAATTTAGGATTTCAAAAAATAAAATATATTTCAAATTTCAAAAGATTTTGTTATTCGTGCTTAATTCCCAGTTTTTATTATTGATAAAAACACTTGAAATTTATTGTTGATGGGATAAGCTATTCCTATGCGCATTTCACTGGTTGCTTAGGCCAGATCATCAGGAAACTTCATCCATAAAGATTTTGGAAAAACTAAAGATATTAAACCAAATAAAACTGTTAAGCGTATAAGACTTATAGCAACAGTTCTACTTGTAACAATATCAAAGTTTAAACAAAACACATCAACAATAAACAGTGGGTTTATCTCATCTTACATTCCCCACTACAATTAGTTGAAATTCTCTCAACATTAACTGTAGTTGTAAGTAGGTTAAGAAAAACAAAATAAAAACAAACAACAACTTACAAAAAACTGGGAATTAAGCACGAATAACAAAATCTTTTGAAATTAAAATTTTGTATTCCCAAAATTGAAATTACTTTTTGATAATAAACAGGCAAGTGCACCGCCTAAAAAAACACTTAATTGACAACATCTTTTGTAAGTTGTTGTTTGTTTTTATTTTGTTTTTCTTAACCTACTTACAACTACAGTTAATGTTGAGAGAATTTCAACTAATTGTAGTGGGGAATGTAAGATGAGATAAACCCACTGTTTATTGTTGATGTGTTTTGTTTAAACTTTGATATTGTTACAAGTAGAACTGTTGCTATAAGTCTTATACGCTTAACAGTTTTATTTGGTTTAATATCTTTAGTTTTTCCAAAATCTTTATGGATGAAGTTTCCTGATGATCTGGCCTAAGCAACCAGTGAAATGCGCATAGGAATAGCTTATCCCATCAACAATAAATTTCAAGTGTTTTTATCAATAATAAAAACTGGGAATTAAGCACGAATAACAAAATCTTTTGAAATTAAAATTTTGTATTCCCAAAATTGAAATTACTTTTTGATAATAAACAGGCAAGTGCACCGCCTAAAAAAACACTTAATTGACAACATCTTTTGTAAGTTGTTGTTTGTTTTTATTTTGTTTTTCTTAACCTACTTACAACTACAGTTAATGTTGAGAGAATTTCAACTAATTGTAGTGGGGAATGTAAGATGAGATAAACCCACTGTTTATTGTTGATGTGTTTTGTTTAAACTTTGATATTGTTACAAGTGGAACTGTTGCTATAAGTCTTATACGCTTAATAGTTTTATTTGGTTTAATATCTTTAGTTTTTCCAAAATCTTTATGGATGAAGTTTCCTGATGATCTGGCCTAAGCAACCAGTGAAATGCGCATAGGAATAGCTTATCCCATCAACAATAAATTTCAAGTGTTTTTATCAATAATAAAAACTGGGAATTAAGCACGAATAACAAAATCTTTTGAAATTAAAATTTTGTATTCCCAAAATTGAAATTACTTTTTGATAATATTTCAAATATTTCTGATCTGATCTGAAATTAAAGTGGGATCTGAAAATAAATTTTTCAAAATGCATTGGCATTCTTCAAGTACAAGACAAAGTTTTACTTTTAATGAAACAGTATTTATTTATTTAAACACACAAACATTTTAATTAGTTTTTTAATTTTTTTAAATATATTTGAATAACAGTAGACTGAATTTTTTATATATTTGTTTTTAGTAAAATTGAAAAACGATTTTTTATAGAATTTTCGTGCATATTTTCTATTTTTTAGTGCATGAAAATCTCATCTCTGATCATAATCAAACAAAAAGTCGATTTTTAATTTTTGTAACTAAGGCCTTTTTGAAATCATATGACAATATATGAAATGCTAGTCTGCACACACATAGAGAATATCCCAGCTAGCATTTTGTATCATAATCGAATCTTTAAATAATCAGCTTTACGAGCAAAATAAACACATATAAGCCTTTATTTCAGCATAAAGAATCATTTGTAATACAATTTTCTGTTTCCTTTTTGCGAACATGAATGAATCTTATGTGAATCCTTTTTCAATCGCCCTAGTCATAAATCAGTTCTAAATTCAAAAAACTTATAAATCAATATTTACAAAAAATTATCACACAAATGCTACCTGGGATATGCGTACATATATAAAATAAGTAAGTATGAATGTGTTTCATAGTGTATGTCTGTCATGCATGTTAACCGGCAAAGTGTTGTATTTTTAGAATTTAAATTGTTGACAATGAACATCCATTGCTAAGCATACAATTTTACAAACACTTGAAGAGACACATACTTAGACACACATACACAGGGTTGGGCAGTATTTCAATTACTTGTATTTGAAACACAAATAAGTTTTTGTATCTGTATTTTAAATGCATTCCAAAAATATATTTTGTAATTTAAATACCTGTCGCTTAACCCATATCGTCCCAATGTTCGATTTTTCGAACAGTAAATTTTACGCGTTTTTGTAATTTTTTTACTCTTTTTAGGTAAGACAAAGAACTAATTTTTTTAAACAATTATATATTGTAAGTGGTTAGCTACAAATATAAAAATAAAAGTTCTTACCCACTTCACTCCTCCCTTGTATAACAAGGGGGAAGAAAAACCCTTAATTTTAGCATCATTTTAAAAACTGAAAACTTTGTATAAAATATAAAAAAATTAAAAAAGTGAAAATGTAGTTCCATTAAAAAACGATTGAACTTTCTACAACAGCAAAACAATTTCCGCGTTTTTCAATTGTGTTTTTGTTATTTGACTTAAAAAATCAGTGTTCGATTTTTCGAACACTGGGCACTATTGAGCACTTTTGTTTTTTCTCTGAAATGCTAACTGAATCATCGCATATTACAATAATATAAATTTTTCACGCATTTGAATAAACGGAAATATATTTATTTTGTTTTTGCTGATCAATAAAAAGTTAATGCACAATCAGCGCTCTGTGAGAAATGTTTTTCGTGAGATTCGAGGAACTTACGGTGCGCATAATCGGCCTACTGAAACCACAATTGCAAACATCATTCGCAGTATTGAGTCTAAGTTTACATTGGTGGATGATATTCGACCGGTTAGACCACATCCAGTACGTAGTGAAGTCAATATAACAGCTGTAGCTGCGAGTGTAATTTTTCAAAATGGAGGAAAATCAGAGCACTCAGAGGATGACCCCTGCTATTGCATTGCAGCGGGTTGGAACTAGGAAAATATGTTATGGGAAGGAGAAAAGAGGTAGTAGTACCTGTGAACAGTCCACTTGAATTTATTCATGTTGACAGTGAGAGGGAAGACTTCAGCAGGAAGGTTATTCCACATACGAACAGTCCTGCCAAGAAATGAATTTCCCCTGTAACGCGTTGTACAATTTACCGGTCAATCGACCACAAAAGTATGGGCTTTTGAGGAAAAACGTGTATTACGAACAAACGTACGGGTTTCGGTCTCGGCCAAGTGTATCATTCATGTTGTGACTCATACCACCAACATCGGACACGCTTGGTCTATAATCAAATGGTTACGAATGGCACGGGTTGCTGTCATTAGAAAAAGAGTAGATAGGGTTGGAAGTTTGACATAGGAGGTCCAATTTTGAACTAGTTTGACGAAACTCCATCTATAACAACTCGTATAGTGCGATCTCTGAGAAAACTCAATATTAATCGAGATAAATTATCACCGACACCAAATGCAACAAGTTTTGACAAGAGTGCAACATGTCAGACTCTGTCAGACTTGGAAATATCTTTAGCAATTCCCTTACTTTCGACAAAATGATAACAGGGACAGTAGGTATCCAGTAGAGCAATCTGAAAATCAAACGAATGATCTTGGTGAGATCTTGTTTCAACAGGACGGCACTTTGAGCCATACATTTTAATTTAATTTCATGATTTGCTTTGGTAAATTAGCCACCTAGATCGTGCGATATCACACCTTAGACTACTTTCTCTGCGAATATGTAATGTCTGGGGTCTTCCGGAATAAGTCAGCTACGATTGAAGTTTTGGAAGCTAACATTACTCGTGTTATTCGCGAAATACTAGCCGCTATGCTCGAATGAATCGCCCAAAATTGGACGACCCGAATGGACCACCTCAGACAAAGTCATGTCCAACATTTCCATGATATCATTTACATACAGTTAATGCCATAAATTTTTATTTTAACTGATAATAAATATATCAAGTTCACGATGAATCACCCGATATATCTAAAAACCAGTTCTTTTTATTATCAATGCTCAGCCCGGTCCTGTGCGAGTCGGATAATCGAGGTTCAACTGCATATTTTTAATTTAACTAAATTCCTTGTTCTAGTTTTCTTTTATTTAATAAAATTAATTAGTTTCAGTTTATAAAAAACTTTGTTTTCTTTTTCTACATTATATGGGAACAATAAAAAAAAAAATGTTGAATAGTGCCCAATGTTCGATTAATCGAACACCATTTTTCTCAAAAACAAAAAATTTTAAAAAAATTTTGACTTCAGATTCGTGTTTTCTAGTCCCAAATTACCTATAAACCACCAAGTTTTCTAAAGTTACTCAAAAAAAAAATCGCTGGGACGATATGGGTTAAATAATTTGTATTTTGTATTTTAAATCAGTGTTCGAAAATAAACACTAAATATCGCTTTTTAGTGTTCGGAAAACACAAACGCTAATAGTGCTTGTGTAGTTTATCAATAAAAATACAACGTATTATTGTTTGTCATCTTTCGAACGCAAAAATAATACTGTTCTTATCCAATTCAACAAAAAGATGAGAACATTTAATTTCGTTTAATTTTTTTTTTTTTTTTTTAACCACAAACTTCATTGTGTTTGGTTCAGCTCATTAATGTTCGTCCCTTTTAGCTGGTTAAAAAAAAAAAACAAACATCTTTTACAAAAACAAAATACGAAAAAAAAACAAAAAGGCAGCAAAATAATTTGCACATACACACACACAATACAACCAAAAGCTATTAGTGCTGTGGTCTATTCCCTACAAGAAGAGAATCAGCGAGTTGTCACTTTTTTCACGTTGGTGTTAAGAAAATGATAGAAAGAAATGACAGAAAACTTGATTTCGGTCATTTCATTATATCATTTTCTTAACACCAACGTGAAAAAAGTGACAACTCGCTGATTCTCTTCTTGTAGGGTTGCTAAAAGTTTTTGTTTGTTCATTTCATTATCAATGTAAAAAAACAGAAACTTTATGGAACATTAAAATATAATGTTTGTCTACAGTATCACTACACTTGTGTTTTTAAACGAAGAACAGAATACTATATAATGTTCGGCTCTTTCTTGAAAATAGTTATGAACAATATTAAAAGTTGTGTTCGTCTACTTATAGATATCGTTTTTGGGTGTTCTGTTCTGTTTACTTTCGAAGACTGTTTCAAATACTTCTGTTCTCAAATTACATTTGCTGTTAAAAATTAAAAATAGGTTGTCTCAAATATAAGTCCTTTGGCCTCTACGGACATGAATAGTTTCATTAAAAATTTTTTTGTATTAAGTGTATTTTATGGAATATTTTCAAAAGTCTTCGACACAAGTTACTATGTCCATGTCCCACAAAATTTTAACTTTCTTTTGATAAGTGAAGTAAAAACAACAATTTTTCGGCCACAAGACTGGAATATTAAGAGATATTCATTTAAGTGTTTTATCGAATGTCTGCATCTTTAGATTACCCTCAGGGTAACAATTGTTATTATAAAAATTTTCTGCCTACTCTATTGTCAGCAAGAACCGGATAAGATCGGATTTAGGGTAACAATTTGAGGCATTTAGTTTATATTATAAAACAATTATAAAAGAACTTTCAGCAGAAACACCAGTAAAGAAGATGATTATACTTTTATTCTTGCTAAGAGGGACACTGATCTACCAAGGATTTAAAATTCAAAGTGAAAGTTGGCAAATTTACTAATTCATAATAAATATAAAAGAGCTTGCTATTATAAACAGCTATCCAAATATAGAAAGTGTGTTTTAAAATTTTTTTCTTTTTTTCTCAATATGTATTTATTAAGTAATTAAATCTTCATATTAGAATTTAAATTTAAATTTAAATATTATCCCAAGCTTTCTTCTATTCATCAGATTTCAATAACAATTGTAAGATGGTATGTTAATACCCTCTTAAACAACTTTAATCATAAACATTATTAATAATAATAAAATAGTTGAACAAAACAAGTAAAGGGTGTTTTTTTAAGCTAGATAGAACTTTAAATTGTAAAAAGTAACACAAAAAAATTAAATTTTGATGAAATATTTATTTTTATCGTTTCAGTATACTCTGACAAATCATCATGAATAGACTCACGCTTGAACAACGCTACGAAATTATCCAAATTTACATTGAAAAATTTAAAAATTTAATCCAAATTTAAATCGCAAAATTGTGTTCAGCGATGAGGCGCATTTTTGGCTTAACGGGTTTGTTAATAAGCAAAATTGCCGCATATGGAGCGAGACCAATCCACAAGAGACCCTACAGACTCCATTACATCCAGAAAAATGCACCGTTTGGTGCGGTTTTCACGCTGGTGGCATCATCGGACCTTATTTCTTCAAAAATGAGGCCGGAGCTCGCGTTACGGTCAATGGAGATCGTTACCGCACCATGATCAATGATTTTTTGTTTGAAAATATGGATGACATTGATCCGGAGGAGATGTGGTTTCAACAGGATGGCGCTACGTGCCATACGGCGAACGCAACCATCGACTTATTGAAATCAAAATTTGGCGATAAGTTGATTTCGAGAAATGGACCTGTCAATTGGCCTCCAAGGTCGTGCGATTTGACACCTCTCGATTATTTCCTGTGGGGCTACGTGAAGTCACTGGTTTATGCTGATAAACCAGCAACAATTGACGCCTTGGAGGCCAGCATTGTTCGTGTTATTCGTGACATACGGCCAGCAGTGCTCGAAAAAGTGGCCCAAAATTGGACGTCCAGAATGCGCTTCGTCAAGAACAGCCGCGGTGCCCATATGCCCGAAATCATTTTCAAATGTTAATGCCACGTATTGATCTTTCGAATAAAAAAAAAATTTTGATTACAATTTAATTTTTTGTGTTATTTTTTACAATTTCAAGTTCTTTCGGGCTTAAAAAAACACCCTTTACAAACAGACTATTTAACTTGTTAAGTGATACTTTACAAAGGTATATTGTCCCACTGTTCCAATAATGGAACGGTGCATTTATGTAAAAAAACGTAACACAAAAACTGAACATTTTGTTTTGTTTTATAAGTATTTTATATATCAAGTATAAATTAATTAGCTTTAAAAATATTCGTTTACATTGTGACCAAACACAAAATACCTTACATTTTGCGTCAAGACATTTTTTTAACAAAACTTAAACAAACAACAGACAACAAAACAAAAATTTAGTACTGAAAAAAATAGGGGCCCTTTAGTTTGTTATGTGACCACCTCAGGGTTACCACAGCATTAAACTAATTCTTACTGTGTTTACACAAAAAAAATATGAATACTAGAAGTAACTGCTCAACTAACCATATTTAATCAAATCTTATTCTAATACTTAACAAGAGTTTGTGCTAATCAGTAAACTAAATAATTTTTTTAGCGGGTTCATTTATACTCCAACACAGGCAGCCTTGGTCTGATGCTTAACCCGGCGCCGGGGGGGATGGGTCAAAATTACCCGTCACTTTTCGAATGGATTGTGGTTTTAAAAATGTACTTCTCTTCTCTACGCTCTTCTCAGTAGCTGGTGATATTGAATCTCTCTGAATGTTATAAATTTCAAATCAGTTGCATGACGATTGTACTTCGAGTAACACGTGCTCAAAGTTAAAAAAGGTAAATATGACCCATCCCCGCGTATATATAATAAGTGTTTATTATATTTAAGCTAGAAGAAGCCTCCTTTGTTAACTTTTTTAATATGAAATGTTTTTTGTTTAAAAATAAAAGTAAATATGTTATTTTTTAACAAAGTCATGTTTTATTTCCATAATAAGGTTAGATTCAATTTAAATTGTATATATTTATATAGCAAAAAACCTCGAGTTTAATAAGTGGGTCATTATGACCCAACCCCCATGTCCTTGTAGCTAAAATCCACCCCCCGGCGCCGGGTTAAAGGCGTACTTTTAAGTTTGAAAGAACTTAAATTTGCAAAATTTTGGTTAACCGGCACCACGGCTGTTCTGTACGTAACACATTCTGAATTTTCTTCATTTCCAAAGAGAAAGGTTTGATTAACCCACTATTGTCTGAACCGTACCCAACCAGGAATTTTCTGGATGTAATTGAGTATAAAAGGTCTGTTGTGGATTGCTGTCACTTTATATGTGGCAGTTTTGGTTATTAAGTGTGAATTTACACGTTTCATCTTTTGATGCTCAACTTCTTTTCAATTCCCTTTTAAAGACGCCAATATAATCACACGCAGCAATCGGTTTCAACTTTGTTCGGTTCAAAACAACAACAATTTTATTAACAGCGAATCAAAGAGAAAAAGAAAACAACAAAATTACATGCAGCCATCGTTGTGCATATAATAACGAATAAAAACACAAAGCGTACTGACCGAGTACAGGCATCTCCGTACTAACCCCCTTTCTTCTTTCTTCTCTCACCTAAAAACATAAGAGTTGAACATCAAAAGATGAAACGTGTGAGTGCAGACTAAGAAACATCAGCAGGAATCGATCACCGATTAA
The DNA here is from genome assembly GCA_963931875.1 of Pollenia griseotomentosa. Classification (NCBI taxonomy): domain Eukaryota; kingdom Metazoa; phylum Arthropoda; class Insecta; order Diptera; family Polleniidae; genus Pollenia; species Pollenia griseotomentosa. The sequence goes on from OZ007561.1 coordinate 20,064,003, forward strand.
AAAAAAAAAATTGTGTAATTTGATAACATTTTTTATGCTTTATGTACTGATCATGACAGTTCGTTTGACCGCTAACTCCTTCGTAAGTTATAAAACACTTTTTATATATATAAAAATTCACAAAACGAAAATTTCTGTTCTCCGACTATACTTCGCTTATCGAGTAAGCAACTAAAATGTTAATTAAGCTTTATCACCATTTAGTCATGAGTTTACTCAAAACACTTTTAAATCGCCCGATTAAGAAAAATTTATACATCTCTGTTTTAGTAAAATTCAATTGAAAGAAATATCAAACAATCTTTGATCATTCAATAATCATAATTTATTAAAAAAGTGTTTTGAATAGTTAATTAATCAGGCGATATGCAGTAACTAAATTTTTTGTTTTAAATACGTGTGTCAGTGTTCATGAAAAGAAATACAAGTCTTGTGATGGGGCTGCTTCTTAGAAGATAATTATGTAGACAAACTTAAGAGTTTATGTACATAGATTCAAATTAAAAATGAAGTATTTTGTATTTTAAATACATTATTTTAATGCATTTTGTATTTCAAATACATTTACGTCGTGCGTACAAAATTATGGATGTATTTTGCCCAACCTTGCACATACACACACATTTTTGCTTACTTCTAGCTCAAACACTGTAACAAACTTCATGTTTCCCATTGTATATTAATCCTTGAAACTAAAAATAACTATTCAAAACTTCAAATAAGATTTTAATTAACAACATATTATATTTAATAAACCTTTTGGCAATTTTTGTTATTTCAAGATAATTTTCCCAACAACTCTACCAAAATTCATAAATGTACTGTAAGTTGTAAAATCAAATATTATGTTTCAATATTATTTAAATCATATTGTTAGTAAAAACCTATAAAGTAATTTTGTATAACGTCCTTCTTAGTTGGTAGATTATTTAATTTAAATATCTGTGCCCTTTTGACAAAACATCTTAAGTCAAATTTAAAAAGTTGAAAAAATGATGTGTCCTTCCAAAAACATTTTGGTTTACGATTTTAAAATTTTGTATTATAAACGAAATTATTCTTCAATTTCGGTTTATTTTATTATTTGATAAAATAGATTTTTTCACCGATTTTTTTTTTAACTTTTTTTGCTATCTTATCTCGACTTAAGATGTTTTATCAAAATGTCTGCGATATGTATGTTCGATTTTTTTTTATTTTCCAAAAAGAACAACCCTGCCAAAAAATGATTAGAAAAAAAAAACATTCAATTGCTTTAAGACATACCTGTTAAATATTGATTACGATTAGTAATCAATTAGATTACTTTTAAAAAGAATCGTAATGATTATATAACTCTATAAGAACAAATTTCTGATTTAGTACAAGTAATCGAAAAATAATCAGAAGTACCAGCGGTTACTACAAACTAATCAAAAAGAATCAAAAGTTATCAAAAAGAAATCCGATTACTTTCAAGGATTAGTTTTGATTCTTTTTGATTACTTTCAACAATTGTGTATTCATTTGAACTGAAATTGTTTTCAAAACAGTTGATAACCTGTTTAAAGTTTTCATAATCAATATATTAATATTTTTATATTAATATATTATTAATATATTTATTTTTTAAATAACATAAACAACATTGACTGCAGCACGTAATACAAAGTAACTGAAGAAAAATAGCTAAAGAAAAAGTAAGTTGTAAACTTATTTTTATATAATTATTAAAAAATAAATAAAAAACAATAATTTTATAACAATTTTTGGTAATAAAAAAAGCAACGATTATTGGCCGAATAATAGGTCGGACACTTCTATTTACATATTTTTACAGTTCGCCTTCATTAAAATTAATTTTTTAAAGGAAAAATCATACAATGATTGTCGCATTGGACTGTTGACGATCCCGGCAAAAGAAACCAGTCGTGTTTCACTGGAGCTGAAGACGTTAGGGGAGTATTAAATTATATAAATGCTTCCTTTAGCAAATGAAATTTTAGCCAATTCTCGTCAGCGCTTGAATTATCGATTAGATAGCTGAAGAATTGATGCTTTATATCGGATCGTCGGTCAGATTAAGGGTGTTCAATTAATCGGGTTTTATTGTTGTTCGATTTAACGATTAATCAATATTTTGCATTTTTAACTTATTAGATTAAACGTATAAAATTTTAAAATTAATCGATTAATCGAATAATTCTTAATACAGAATTTTTATAAATTGCGAGATATTTTCGAAAATTTTAGAAACAAATTAGTACTTGAGTAAATTAAGATTCTTTTTTTATTAAAACTTGTTAATTTAGCTCCAAATTGTTGCTTCATATTGTTTTCTCCTTGAAGGAAGTCCAGCGCCTTGGCAATTGGTTGGTTTAGTTGAACTAAACATAAATTTATGTGTAGCCCCTTATATATTATATGTAGTGCAAGAAGTAATACTGTGGCAGCACTACGTTAAATGTTGTCATATTGATATGGCTTGTATTGGTTTTTTAAACGACCAATTTTATAGGTTTATAGATGTTTTAAATGTTTACTGAATTATAAATTTGCTGGTTTAAACACATTTTACGCCAAAAAGAGAGTTTAACTTGTGCTGATTTATTAGCCTTAAGTATCATGTTATTTAAAACTAGCTGGCAGCCCCGGCTTTGCTCGGTAGCTGATTACTAACTATCGACGAAGCCGTTTTCTGATTTTAGCTAAATCGAAAAAAAGTGGCAAAGTTTTCTTTCCATACAAGCCTTAGTTGGACCATGGCGATCATTTTAAAGAAAACATCGTCCAAATCGGTCTAGCCGTTCTCCAGTTATGCGATTAGCAACACACAAAATTTAATTTTTATTATATAGAATAATACCGATCAATTTGATTACATTTTTTGTTTGGTAATAAATAATTACAGTCAAACACGGGTAAAATTTTATATGGATTAAAGTGTTCGCCAGTACATTTTTGAATAATGATAATATTTTACTGTTTCCAAAAAAAAAAAAAAATAATTGTATGAATAAATACGCACCTGCAGACAAAGTAACTAACTATAAAATATAGAAATATACCGATTGGAATTTACTTGAAACGAGTTGCACTTTGGATTTTTTTAAAAATCAAACTATCGTATTTAAGGTTGGATTGTCATAGGAGCTCAACAATTTAATTTGTATGCAGTTTCTTTATCACTTAACCTAAGTTGTTCTATTTATATTGTAGTATGTATATATAATGGAATGGTTTTCGTCAACGTTCTACATGGAAAACTTGATGTATTTAACTCAACAAGCTAAATAAATAGAAATCGGGAATTTTTCTTTCTTTTTGTAAATTATTTTTTTTTTTAAACATGAAAATAAAAAAATTTGCCAAAGTGGGAATCACTTTTTGTTAACAATTCATAAAATCTCGATTTGTCCACTCTGAAACCAAGCAAAAATTTATGTTTTTCTTCAAGGCGAATTCATGTAAGCGGTTGTGGCAATACTACAGCAAGTTTAGCACCAACAACGCAACGTTATAATTTTTTGTTGCTTTCGTTGTTCGATATGTCAAAAACAAAGCAAAAATAATACTCTACTTATCCAACTCAATAAAAAGATGAGAACATTTAATTGCGTTCTGTTTTTTTTTTTTAACCACAAAATTCGTTATGTTCGGTTCGGCATATTAATCTTCGTTCGTTTTTTTTCAGTTGTGCTGCTAACTTTTGGCTGATAAAAAAAACCAAAAATTTTTTACAAAAATAAAAAACCAGCAAAAAAATTTTAAGCAAACAAAACCAGCGCTCAATACACACACAAGCTATTCATGCTGTGGTCGTTGCTAACATTTTTTGTTCGCTTTCTTTTTTGTTTTCTTTACCAATTTAAAAAAAAAAAAAACACTTTAGAACATTAAAATATAATGTATGTCTAAAGAATCATTACTACTGTTTAATAACAAAGAACCGAACACTTTATAATGTTCGTAACTTTCTTGAAATAGTTACGAACGCTTTTAAGGGTTGTGTTCGTATAAAGAAACAGTAAAAAAGTTGATATCGTTTCTGGCTGTGTAAGCCGTACGTTAAATAAGGTTCTGTTTATTTTCGAACACTGTACCCATGTTTTGTAACTTTAGCGAGAACTTCTCGCATCGAAAACAAAAATTCCATCGTTTCTCGAAAACTGAGAAAAAAGTGCGTCTGTAACTTATGTCGAAAACTATCAAAAGAGATTTCGTCATAAAGTTATAAATGTCATCACATTGCACTCGAATTGAAATATTTTCTACGAGTGCGGCGAAATTAAAACCGTCGGCTATAGCAAATAGTGTAAAGTGCGACTTTAATGTCTTATGTTTGCAGACGAGCTTTGAAAACATTTGTATATTTTGTAAAAATGTTAAAAGCAAAATAATTAAACAATAAAAAAGTGTGCCAAGAACAAAATATTATTATTATTATTATTATTATTATTATTATTATTATTATTATTATTATTATTATTATTATTATTATTATTATTATTATTATTATTATTATTATTATTATTATTATTATTCTTTTCATTTTGCATTTTTAATGTGTTTTTTAGTGTTAAACTTTTTCTCGCTGCCTTTTTATTCGTGAGTTCATTTGACAGTTCTAGCGGGAACTTTCTCACAGAAATTTCATTGACAGACTTTTTCTGTAAATTGACGAGTAATTTCCTTACATGACAGCTAATACTCGCCAAATATGTAAAGGCCCAACCAAAATGTGCTTAGGTTGGCTTTAGCAAGTGTGCGAATACATTTTAATTATATGAGGCAAACCATATTGCTCTTAAGGCAACTTTTTGTTAAGTTTAATAAAACTGTCATTTGCTTAAGCAAGGTAAGAATCTAATCGCACATTCCGTACGGAGTCAAATGTTTTTTATTTTATTTTTGTTCTTTTAAATACATTTGAGAGACTTTTTGTTAAATTTTGACATATTATGGTTAGGCCTTTACAGACGCGGTTAGAAGAAAACAACAGTTGTTTATTCAATTTATTATCGAAATTTTTCGACGCGAGAGTCACACAACATGGGTACAGGTTGGAATTCGCATTATTTCCGCTCGCATGTTAAACCAAAGGGACTTCTTAGTGAACTTGTATTTTTTATTTAATGTCTCTTAAAAATCTAAACATTTTGAAATTGGCGATTTTAAACTCACAAGTGATTTTACAATCGCGCGTTTTTCAGCACATCGGTGTTTATTATAAGTCATATGGCGTATGAGTAATATTTATTTAAGGTACATTTACGGAAATCATAAATAAGCTTCGAAAAAATTCTTAAAATTCCTTCATTTAGAAAAGTCTGATGACTTTAAGACAGACATTAAAATTTAGAACAAATTCCAAATTTTGATGATAATTAACGAATTAAAAAAAACAACTAAATTGGAAATACAAAGGACCTAAAAAAGACTAAATAGAAAAACACCTAAATAAAGGAAAAAAGCTGAATTGAAAAGTAATAAATATGAAAAAATATTGCTTTAATTAAAAAAGGAATCTTTGAAACCCTCCACCGACAGTTTGAATATTTCAGGAGTGATAGCTAAATGATGTTTATTTATTATTAATTTATCTTTATAAAAACAGATATCAGCATTAAAATTGGTCTTAACAGTTTAAGCGGAACTTAAATGATTTTAAGGAGGGGGATTTATATTGGAGCCATGGTAAGTTATGAACCAATCGTCCCAAAATTCCGCAGATGTATTTCTGGTATTAAAAAACATAAATTTCAAAACAGTGGTGAAATTAGTTATAGCGTTTACAGTGAATTTCAGAAGGCTGCAAAATATGGGATCTTACGTAAATTATGGACCGTATACGACAAAATTGCATGACATTTTTTCTGGCTATTGAAACTAATTTGGAAGAAATTTTACCACAATAGATATATCTGCTACGATTTTAGGCGTATTTAATTAATTTACCAGAGTGGGCTTTACATGTGGCCTATAATAAATTATGGACCAATCATCACGAAATTTTTTAGTGCTTTTTCTAAACTGTGAAGTATTCAATTTTATTCTGATACCATTATAAATAACGGTTTTAGGCGTACTTAACTGTATTTCGGTAGTAGGGTTATATGGGGTCTAGGGTAAATTATGGCCCGATCTTCACGAAATTTTACAGAATCATTTCTAGTCCCATAAAACTGTTACGTGCCAACTTTTGTTATGATAGCAATATTATCTACAGTTTTAGGCGTACTAAACTGTTTCCGGGAGTAGGGTTTATATGGGGCCTAGGATAAATTATGGACCGATCTTCATGCAATTTCACAGTGTAATTTCTAGTTCTAAAAAACTGTGACGTGCCAAATTTTGTTATGATAGCAAAAATTATTGCGGTCTTAGGCGTACTAGGGTTCATATGGGGCCTAGGGTAAATTATGAACCGATCTTCATGAAATTTTACAGTGTCATTTCTTGTCCTAAAAAACTTTGACGTGCCAAATTTGATTTTGATTGCGTTAAAATTATGGTTTTAAGCGTACTAACCTGTTTTCCGGGAGTAGGGTTTATATGGGGCCTAGGGTAAATTATGGACCGATCTTCAGGAAATTTCACAGCGTAAATTCCAGCCGACTAAAACCAACATTTGCGAAATCGCATATCATTCCGGGCATTGTTCCACCATTTATGTTAGTTTTTGTAACAAAACTATAATTTTTTTAAGTGGTGGTTCCACATTTTGATTCATAGCTCTGATCCTACTTCACCGATTTTACTGGATTTCAATCCCAAACTGCTTAGGATAGCTACAAGCAAATTGACATCCAGTTTGTTTATTTCTTTGAGTTTTTCGAAAGTGAGCGTGTTTTCAACAGACGGACATGGCTAAATCATTCAAGAATTACTCAAGGAGCCAGAATATATATACTTTATGGGGTCTGAGATGAATAATAAAAAAGTTTCACACGGAATGACAAACTTAGTATTCCCTCTTCACAACTTATTGTGGCGGAGGGTATAATAAAAAATAGTAGTGCAAATTCGACAAACATTTCAAACCTGCAATTTTTGTTGCAGTCTTAGCTGAGCTTAAATTTTAAATTTTGGCGGATTTTTAGGGCTTTATTTATATGCTTTGCTTCGATTAAATAGAACATAGAATTTTTATCTTGGTATTAAAAAAATTAATCTTAGAAAAAATACTAAACTCGGATTTAAAGAGCAGATCTTTCACTTCGCTAGCACGAACAAATATGTTTTGGAATGCACCCGCAAATTTGTTTCAGTGAAATAGCACACATTAAGAATCATCGAAAGGATCAACTTCGTAACTCAATCTCAAACCAAAATCAGCTTCTCTTCCAGCATCTTTAAGATCTTCCACTAATAAGATAATTAAACAATTGAACCCCTGTTAAAGCTGTGTATATGTAAAAGGTGATAATGAACTGATACTGCCCAGTAAAAAAATTTTATCATTTTGCGAAGCACTAAAGGTACTTTAAAATAAATAAGCGCACAATTATGCGCTACGCAATAAGACATACAGAAAATCAGAAAAGTAAGTGAAAGAACTCTTAACAACTTTTATAAAAAAAACAAGTAAGAGTGCTATATTCGGCTGTGCCGAATCTTATATACCCTTCACCATTGTGCGAGCAGAATACAGAGCAACTAGACAAAACCTAAATAATTTCTACATAAACATACATATATACAATACATAAAACTTCATTATAAATTAAATTTAAAAAGTTAAAACTGGTAAATATTTTTTTAAATAGTTTCAGAACATAAAAAAATTTAAAAAAAATTTTTCTTTTTGAAAAACACGATTCGAACCAGGGACTCACAGTTTCTAACCTAAACAAACCCCCTAGACAACTGGACCATGAAGGAACGTTTTATGAATATCATTAAAAGTAAATATGATCAGTTTACAGTTCACAACTCAACACAGTTGAGTTGAATAAATTTACCATTTACTTTGGTGATAAAACTTGGACTCAGAAAGACCTATGGGTTCCGAAAATGTGTATTTAAAAAAAAAAAAATTTAATTTTGGTCATAACTTTTTCGTATCTGAACCGATTTTCCCGAGTTTTTCAGAAAATATTTTCTATTAAAAATTTCCGATCTTTTGATATATAAGGCGTAACCATAGGTCATACGACAGTCCAAAAAATCCGGTTTTTATACAATTTTTGATATTTTTTGTACGCGAGGTACCACGCTCACTTGTTCAATCCCGCCCACATTTTGTAGGATGCTGTGTATTGATAACGTTAATGTGTGTACCTAATTTGGAAACTTTGGCTCTTGCCGTTCTCAAGATATACAGAAATAAAAAACTACAACAACAACAAGGGATTTTTGTGCAAAATCAGAGGCAGTTGTGGTTTTTTGCTCATATCTCCGTCATTTTTGGACCGATCTGGCTGAATTTCAATAGCAAACTTAAACGGAGTATATGTGACAAAAATATACATCAACCTAGTCCACATCATTTCTGGGGTTTTCGGAAAACCCATTTCAACATACAGACGGACAGACGGACAGACGGACATCGTTAAATCAACTTCGCTTTTCATAAGGACCCAGAATATATATACTTTATAGGGTGTAGGATCAATATTTTGGAACATACAAACGGAATGACAAAGTTATATATACCCTCTTACCTTCGGTGAAGGGTATAAAAATAACATTTCAAGTGCTACGGCATTCCCTTACTACGAAGCAGGTTTGTAATGGAGAGTACTTAAAAATAACTGTATCAAAACATTCAGTGTGTAAGGCTTATCGTTACATCTAACAATTTTTATATGCGCTGAATAATGCGCTTTATGTGTCAAAAATGTATTGCTTCAAAGTGGGAACTCGCCATATAAAATGCATGTCTTCCGTAAGCGCAATGGGAAGCGAAAACTCTTATATTCTCCCTTACAAACCTGCTTCGTTGGAAGCTCCATTTTTTATTGGGTGCCTATTAGAGAGGACTTCCAAATCATAAAGCTGCCTCTTTAGGACAAAGCAGTAGCACAATAGCTTTTTTACTTATTTTTTTGGTTATTAGGTTACAACAATGCAATTCAACCTTACTGGACGTGAGTATTGTTTGCTTTAAATATGTGTTTTAAATAAGGACATCTCTATTTTTTACAGTTTGTACTTTTCCTCAAAAACACTCACTCCCTTCAATCTTCTCCACGAGCTGACGTTTGTATTTTTACTGCGTGTATTTAACATGTTAAATAAGTTTTTCTTTCCAGTTTTTTTCCTTATATTCCTGCAGTTCCTTCGTTTATTCTTTTCTCTCTTTATTGTGCTGTAATTTTAAAAAATTTTTTTTTCACAATTTTTGGTCTTAGTTTTATGGTTTCTACTGCTGTTGTTATTATTGTTGGTGTTGTAAAAGAAAATATTTATATGCAAAAGCTGTTTATCCTTATGCAGTGTTAAAGGATTTAAAGAAATATACTCATGCATACAAACTCACAACGAATATGCACAAGTTTCAAATGTGCAGTAGAATACAAGAAAGCATACAAGAGTATTTCGTCACCTTAAATGCAAACGGACGTAACGACACAAAAATTCAAAATGGAGTTTTTAATTGATTGTGGCTCGTTTCGTCAAACTTTAGGGTAATTTAAGGGCCGATGTTGATTTTGAATAAAACACAAATTATTTAGGAAATTATTGTAATTTCTTTTTATTATGATAATATTGGTATGGTTCAATTATGTGGGAACAAAATATCGGCCAAATGGCCGCCACGACCTCGTCAGCACACCTCCATCCGATGGTCCAAATTATCAATGACGCTGAGGCATAATTGAGGTTCTATGACGTTAATGTGCCGATTTATCTCATCCTTTAGCTCTTGAATTGTTACTGGCTTGTCGACGTACATCTTTTCTTTCAAATAACCCTAAAGAAAGAAGTCAAACGGTGTCAAATCACATGATCTTGGCGGCCAATTGACATCGCCACCACGTGATATAACACGGCCATTGAATTTGTCGTGCAAAAGAGTCATTGTTTCGTTAGCTGTGGGGCAAGTGGCACCGTCCCGTTGAAACCACCTAACGTCCACATCCGTATCTTCCAATTCGGGCCATAAAAAGTTCGTTATCATCTCACGATAGCGAACACCATTCACAGTAACTGCCTGAAAAAAATTATCATTCGCCCAAATGCGGCAATTCTGCTTATTGATGAATCCACTGATGTGAAAATATGCCTCATCACTGAAGATGATTTTCTTCGAAAATTTATCATCCACTGTTGTCATTTCTTGCCACCATTCTGACCTTTGACGACGTTTGGAATGGTCAAGAGGCTTTAGTTCTTGAGTCAATTACACCTTGTAAGCGTGTAAATGCAAGTCTTTATGCATAACGCTAATCAACGACGAGCGTGAGAGGTGCAATTGTTGGGCACGACGACGAGTTGAGGTAGACGGCTCTTCAGCCACACTATCGCGAACAGCAGCAATATTTTCTGCAGTACGAGCTGTACGAGCATGCACTGGTATTTTCACATCTCCTACAGATCCGGTTTGCTCAAATTTGTGCACGATTTTTCCGATTGTACGCACATTTGGACGATTAAATTGACCGAAAAAATCACGAAATGCACGATAGGCATTTTAATTTGAACGCCCATTTTCATAATAAGCCTGAATAACTTAAACACGTTGCTCGATTGTGTATCTTTCCATGGTTCAAATTGAGTAAGTCTGAAATTGAGAAATGTCAAATGAAAAAAACTTGACGTTTAGGTGTGGTTCACATTCAACATCGGCCCTTAAAATTTAACCACCCTTTACATGCTGGCGCAAATTATTAGACCCCCTGCGATAACAAATGGTGAATTTATTAAAGAAATTCAATCTCCAAGAATACTTTGTTATTATTGATTTTGTAATGTTTCTTGCTTCTCCTGTAAAAAAATTCAAGTGTAGTTACGTCCGTTTGAATATGAGATGACGATTTGTGTTTGCTTTTGTAGGAGATTTCAATTTGCAGTTGTCCTCTGTGTTGTGCAAATTTGTGTTAATGGTTGTCATAGATGCACTTTCATACAAACAGACAATGCAGAACAACAAAACCATTACATGAGACTATTGGTTGGTTTCATCTCACATAGCAGATCAACATATTTGGAAATTCTGTGAAAATCTGAACGATTTAGTTTTGAGTTTGTTGCCTGTTTGTTTGGCTGGTTGTCTGGCAGCTTATTTGCCTATTTGTTTTTACAATTATGTACAAGAGTTAAAACTTATATAAGACACATTATTGCTTCTGATTAAATTATGTCAGCACTGTTTGCTGCAAATGTATTCTCAAATCAAGCTTGTGTTATTTAGCTGTTATAAAGTGTATTCTTTAAATTAATTTATAGTAATTGAAAGTAGCAAACATACCTGCTCCTTTGTTGTATGTCCCTTTCACATTATGTGTAATATTTAATTATGCCCATTATAAATGTATATAATAAATAAATAATCTCCGAACAAAACTTAACTGCTGCTAAAGGGTGTTTTTTTAAGCCTGATAGAACTTGAAATTGTAAAAAATAACACAAAAAATTAAATTGTAATCAAAATTTTTTTTTATTCGAAAGATCAATACGTGACATTAACATTTGAAAATGATTTCGGGCATATGGGCACCGCGGCTGTTCTTGACGAAGCGCATTCTGGACGTCCAATTTTGGGCCACTTTTTCGAGCACTGCTGGCCGTATGTCACGAATAACACGAACAATGCTGGCCTCCAAGGCGTAAATTGTTGCTGGTTTATCAGCATAAACCAGTGACTTCACGTAGCCCCACAGGAAATAATCGAGAGGTGTCAAATCGCACGACCTTGGAGGCCAATTGACAGGTCCATTTCTCGAAATCAACTTATCGCCAAATTTTGATTTCAATAAGTCGATGGTTGCGTTCGCCGTATGGCACGTAGCGCCATCCTGTTGAAACCACATCTCCTTCGGATCAATGTCATCCATATTTTCAAACAAAAAATCATTGATCATGGTGCGGTAACGATCTCCATTGACCGTAACGCGAGCTCCGGCCTCATTTTTGAAGAAATAAGGTCCGATGATGCCACCAGCGTGAAAACCGCACCAAACGGTGCATTTTTCTGGATGTAATGGAGTCTGTAGGGTCTCTTGTGGATTGGTCTCGCTCCATATGCGGCAATTTTGCTTATTAACAAACCCGTTAAGCCAAAAATGCGCCTCATCGCTGAACACAATTTTGCGATAAAACAACGGGTCAGTTGCCAACTGCTCTAGAGCCCAATCGGCGAAAGAACGACGCATATAATGGTCTCGTGGCTTCAATTCCTGCACCAGCTGGATCTTATACGGGTGTAGGCCGAGATCTTTGCGCAAAATTTTCCACGTAGTGGACGGACAGAGCCCCAATTCCTGCGACCGACGACGAATCAATAAATTTGGATCTTCTTCCACACTTTCGTTTACAGCGGCGATATTCTCTTCAGTACGCACATTCCTTCGACGTGTTAGTGTTATTGCATCCTCTAGAGAGTATGTGGTACGAAATCTATCCACAGTTCGACGAATGGCTGGTTCAGATGGACGATTATGTACGCCATAAAAATGACGAAGTCGTCTATAAGTTGCGCGAATCGACGACTGATTTTCAAAGTAAATTTGGATAATTTCGTAGCGTTGTTCAAGCGTGAGTCTATTCATGATGATTTGCCAGAGTATACTGAAACGATAAAAAAAAATATTTCATCAAAATTTAATTTTTTGTGTTACTTTTTACAATTTAAAGTTCTATCTAGCTTAAAAAAACACCCTTTATAAGCTATTTATTTCCCTAGCATAATCTTGTGTATACACACATATACGTAAGTGTGTATGAGTAAAGCCTTTGTTGCCGTCTCACCGCTGAGATGGACGAATCTAACATCAGTTATAAAATATTCAGTCGAAAAACACACGAATTTAATTTGTTCACGTTTTTACCTTGGCCACACTTTCATGATTACGCCAATTTTACAGCCAATGGACCAGCTGTAACTTTTTTCTCTCGTAAACGCAAGGCTAATAAATGACAGTATACAATACATAGCGGAAAAGAGTGCGATATATAGAGTAGCGGTAATAATAGCAGTTTAATATCTTTCAAGAGTCCACATAAAAAATATATATATATATAGCCATGCTGGCATTTATGTGGTCACAACATAATAAACAATAAAAAAATACATTAAAGTAACATTGGGATAATATAAAAAACTTTCTTAGTTGTGTCCTGTATGTGTTCTATGCACTGGCTGTTCCTGCTACTCGGCAAGCCGGCCTTAATAACCTATAGATATATAGATCCAAAAACATACACAATACATACACCCAGAGAAAAAACATGTTTAAATATGGTCTCCTCCCACAAAACTATTTTTAAAAAAAATTTTAAACTTATTATGTTTAATTAACAAGGTTTCGTTTAAATGTGCTAGATTCCCATTTCATACTATTGATAAACAAATTTATTGTTGAAGGGATAAGCCATTCCTATGCGCATTTCACTGGTTGCTTAGGCCAGGGGCCAGATTCTGGCATTCGTGATCGAGTACTTTCTCGTTTCGAAAGCAATTTAATATCTAATTATTTCAGTCAATACTGAACGAATTGGAAATATTTTTTCGTTATTGTAAAGCATTCATCTGAGTTTCACAATACTGAAAAAATAATTTTGATTCCTTCAGTATTGACTGAAATAAAATTGCTTTCGAATCGAGAAAGTACTCGATCACGATCATTCCTGATCGTCAGGAAACTTCATCTAAAGATTTTAGAAAAACTAAAGATATTATACAAATAAAACTTTTAAGCGAATAAGAATTATAAGCCCCAGTTTTACTTGTAACAATATCAAATTATGTTTAAGTTGACAATATTATTGCCACCGGCAACCATATTATTGTTAAATTAGTCCTCCATCAAAAAGCCGCAACCATATTATGATTGCCTCCAAACATCATATAGTTCATAATAACTAAAATATGTTCAAGACTTATAAAAGCATAGATGTTTTTTAACCATAGCATGTTGCTCTAAGGAAAGAGGAAAATACTATTGTTAACTTGAAAACAAATTATTGCCAAATTTAACCATAACATGTTTTAAGGAAACCATAATTTGGTTGTGGCTTCTTGATGTAGAACTAATTTAACAATAATATGTCTGTCGGTGACACTTATATGGTTATATTAAACATAATATGTTTAAATTTTTCTTTAAAATGGTTTTGTTGGAGGACACCATATTTTAACATGTTTTTTCTCTACGTATAGACAGATGTATAAACCTATTAATGTCGGTTTTATTAAAAAAGGTACACACATACAATATTTTTGGTTTCTATTTGCGAGCCAATTTTATCTTTTTTATATACGCACATGCTTAATGTCGCTCATTTGCTGCAACATCGTCATAACTCAAAATATTAATTTTACATAGCACGTCTTTAGAGTTTTATGGCTGTATTCATAAAAATTTTTTAAATTCAATAAAGTTTTTTTACAGAACAAATTTTCTGTTAACATTTTCCTTAATAAATGTTTGTTAAATTTGATAATCGCTTATGAAAAATAAAATTTTACTCTTCTCTCAAGAGTTGAGTTTGCAAAATCTTCATAAGAAATATTAACAAATGTCTTTATTCCTTTTGTGCATAACATTCCTAAGTACACTGGGGCTTAAACAACTTCTGGGTTTATTTATTTGAAATGCCAAAGTGGACTAATGATGATATGCTTTTGAAGCTTAATTGTTGTTATTTTATCAAGAACTGAAAACTCTTCACATTCCTCCTAAAACATTAACACAGATAAGAATTATTGTCGAATACGAATACAAACTTTAAAAAAATAAAGTAGAATGATTAATTATTTTTAATTATAGAAACTGGGAATTATTTCCTTTCGCAGGTTACTTTATATTATATTCAACATTTTTTATTTTTCGAATTTATTCTATGAGTTAAATTTCAGTTATGTATTTTATAAAGCTTTTTTGTAATAGTTCTATTCCTTAAATTTTTAGGAATGACTTTTATACACTACCAGACTATTATATTGTATTTTCTTGTTACATTTTACCTTAGCTATCCTTTGGATAGCAATGAAGTATATTGTATGTACAGAAAAATTTACAATTATTTGACACCAGCAGAATGTAATGCATTTTCTGGCCCGCTACGGCCTTCGTCAGCATTCTTTGTGTCACACTGGATAGTGATACTTTATAAATTGAATGTATTTAACTCAACTATTTTAACAAATAGAAACTGGGAATATAATAGTCTGGTAGTGTATAAAAGTCATTCCTAAAAATTTAAGGAATAGAACTATTACAAAAAAGCTTTATAAAATACATAACTGAAATTTAACTCATAGAATAAATTCGAAAAATAAAAAATGTTGAATATAATATAAAGTAACCTGCGAAAGGAAATAATTCCCAGTTTCTATTTGTTAAAATAGTTGAGTTAAATACATTCAATTTATAAAGTATCACTATCCAGTGTGACACAAAGAATGCTGACGAAGGCCGTAGCGGGCCAGAAAATGCATTACATTCTGCTGGTGTCAAATAATTGTAAATTTTTCTGTACATACAATATACTTCATTGCTATCCAAAGGATAGCTAAGGTAAAATGTAACAAGAAAATACAATATAATAGTCTGGTAGTGTATAAAAGTCATTCCTAAAAATTTAAGGAATAGAACTATTACAAAAAAGCTTTATAAAATACATAACTGAAATTTAACTCATAGAATAAATTCGAAAAATAAAAAATGTTGAATATTTTTAATTATTTTAGCTTGAGGTCTTTTTATTTATAAAATTATCTATTTATTTAATTCAATATTTCGCTAACCATTGGTTAGCATCGTAGGAAAAAAAATAACAAAATTATGAAAAATGTTTGTCAAAAATTAAATTCAAAAACCTAATTGTCATAAAATTTTTTTCAAAAACCATAATAACAAAGAATAAAATATGTAGAATGTTTAATTTAAGATTAATTATAACAATAACTTTACAAATAAATAAATTATCTATTCTATCAATCTATCAATGAAATACCCACTAAAAAATTTAATGCAAGTCGAATTTCCTTGCACGCTGGGTTATTCAAAGTCCGCTCTCAGACTCATACACATATGATCGCAACGAAGGCTGCGTGGTGTGGTAAAATAAATATGTACTTTGTTGAGAGAATTTCTTAAAATCTCTAAACGTAAAGTCCTAAGTTCAGCTTTGACGGATATTTTTAGTGTCTTTGAAGGCTGGCTTAAGTGTTGTACGCTATGCGCCCCATACACGTTTTAATTCAATTGTCAACTGAGTCTTTCAACTGAAATGATGCTTGGCCACACAGTTTATCAACTGAATTGAAAGATTTTAAAATAATTTTAATGAAATAAAAGACAATTTTTAAAATACTTATTTTTTTTTGCAAAAGAAAATTACAATGAATAATTTTGGCAGCTGCACAACACAAACAACACAACAACAACAGTACAATCGAATTGAAAGACTTAGTAGTCAACTTGAAAAAATCAATCACCCTTATTCCATTAAACGTCGTCGTCATCGTCATCAATTGAATATCAAAATCAATTTTTATCGACATCGTCATCAATTCGATACAAAACTTGTATGCCATAAAAGCAATGTAACGATGTCGATTGTTTATCGTTTTTTTAAGAACATCTCTAATAAATTTTTATTACAAATGTGCAATTTGATGTTCGTTTCTTATTAATGTTGTGCTCTCAAAGAGGGTAGCTTGATTTATTCTAAAAAAATCACCCTTACTAATGCCATAAGGTATTGATTACACTTTTCGCCCCGTATAAATCGACAGTGTTGATAGCGCCCTGTAAAAAACAGAACGGTACGACGATTGCCGAAAAGAGCAACAAAAAGTTACGCGAAAATTGCAAACATTCGGAAAATTTGCAAAAATAGCGAAAATTCGCGAAATTCTTTTGTATTTGAAACAAGCCATAAAATTTACTTAAATTCCCCAAAAACATAAGAATGGCAAAAATTCCATAAAAATGGCAAAATTAGTGGAAATTCGCAAAAATTTGATAAAAGCGGCATGAAAGAAAAATTTTATATGTATTAAAAATCGTTAAAACTGTAAAGAATCAGAAAACTTACAGGAAAAATTGCTTCTATCGCGAACATGGCTAAAATTCGGGAATTTGCGGTAATTTAGCGATTTTCATTGAATTTTTGCTATTCCTTATAGTTTTAGGAAATATTAATCAATTTTTTGGCTTGTTTGGAATACATAAAATTTTCGCGAATTTTCGCTATTTTTGCAAATTTTTGCAATTTTCCCGAAACTTTGTTGCTATTTTTTAATTTTTTTAATTCAACATTATTATTTTTGAAAAATAAAAAAGAAAAAAACTGTTTCCAATAAGACTGACGACAAAAACAGAGTCAATTTAAATCGATGCCAACGTTAACGTTGCGTACGGCATACCAAAAATACATCGACGCTTATCGATAAAACTTGATATTGACAATGGGCATACCGATTTGCAACAATCGACACAAAACGATATAGTTTCGTATTGATAACGCTAAATGGAATAAGGGTGAATATCTTTTGATTTTTCTTCAACTAACTCGACAATCGTCCAACTAATCAATTGACAAAGCCATACACGCTTTGATTTGGACAACAATCGACTCAGTTGACAATTGAATTGAATCGTGTAGGGGCTGCTTTACACAATTAATTAGAAAGATTAAAAATTAAAAATTAAGCAATATTTAAGAGCAAAACTAATTAATTTTACTGTCTACCGCAATTTTCTTTGCTAACAGGGTAAATAAATAGAAAATAGCAAACAAAAAACAAAATATATATATATATTTTTAAAAAATCTTTAAAATATTTTGAGCGCTGTTAATATTTAATTTGTAAATTTTTATTGTTCTTCCTCCAATTTTCCTTTTTAGCCCTCAAACACATGCAACAATTTGCTGAATCAGTTTCTTGTTTTGTTTAAGTTTGATTCATTCGTCTTATGTTGGCAGATTAACTACATTGAATTTTTAACCTCAAAATCTGCTCATGGAAATTTTGTTCGAATACTACTTTTTCTATTTTTGCAAGGATTTCAATTTGTGCTTTGTGCACACTAACACTTTTTTCATGTACGACTTACTTCTCATGCTAAATTCAGACACATGCCGCATTATCATGTACCATTGCTGTATATGTCTGTATGAGGCGGTGCATTAGGGCCACTACCAATTATTAACATCCTTCTTAAAACTGTATGGTTCAAAATAGAAAAATAGTTCCGTATCCTCGTAGATTTAGAAAAGAGTTAGAGTAGAGTTCGAGTAGAGTTCGAGTAGAGTAAGAGTAGAGTTAGAGTTAGAGTTAGAGTTAGAGTTAGAGTTAGAGTTAGAGTTAGAGTTAGTTAGAGTTAGAGTTAGAGTTAGAGTTAGAGTAGAGTTAGAGTAGAGTTAGAGTAGAGTTAGAGTAGAGTTAGAGTAGAGTAAGAGTAGAGTTAGAGTAGAGTCAGAGTAGAGTTAGAGTAGAGTCAGAGTAGAGTTAGAGTTAGAGTTAGAGTTAGAGTAGAGTAGAGTTAGAGTAGAGTAGAGTAGAGTAGAGTAGAGTAGAGTAGAGTAGAGTAGAGTAGAGTAGAGTAGAGTAGAGTAGAGTAGAGTAGAGTAGAGTAGAGTAGAGTAGAGTAGAGTAGAGTAGAGTAGAGTAGAGTAGAGTAGAGTAGAGTAGAGTAGAGTAGAGTAGAGTAGAGTAGAGTAGAGTAGAGTAGAGTAGAGTAGAGTAGAGTAGAGTAGAGTAGAGTAGAGTAGAGTAGAGTAGAGTAGAGTAGAGTAGAGTAGAGTAGAGTAGAGTAGAGTAGAGTAGAGTAGAGTAGAGTAGAGTAGAGTAGAGTAGAGTAGAGTAGAGTAGAGTAGAGTAGAGTAGAGTAGAGTAGAGTAGAGTAGAGTAGAGTAGAGTTAGAGTAGAGTAGAGTAAGAGTAGAGTTAGAGTAGAGTTAGAGTAGAGTTAGAGTAGAGTTAGAGTAGAGTTAGAGTAGAGTAAGAGTAGAGTTAGAGTAGAGTCAGAGTAGAGTTAGAGTAGAGTTAGAGTAAGAGTAGAGTAAGAGTAGAGTTAGAGTAGAGTTAGAGAAGAGTTAGAGTAGAGTTAGAGTAGAGTTAGAGTAGAGTTCGAGTAGAGTTCGAGTAGAGTAAGAGTAGAGTTAGAGTTAGAGTTAGAGTTAGAGTTAGAGTTAGTTAGAGTTAGAGTTAGAGTTAGAGTTAGAGTAGAGTAGAGTTAGAGTAGAGTTAGAGTAGAGTTAGAGTAGAGTTAGAGTAGAGTTAGAGTAGAGTTAGAGTAGAGTTAGAGTAGAGTTAGAGTAGAGTTAGAGTAGAGTTAGAGTAGAGTTAGAGTAGAGTTAGAGTAGAGTTAGAGTAGAGTTAGAGTAGAGTTAGAGTAGAGTTAGAGTAGAGTTAGAGTAGAGTTAGAGTAGAGTTAGAGTAGAGTTAGAGTAGAGTTAGAGTAGAGTTAGAGTAGAGTTAGAGTAGAGTTATACTAGAGTTAGATTAGAGTTCATGTAGAGCTTCATGTATAATATTTATTAATAATATGAGTCAAGATATAAAGCACGGTTACAGTAAATGTAGAGTTACACTAGACTAGATTGTAAAGAGTAGAGTCTGAGTTAGAGAAGAGTAGATATAGAGCTAAGCTACATTTAGAATAGAATTATAGCAGTAGAGAGTAGAGTAAAATAAGAGTTAAGTTATGACATAATTTAGAGGAAGAATTAGAGTACATTTAGATAAGAGATTGAGTTAAAAAAATATTAGAACATAGTTAAAGAACAGTTAGGGTGGAGTTATAGTATAGTCAAGGAAGACTTAAAGTAAAGTACAGAATAGAATTATATTTGCTCCGAAGGCTCCAAAGTCTAATTTTTTAAATTGCCCTAATTGTAATACAAAAAGTGGACCAATATGCTTATTCATTAGTAAACGTTTTTCATATTTGTTTCATTGTACACAGTGTAGAGTTGCGGTTTTAATACTTCTGTCTCAAAAGCCGATGAATGTGTGTCTAGTAACATACCACTACATGAACGAGTACCTGTTGTCATGTTAGAAAAGCAAAAGCAAATCAACATCTAAAAAGAAAATACATGCAAGCAAAGTTGAGGCAAAAAAAAGCAGACTTTTTCCGATTATGCCATACGCTGTATTGGTTAACATAAACCTTAATTGCAAAAGCAATAGCTTTTGTAGGTATTGCAATTGTTGCAGCAGCAAACCTCAACCACACTGCTGCACACAATTTCCTGTTCAGCATATTGTGTGTTTTTTTAGTAGTTATTCGCTCGTACATTATGATTTCTTTTTTCCACCCGCATTCTTCTCATTTATATTTTTAAGTTTCCAGCCAGCCATCAGGCAGGCAGTCATCCAGCGAGTAGCTACATGTCATGTGTGTGCTGCGGTTAAAGCTTTAACATACACACATGCATATTTACATGGCAAATGGTACAAGTGTTTGTGGGTATGTGTATAGTGTATAAATGCATATGTTAATACGGGGTTCTTGCTGCAAAACAATGCAACAGAGGCAAAAAGTTACAAAATTAAACAAGTTACAAAAACACCGAAATAATAATAACGAAAAATAACAAAAAGTATGAGTATAAATGTGTGGGTGTGCACAGTTGGGTTAATTCACCACCAAATGTTGCAACAGCAGCCAGTTTTTAGAGCAAGCTGCGGAAGGTTGGAAGTTGTTTTATCCTGGCCAATTTCGAAGTTTCTAAAATAAACGAAAAAGCAAAACTAAAAAAGAAACTCACACATACAAAAAAAAAAAAACTAGAAAAGAAAACTTGTTAAAACTTTTCTTTAGCATGGCATGCACTCACTGGTGTATAAAAAGTTCAAATGCCCCAGGGGTCCAAAACTACAACAGTTCGAGTAGTTTTGTACATTTAAGAAACCAACGTTCACAAAACAAGAAGCACAGCGAGGCACAACATAACAGCTCAACCAAATGCCACAAAGTATTGAAAACTTGCGGCTTATCGCACACAAAATGAATGAAAAGAAAACAAAAATTTTTTTATTGTTGTTTGTTACCAGACTTTAACTTAATTAACGGCAGAATGTTGTGTTTGTTTATTTCAACGTTAAATTATTTTTTTTCCTTAGCGTAGCAAAATATTTGTGAACAACAATGGTTTTTAAAATTATACCATTAATTTAAATGCAAAAAATTACTGTTAGAAAAAAAATAGAGTGCTATATTCGGTTGTGACGATTCTTTGATACCCTTTAACGACAATTAAAATAAATCAGGCGTGTCAGCGTTAAAATTGGTTGCGGCTAAGATCTGCATATGTTAATTATTGACCGACAATCAGAAAGCTCTATTCTTTTATTTTTAGTCATAAAAGATCCAATATGAACAAATTTCAGTAAAATATTATAATTAGTAAGAGTTTTAGTCGAGCCAAAATTACTTTCGAGATGGAATTTATATTGGAACCATGGTAAATTATGGACAAATCATTACAAAACTCTGTAGAGTGATTTCTGGGTTAAAAAAAAACCTGAATTAGAGCAAATTTCGTTACAGAATTGAAATTTGTTATAGCATCTTATAGTGTAAAAGTACTTTTCAGAAGGCTGTTTAATACATTACACGAATTTTTTGTCTTGGAAGACCCCTAATTTGATGCAGAAAATATTCGTAGAACATGTTAACCGTTAAAAGTGCCGTTTTAATATACTTTTCTGTAAGAGTTGGGAAAAAGGACAAAAATTACCCTTAATATGAGAGTTAGAGGTTTAATAAATTCTAAGAAAAGAATCACTATATTTTTTTTTTTTAGCTCAGTCTGTTTTCATTTCGCCTTGCAAGTGTTCAGGCTGGCGGCGATGACCCGAAATTTGTTTCACTGTGTGATCAATTATGAAGCGACCTTCACGAAATTTGCCAGTGTGATTTCTAGTCCTATAGAACTGTGACGTACCTCATTTCTTACAGTATTAATATTTGTTACGGTTTTAGGCGTAAGAAAAATGTTTTCCGGGAGTAGGCTTTATATGGGACCTATGGTAAATTATGGACCGATCTTCGCTTAATAAAACGTTTTCATATAGAACGAATTATTTATGTTAGATTTTTTAATACAATTACAAATTTTTTAATGTGGTGGTACCACATTTGGATTCCTAACTCTTATCCAACTAAACCGATTTTGCTGGATTTCAATCCCAAACTGCTTAAGATGACTTGAAGCAATTTGACGCTAACATTGTTTTTTTTTTGACTTTATCGGAAGTGAGCTTGTTTTCAAGAGACGATCAGTCGCTCAGACAGAGAGACGGACAGACAGATGGACATGGCTAAATCGACTTAGAATTACTCATGTAGCCCGAATATATATACTTTGTAGGGTCTGAGAAGAATAAGAAAAAAGTTCACACGGCATGACAAACTTAATATATCCTCATGAAAAGAGTCTTCAAATACAACACTGCACTTCTCCTATAGTAACGTGTAATCATACCTGAATACCCCTAAGTTACATGTAATCATACCTTAATACCCTTAATACTACTTTCCTATTTATTTCCTCTTTTATAATTTAACTTTACTTTAATTTACTTTCTTGAACTTTCCTTTAATTTATTAATTATCAAATATTTTCTTTTAGTTATTTTTCTTGTTCTTAATATTAATATTGGGAAGTCTTTAACAGTTATATAAAATGAGTATAAATATGTAAATCAATGTAGATTTAAGGTTACTTTTTACTTATAGTGATTAAAATGTAAAGTCATTGAATAATTAATAATGAAATTGTTTTATTGAAAAAGGTATTGTTTGAAATTTTTAAATAATTAACTCTATGTAGATGGCAACACGTTAGAACATCCCGCTGTAAGATCAGCTACTTATATACAGAAATGTTACAGGTAAAGGTCCCAAATTTGGAATAAATAGTTTGGTTATTACTACAAAAAGCTGTCAAAAAGCGAGCTAAACTAGAAATGTGAGCTTGGATACAAAGGCAAACTATATGTATATCTCAATATCTAGAGATGAATAACAGTAAAACTATCTAAATGAGGTACAAATTACTTCGATATCAAAAGACAAGATCTGTTTACTAATTTCCCAAGAGGGAGGTGAACTGACACCGAAGTAGTCTAGTGATAGGTCTTTGGTGGTAGAGACCGGTTCTAGTTCTAACACTTTTTATGAATAAGACCTATCACTTTTACATGGGGTTGTCATTGAAAGGGGTCAATTGACACCATTTGACCATTCACAGGTCTATTCTCCATGAACGTACTTAGTGTCAGTCACTAAAATGTAGTATTATTTCAATACAATGAAGTATTATTTAAATAAAACAAGTCCTAGAATTAATTTCTAGAACCAAATTTTAGAAAGTACCAAAAAATGTGTCACAGCACCGGTGAAGACTGTACAGAAATTCATAACTTTTTCTACTTTTTTGTTCTTCATGAACCAGTTAAGGGATTGGTTCTTCTTTCACTGGTCATGAGTCCTTTCTTTTTGTACTTGTTCTATTTTCACAAATCCCAGGACTAGTCTGTTGAACCAATTGACACAAATCTCCCGCAGGGTTTTTTCAATGGGGGTACAAACGCGCACCAGGTTAAGTTTATACTCTTAACCCTTAAGTGTATATCTGGGCCTGGCCAGGGATTTTTTACTTTTATATATTTCTCAATCAAAGTGTTTTTTTACAAGAAAAAGAGAAAAAAGTGTAAATTTAGACACCATGGGCGTAGCAATTGGGCTAATGAAAATTTATCCACCTGGGCCGAAACATATCAAAAAGCATAGGCAACCAGTGTTCGAAAATAAGTAATTAATATCGCTCCTTAGTGTTCGGTTCGGTAGATTTGTGGGTAACACAAACGCTAATAGTGTTTTTGTAATAAATCATTAAACAAATAACGCTTTCCTGTTTGTCAGGCACAAAATTAATTTAATTCAACATTTAATTCCTCTCGGTTTTTTTTTAACACTTGTGTTAATACCCAAATTTATCCACATTGCTTAGCAGCCGGGGTACCCGGGTACTCATATACTATAATGTATTAATAATCAATATTTTTATGAAATAAAATTTTTAATTTTTAAATGTTTTTAAAGCGTATTTAATTATATTTATGTTAAAATATGATTTTTTAACTTTGTATTGCATAAGGGCTAAAATTTTAAACTTTTTATACAGGACAGTATTTTTTAGTATAACAGTTGAACACTTTTTGTCATACATGATATGTAAATGGGACTTCCTCGTATTATAATACTAACGCTTTGGAAAGTAAACTTTAGTAATTGTATGATACAGAATTTAGTTTATTGAATGTTTTGAACAATAAAAACGTAGTTGTGTTATCCCATAAAGTGTATTGTATTGTATTGGGTACCGGGGTACCCGGGTGCGCATGTTGCAATAGTTAAAGTTTAAGCAAATTTTTTTGAGTATTAAAGGAGCAAAAAAATAAATCAAGAATCTGAATTCGCTTTCTTTTAACGACGATCCAGAAGCTTGTTTAAAAATGTTTATTCTTAATACATTTTTTTCATGTAAATATACCTAGGTGGGTACCGTGGTACCCGGGTATTAACACAAGGGTAAAAACCACAAGCCTTATTGTGTTTGGTTCAGCTCATTAATGTTCGTTTGTTTCTTTTGTTTGTAGCGCCCTTTTGGCTGGTAAAAAAAAACATTTCTTACAAAAACAAAATACACCTACGAAAAAAAAACAAAAAGCCAGCAAAATAATTTCTACAAACAAAACATATACACAAACAAGCTGTTCGTGCTGCGGTCGTGCCTAAAATTTTTTGTTTGTTCATTTCTTTATCAATCTAAAAAAAGAAACACTATAGAACATTAAAACATAATGTTTGTCTACAGTATCACTACAATTGTTCTGTTTTTTTTTACAAAGAACAGAATGCTATATAATGTTCGGCTTTTTGTTGAAAATAGTTACGAACGGATTTAAGGTTTGTCTTCGTCTACACAAACACTAACAAAATAGATATCGTTCTTGGGTGTATGAGCCGAATGCTTAATAATGTTCTGTTTTTTTCGAACACTGTACGCAACACAATAAGAATGTTTTCTTAACTTTTATTTCGAAGAATTATTCTAGTTGACAACAAATTATGTGTGTCTGCTTAAGAGTTCACAAATTTATATAGTAACAATGTTCCACAAGAAAGCGTTAAATTTGCTAAATATCCTGCATTTTTAAGGTGTACGCCCAATAAAAAGAAAAAGCCTTACATTTATTATCGATATAGGTCCTTCATTGATCTTGACCCATTCCCAAATATCTTTTTACATGCGTTTAAGAGAACCGCCTAAAAAAATAGGTTTTATGACACTGAAAACATATAGCAAGTGGTGTGGGTTGTTTTGTTGTAATCCTTTAGTCAGAATTATTCAAATTACATACAGTTTGTCAAATAATTCTTTTCAAAAGTATAAGAAAACAAAATATTATTAAATGAAACACTAATAGCTTGTTTTAATTTTTGCAAAATTATTTTTTTTTGTATATTTATTTTTTTAAATATGTTTGTAAACATACTGCATTGTAAAAAATTATAAGTCTTTCATAAGATAATTATAATCGAGATAAAAAAAAATTATTAAAATTTCAAAGTGTCAAAAAAATGTTTTCAAAATTAAAAAAATCAATGAAATTATTAAAAAAATATGTTAATACATAAATATTTTTTGCCCTTAGTATTTTGTGTCCCCCGTGAGAATCAATTACTGACTGCAATCGCCGGCCCATTGAATGAATAAGCTTTTGTAAGTCGTATTCCTCAGGTATTTTTTCCCATTCCTCTTTAATATATTGTATCAATTGTGTTTTATTTTTTGGAGATCTTTTTCCAACTTTTTCTTCAAGAGGACCCATAAATTTTCTATAGGGTTAAGGTCTGGACTTTAAGCTGGAGTATCAATCACTTTTTTGCAGTTATATAATAGCCAGGATTTACAAATATACGATTTGTGTTTTGGGTCATTATCTTGATAAAATTTAAAGTTAAGTTTTTGCGGATTTTCTGGGTCAAAAAACCCAAATTTACGGGCGCTGCTGCATAAATCATTCTTTAATATATCAAGATACACTTCTTTGGTCATAATTTCATCCAAAATTTTTATCTCGCCAACTCCTCTACAAGATATACAAGCCCATGCCATAACAGACAACTTTCCGAATTTTACTGTTGGTATAATATTTTTTTTGTCAAGGGCCGTCAATGGCTTGCGCCAAACTTTTTGTGATCCAAAGTGATAGTAAAGCATGAGCTTGGTTTCATCACAAAAAATTACGTCATCCCAGTACTCTGCTCCAAAACGAACGTGCTCAATAGCAAATGTGTATCTTTTCTCTATGTTGTTCGCCGAAAGTAACGGTTTTTTTCTAGCTGTTCTAGAGAAGTATTGCTGTTTTTGAAGCACGTTCCGAACAGTCTCATGTGAAATAATAACTCCAAAATCATTATATATTTCGGATGATATTCCTCTGGTGCTGGAATGTGGTTTTTCCTCAACCATTTTTATTATTTTTCTTTCAATGCGCTTGGTCACCTTTTTTGGTCTGCCAGGGGAATGTTTTGCTTCAAGCCTTTTTTCTTTTTCGGCGCGGTTAATAATGTTGTAGACTGTCCTAAGATTGAGGGAAATCATTTCCGCGATTGCTTTGTGCGATTTGCCTTTATAATGATTAAAATACACTAACTGAACAATATCTTTGCTAACACGTTTTCCGGGCATTTGTAAAACTTTATTTTATAGTCACTTGTTACAGGAACGGCAACTATTTGAAGAATAAATATAGTCCACTAATATGTTAGCATAGTAACATGCATTAATTTCACTAATGTTTATTAATTACACAAAAAAATAACGGTTAATCTCTTTTTTTTTTGTTTTTGAAAACATTTATTTGACACCATAAATAAAATGTTCTCTTACATTTTTCTTTTTGTTTTTGTACTATGCACTCTTTTATGTTATATTTTGGCATCATCATATCTCACATAACCAAGAAAACAGAATGTCCAAAAAATAAAAAAAGTTTAAAATAAATTAGCCAGTCGTATTTCAAACTGAAATTTTTTTGCATGATTTTTTCTAGCATTGAAAAGAATTATTTGACAAACTGTATTTCAGCATTTAATCAAATAATTTCTAAACACAAATTTTTATTTCGTTAATCCCACAAGTATTTTTCTAATAAATATCATGTTTGTATTATCTTTTTTATAATAGATTGTAGTTGTAGTTTTCCTTTTTTACCCCATAGAGCAGATGGATAACACGATAACTCTCTAAGGGCACATGTGTTCTGTTAAATTTAAACCAGTGCGAGAATAAATTCCCTTTGGTATGCTTATACTTATTTGCTCTTTGGAATGTTGACGATAGCTGTTTAACAAGTTTCTTAAATTGTTATGATTTTGTTTTTAAGGTTGTTGTTTTCCTGCTCTTATATTTGTACATTATCGTTTTCATTGAAGTCCTTTTGTTTTGCCAGACACACAAACTTAAACACACTCGTACATTTATTTCCTGTTGTTAAACAATTTGGGATTACCTAGGAAGCATATCAGTGTTGCCACTAACGAAATGGTAAATTACACATGGATCATGCCAAAATTACACATGCAAATACGAATTACAGCCGTATTTGACTTCTTCAGAAAATGTAAACCAATTTTAATTTCTGTTTGCAAACAAATAAACAAATATCGTCACTTAAAATGTTAAAGGGCGTAACAACAAAATCAATAACAACAAGGTATATTTGGCGGTTAAAATCTTAAAAAAAAAATCGCCATTTTTGATCTAAGATTGTTTGTGAACACAAAGTTTAAAAAAACGAACAAAACTCAATCAAAAACCCTTATTTCGAATTTTTTTTTGTTGTTAAGCCCTTTTGCATTTTAGGTGACGATATGTAACTTACATTTCATTTGGGTATGATAAAGGATCTGATGCACCCCTCAAAAGCCGTCGACGTAATTTTTCAACAGGATTTTAATTCAGTTCCTATATCGCTGCAACATTGGATACGCCGGGCATTTTTATAATTTTTACTTATCCAACACTAAAATATTTTTCAAATGTCTCTTTATTTGCTTTTTGTTTACAACAATCGTATCATTGCTATATTTTATGCAAAAAAAATAATATTTTCATTTAACCATTTAAAAGATTAAAACAAAAATAACTATTTGCAAAGTACGAAATAATTTGTATCCAAAGGAATTTTTTATATCAAAAAATTTTTTCCAATAATATTCTGCCTTCAAATTACTATGAAGCTAAGAAATTTTAAAATGTAAGAGTGCATGTTGTCGCGAAAATATTCTTCAAACTCCTTGAGTTTTATCAGCTGAGCATTACTTCTAATAAAACAAGATCTAATATTACAAAGTAAATCTTCCAAATATATTGGAAGGTTTAGACACGCCTTCGACGTTACCAAATGTATTAGGTGGCACGAGCATTTTATCAAAATAATAATTGGCTTTTCGTCTTTTAGCAACTTAATTTCTAAATTATACTGTCCAAACATAACATTAGGTGTATCTGATTTAAATCCAACAAGATTTTCAAAAGGAATCCCTTTTTCTATAATCGTGCTTTTCAGAAGCTCAAACATTTCTTTTACAGTCAATAATCCACTCTCTTTGAAATAAAAAAAAAGAATAATGTACCCTGGATGTTTCGTCGTTATAATAAATTGTGACAAAAAATGCCAAATGGTTAGTTGTTAGTAGTCCAACCACTTTTAGTTCAGCTCTTTTAACGCTTGCATTCTTTTAATTAAATTTTTAATTTTTGCTAAGAATAATAAACCTTTTTACTTCTTGTGAAAAAATAATAACAAAAATCATTGCTACAAAACGTTAAAATATTACAGCCGTATTCATAAAAACTTATTGATGACTAATTACCGTTTTTAAGCAAAAATTGCTAAAGTTGTATTCAAAAACGAAAAATAGTCCATTGAACCTTTAATAAACCATTCATAAAGTAAGAAAATTTATTGTTGGATTTGCCCTTCTTTAAACCAAAAATAAAATGACATTTTTATGATATTATTTTTGTGAAATATGTTGAAAAATAATGACAAAAATGTTTTATTTATTACAACGGACATGTTAGTAAATACATTTTACTATTTTTATTTTTTTTTATTTAAGACAACCAATTTAAAGTTATATTGATAATTATTTAAAAAAATTTTATATGATTTAAATGCATATGTTTAGGGGCAAATGCAGATATTCTCTTTAATTATTTATTAAATTATTGCAACTAATAGTTTTTTTGTTTAAAACAACAAATTATTGTTCAAAATATAAAAAAAAAATAAAATAAGCAAACCATAATAATAGTGATGTTAATAAAAAGTAAACAAACTTTTTACACATATTTAAATAATATGTAGTTTTATTTGACAAGACCGATTTTTAAGGTCCACAATTAAAAAAAAAAATTTAAATATAGAATATCATGTGAACCGAATAGAAGTTTCATGCATCACTAACAATAAAATAGCAGCAAAATATAAAGAAATTTGCCATACTTAAACACAAAATCGCTACAAACAGTTAATAGTAAAAAAAACTGTTAATGTACGTTTATAAATACAAATTTTTATAAAGGGCTAGAAGCTCCACTTGGAGTAGCGTTCTTATAAATATTGTAAGACACGTTAACTAAAATAAAAAAAAAAAAAAAAAAAACAAAAAGCGTTTAATAGTTATTACATACTATAAGCTTAAAATACGAACTTTTTATGAATATGACTGTTAAATTACACATGAATTTCACATGCAGTCAATTACATATGGGCTACACATGAAAAAAAATATTACACATGATATGTGTAATTAGACGTGAGGTGGCAACACTGAAGCATATGTATATGAGTTGGTGTGTAAGAGAGGTAAAAAAAGGAAGTATAGATGTGAACAAATTTTTTTATCTGTACATCAAAAAAATAAGTTTATTTTTATATGAACACAATCAAAAACATATTTATGGAAGCACATGATAAGGATTATAATCGTTTTGTTTGTCTAGATTTGTCTATTTTGTTATCCACACATGCCAATGTTTTCTACAGCTACACAGGAAATAGGCCAAACAAATAGGTGGTGCCAGAAAACTTTTGGCTTATCTCCCCAATAAAAATTTTAAGTTTCCAAAAATCCTCATATCATAATTAAAATCCCCAAATTGTAATTATTGCTAAGACTTACACATCATCCATAAGCCTAGAGTTTAACTTTTAATTTTCAAAATTGATTTTTTTTTTTGTTAAACGGTTTCCTTATTAAGTACTGACATTGGTAATTTATGGAGATTTTGATTTCTGATAACAAAACCAATATTTAATACAATGAACTGGTGATAACAATTTTCTCTTTAATTTGGTTTATACAGAAAATCAATTTATGACAGAAAATCTGTCATACAAAATCCATTTAAGTTATAATATTAGAAATGTATGAGTTTAAGACTAACTCCTAATATAAGTTCATTTTGAAATTAATTATGCAAAATTTGATTGAATGAGAGCTAGCTGAATTCATGGGCCGAATTTTTTTAATAGGCTCCGTTCTAAATTATTTAGTTTTGAAAGGGCTTCCTTGCCCACTTTAAATTGCAAAATATGCAAACATTAAAAAAAACTATGCACTTAAAATTGATTAATTTAAACATAATACATTCAATTCAGTGCAAAAAATAATTTAAAAAGTAGCAAAACTTAAAATAAAGGTTTATTTATATAAATAAACTAGCTTAACCCGGTGCGCTTCGCTACACTGCTTTAACCACGTTTGAAGAATCTCCCTTTAATAGTTCTTCAGTTGAGAGATATTTAATATATGCATCCTATGCCAAGTATTTCCCCCCTGCGCCTACCCGCTTTATTTTTATTTTCAAAAGTGTAGTATACCATAAGAGTGACTTCTACAAAGTTTGAACATTCTCACTATAACAGTTCTTAAGATATGTGATATTAAACATTGGCGCCCTATGGGGGTACCACTTCCCCCGCTGCTTTTTAATTTAAATTTTGGGTCTCAGAAGATCCTACTACCAAAAGTTCAACAAAATGCGTGCAGCGGCTCTTATTAATATTTCTGTCTATGAGAGGCTTTAACCACGTTTGAAGACGCTCCCTTTAAAAGTTCTTCTGTTGAGCGATATTAAATGTATGCATCCTATGGGAGGTATTTCCCCCCTGCGCCTACCCGCTTTATTTTTATTTTCAAAAGTGTAGTATACTATAAGAGTAACTCCTACAAAGTTTGAACATTCTCACTATAACAGTTCTTAAGATATACGATCCAATCCCCCGCTGCTATTTTATTTAAATTTTGTGGCTCAGAAGATCCTACTAACAAAAGTTCAACAAAATGCGTGCAGCGGCTCTTAAGATATGCGATATTTAATATTGGCATCCTATGGGGGGTACCAAATCCCCTGCCCCTATCGAAAAAATAAGAAGCCTATTTTATTTTTAGGGCTCACGTGATGTTACTGTAAAAAAGGAAAATCGGTTCAGTAGTTTAGGAGTCTATAAGCCAACAAACAAACACACAAACATTTTTCATTTTTATAAAATTTATATATTTAATATAGATAAGTCTTTTAAAGTTATCAATCATTCTTTTTGACTTTGAAACAGTTTTAAACATTAAAAATTTCCTTTCGACATCGTTTAATGTAATAGGCTCATATTTAAAAGTGGTCCACTTCTTTTTGTGGAATATAGAAAGTTAAATTTAAAATAGTACCAATTTTATCAAATACAGTATTCTTTTTTAAAATGGCATCAAGCTGGCTTTTTATTTTTCTAAGAGTAACAACAACAAACATGCATGAGCTTTTGAAGTCCCTTGCCCTGAATATAATATATTTTTCTATTTGGTGCCCTGGTAGACTAATTTTGCAAACAAGCTAGTTTATTATTGCGAGGGTTTCGTGTTCAATTTCCGCTGGAGACTTTGGATTGTTTCACTAAAACGCGCTAATGGTCTAAGTTATTATTGCTCGGTTAATTAAATTAGATTAGACTGTTCAACAAAAGAAGAAAAATTGTGTGTTTCCTAAAACTTTGATTGTTTCTATCTCAGTTTGATACAAATTTTTTAAATAAGGCAGCAATTTTTCTCTAACAGCTTCTATTTTGAGTAATAGCTAAATACCCTCATTTACTATGTTTACTTAGATTTTTGTTTGACACTAAATTATATTTTGTTGTTATATTAAATATGGATTTGCCAAGAATATATTGCACAACTAATCCATACATTTTTGTTTTGTTTGTGATCATTATAATCCTGCACAGTATCGTAAACCTTTAGACTTCGTAAAAGCTGCATATTCCATATATTTTAAAATTTTTGATTTTAATGAGAATAGTTCGTTGGAATATCTGGTTTGTGCATACATGGAAAATTAGCGAAAATAAATTGGATTTTTCAAAGTTTAAAGTACTAAACTAAACTAGAAAAAAAAATATTTTGAGCATCCTTGCAATACAAGATAAATACGACTTACGACTCAAGACGACTCTTCTCAAATGAAAGAGTACTTTAAGGTTGGTAAGGTCGTTCGTGAAATCTTAAGAATATAATGCAAAAAATGTTGTAAATTCAGCAAATATTAACTGTTAGGCCCACAAGAACATTTCTATCGCATATTTATATTGAAAACAATAATAAAAAACTAAAATTTGTTTTTGTTTTCAATATAAATATGCGAAAGAAATGTTCTTGTCGACATCGTGGGCCAGGCTGTAACTGTTACTTTATCTTTAAAACTAAAGCTGCTAGAAAAAAAATCAATGATGCCATTGTAATCGGCACTTTCAATTGAACGTTAAACAATAAACAAATGTCAGGAAACTTTAAGTGTGTTGTCCTGTGTTAACTTTTCTTCTTCAAATTCTTAATAAATAAATTAAATGGTTTTCCTTTGCGAAATTCTTTCTTGGGTATTTTCTTGTTCTTGTTCACTGGGGTAATGTGTGAGTAACATGTAAAAATGTCGTTTTAATATTTAACATAAACCTATGTGTGTCTTGTTAACGCATTTTGCTGGCCGAAATTGTTTTAAAATTGGTTCATCTAAAAATATCTCTTTATTTTGTTTTCCGTAAATTTCTGACAAAAACTAAAAATAAAACACTAATTAGGTCCTTATCGATTTTTTTAACTAATATTGTATAACAGGGATAAAGTTAAGCATATTGTTATTAAGTTAATAAATAAATAATAAATAAAAAAAGTCCTTTCTAGGAAAATAAAAGAATTTGTAGTTCTTTGGTTTATTATTAAACTTTACCGTGTAATTAAAATTTTGAGCTTGAAAATTTAATTATACTTTAAAAAAATTGAGGTCAAATAAAGTTCATGTCATATTAAACTTTACTTTAAGTATTTAAAATTTATTTTGAAAATAATTATCTTACTCACTTTTTTATTTTGGACAATGTTGAAATCGTTTATAACATCACAAGTGGGCATCAAAATCTTAATATATTTTACGTCTTTCCGTCTGTAAAACCAAGGAGGATTCATCTAAAAAAAAAGTTCTGGGTCCTTAAGTTATTTTAAATTAAAAAGGTCATATCTTTCTTTAAAAAGCACCTTCATTTGCAAATGAGTTAACAGAAAAAATAAGCTTTTTGTCAAATTGTTTGTAGTTATCCTATGCAGTTTGGTATTGAAATCCAGCACAATCGGTTTGGTAGCAAAATTTGTTATGGACCTAAATAAAGAAAAACTTCTATTTAAAGGAGACACTTTATTATGTTATATACTTTTTAGAGCCAACATTGATAACTATTTTAATGTATCCTAACAACATAATGTTGTTTAAAAACCAATAATTGTGACCCGTCTACAAATATGGCTCTACATTTTAAAGCCGCAAACATCAAAACTTAGCAAGTCAAAAACGGTGTCGGAATAAAGGTATTGCAAACAAATTTTGCATTAGGTCGCCCTTATATCTGTGCAAAGAAAAAGTTAAGTTCTAATAAAATCATAACTTCTCCTCGGTTATACTTTTTTAAGTTTAAACCTAAATTCTATTACCGTCACAGATCGGAAGTACATTTAAGCTTTTATTCCAAAGTTTGTTGCACATATTGGAAAAAAGAAAAAAGTAATGTTGCTATAACTTCCAAAAAAATCGTACAAGATAAGTAAAACTTTGTCAGTAGATACTTTTTATTATGGAGATTACAAAGGTGCCACAAACTCGAATTTTGCTTAAGACGACTTAACCACTTTTTCTTTTTTTGCCACATGTATAGCCCACCCTCCAGAAAACACTTTTTTACGCCTAAAATCGTAACAAATAATAAACCTGCGACGAAATTTAGTACACATTAATTTTATATGACTAGAAATTGTGATGTCAGATTTTATAAGGAATAATTTTTATTAGTTTACAGTTGTCAGTGACAAACTAACTGTTTTCCGAGGGTAGGCTTTATATGGGGCCTAGAGTAAATTATAGACCGATCTTCACGAAATTTTGCAGTGTCTTAAAAAACTGTGTCGTACCCAATTTTATTATGATAGCGATATTTATTACGTTTTTATGCGTACTAAACCGTTTTTCGGGAGTAGGCTTTATATGGGGCCTATGGTAAATTATGGACCAATCTTTACGAAATCACATTTAGATATGATAGCTATATTTTTAATATTTTTAATTAGGCTTAAGTTCATTTAATGATTAAATTATTTTTATGAAGAAAATTATTTAATTAAAATTAAATTTAATGAACTTAAGGCTAATTAAAAATATAAAAAATTTGGATTAAAAACCATGAATAGTTCAACAAAACAACCACAATACTAATTATATGATAGGTATATTTATTACTGTTTTAGAAGTTCATTATGGCACCTTTTACGTAAGTTTTTGTAACAAAATTGTCAATTTTTAAGGGTGGTGGTTGGTTCTACACTTTGATTGATAATTATGATCCTACTCATCGGATTTTGCTGTATTTCACTCCCAAACTGCTTAGGATAACTAGAAGCAATTTTACACCAAGAATGAACTTTTGTTTTAAGTTTTGTTTTCGAAAGTGAGCGTATTTTTAACAGAAAGACAGACTGACATGGCTAAATCGACTTAGAATTACTCAAGAAACCAGGGGTATTAGATGCATAATAAAAAAGTTTCACATGGAATGACAAACTTGGTATACCCTCATTCACCAATAGTGGTGGAGCGTATAAAAAGAGTTTATAGTCAAATTTGGACCAGTCTCATATACATTCAGCATCAAGATTATTGAAGGAGTCGGAGTCGTGAGTCGGAGTCGCACTTAAAAAATTTCTGTGTTTGGAGTCGGAGTCGGAGTTAGTACTTTTTTCGGAAGACTCCACAGCCCTGGTTGTCACAAAAAGCCCATTCCCGAAAAATTTCTTGGACGAGGGTATTGTTTGTTAAAGTGTTAGTGTTAATTAATTTGAACCACACCAATTTTGCAAATTAAATTTTCTTACAAGCACTTTAAACTTGGAAATAAGTCATTTAATAGCAAATCAAACTTGTTGTGTTTACCAAAAACAACTTATTTATTTTTTACTTAATTATTCTTTTATATACAATTATTAAACACGGTCATTATTTAAAATACTTTAACATTTAATTGGTTATTGAACTTAAACAACAATTAATAATAAATCCATTAACAAAATAGCAGATGTTGCAATAAAGTATACTAAAACATTTAATTGGTTAAAATACTGTTAAAGCATAATTCAGAGACTATGCGACATGTCGCACAGAAATATTTCATGAAACAATAGAGTTGTGATGAAATGTGTAGAGACTAGGGAGATTGATCGAATAGTATTCGACCGGTTATAACCGGTTATTTTAGTTTTGCCCAAGTCGAATTTGTTAAAATGTCCATTTTTCGAATATCGAATAAACCGGTTATTTTAGTAAAATAAACCGGTTATTTTAGTAAAATAAACCGGTTATTTTAGCAATGTGTAATTTATATACGTTTTCCTTACTCTTGTTATAAATGTACCCGTAATTTAAGTATGTATTTTTCTAATTGAATATTTGGCAAACTTAAACTTTTTATAAAGAATGTCAAAACAAAAGTCAAAAAAGCATTATGGGCAATGTAAATACAAATAGCTTATGTAACCAAAAACAATTCAAAATACTACAAAAAAAAAGTTCAGCTTAAAAAGTAGTTAGCAATTTGACAGTATTCTAAATACTATATATATATATTTATAAAGATGTAATCTCTGGTGATAATATCGAACTGATTTAAAAGACAATGGTGCTTAAACGGCCCTAAAATGATAAGTTGCAAAGGTTCTTCAACGTCGCGACTTATTAATCACTTTTAATTAGTCTACAAGCTTGACATACATATACGCCAAGTAAAACTTGACTTCGTTCTAAGTAGTTTTTAAGAGACTGAAAATAATACTTTACTTAAATATGCTGCCAATAATGAATTTAAAACTTAAGTAGTTCTAGCATATCTTCATGCTTAAAACTACACCATACCGGCGAAATCAACGATATGGAAAAATTCTTCAGTTTTATTTATTAAATTACCAAGAACTTAAAACAAAATTAAAGGAATCAAACAATCTCATGGAAGGGTTTAGATTGTGATCGACGAATTGACAGATATTTCATACAAAACGCATGTTCATATTACTATTGTTTCTATAATACTGAAACAAAAAAAAAATTTAAAAAAAAATCCTGGAAAAGAGGTTTTGTTTGCAACTTTTCAAAAATATGGCTGAAGCTTACTGATTCATATACACATGCTTAGCCACCAACAAATTAAAACTCATTTAAAATAAATTTGCGAGAATATCCCAAATAATAAATTTATTAAATTCCTATAATTTTTTAAAACCAAAGTTTTTCAAAATTTCTATAGCTACATATGTTCACACCTATTAAATTATTGACGTAACTACTAACGTAACTTTGTCATTCCGTTTGTAATTTCTACAATATTGATCCTACACCCTAAAAAGTATATAAATTCTGGGTCCGTATGAAAAGCGAAGTTCAAATCCGGTTGTCCGTCTCTCTGTTGAAATGGGTTTGCCCCAGATATGATGGGGGCTTGGTTGGGGTATCTTTATGTCAGGTATTCTTATAATAATTTTGCTATTGAAATTCAGCCAGATCGGTCCAAAAATGTTTGACATATGAGCAAAAAACCAAGACTACCTCTAATTTTTTCCAAATATCCCTTGTTGTTGTATTTTTATTACTTTTTTCTGTGTATCTGGAGAACGGCAAGAGCCAAAGTTTCCAAATTAGGTACAAACACCATCCCACAAAATGTGGGCGGGATTGGAGAAGTGGGCGTGGTACCTCCCATACAACAAATATCAAAAATTGTATAAAAACCTGAATTTTTGACTGTAATATGACCTATGGTTACGCCTTATATAGAGTTTTTTTCCCGGACTTTTTCAATACCGGGGAAAGCTCCATATAAATAACACAGGCCAACACTCAATTTGCTTCTTTAAATTTATCAACTGATTCTAGTTAATTTTGGTGCGCTGAATTCAAATCTGTAATCAGTTTGTCTCTATCAGCTCTAGTTTTCATGATATAGTTTTTTTATACCCTCCACTTATGACCTCCATTTATGACCGTCTGTTAGTTTTTTCAAAAAATTTTTTCATCAAAATTTCTTATTTACAGTTATGGTAGTTGCCAAAAAAAACATTTTTTCCGTAACAAAATTTTTTACCCAAAATTCTTTTAATTCAAATATTTTTTTTCCGATATTCAATTGGAGTGCAACAAGAAAAAATAACGTTCTCAATAATATTGTACATATAAAATTCCCGTTAATCAGCTAGCAATTACACAAAACATTTTTTTACGGAAAAAATGTTTTTTTGGCAACTACCATAACTGTAAATAAGAAATTTTGATGAAAAAATTTTTTGAAAAAACTAACAGACAGACGGTCATAAATGGAGGTCATAAGTGGAGGGTATAAAAAAGCTATATCATGAAAACTAGAGCTGATAGAGACATACTGTTTGCAGATTTGAATTCAGCGCACCCAAATTAACTAGAATCAAACGATAAATTCAAAGAAGCAAAAATTTGTTTTAATTTTGTCGGGCTGTGTAATACAAAGTAAATTTTGTTATTAATTCATGAAAAAAACTTTTATTAAAAAAGGAAGGGAACTTGTTTACAAAGAAAGTAAAAGAAATGGTTCAAAATTAATTGAAGATTGAAATAGGAACTTGAATTATTATCACCTCACGCCTTTATTCCCTATTATTATGCTTTTATTCAGTATTATTATGCTCTGGATACAAGATAAAAAGATAACATAAACATAAAAATTACATTTATAAAACAATCGGATTCACAATCCGAAGCAATTTTTTCTTTTTTTATAAACAACGTCTATATTAGTCAAATGTATGTCAAGGTTCATGCGAAAATTTCATTAACCGGACTGATTCTTACAAACCTTTTCATTTCAATAGGTCCATTTGTAATCTTTAGGACAATGTGTTTTTCAAGTTGTATGTTGTAGTATCTAAGACGAGTTTCCAAAATGTTATTTTTTTCGGTTTCCCCGCACTTCACGGGTATATAAACCAACACAAATTGAAATTGAAAATTTGTGTTTATCACCTAATAAACATATCGCTCCTTCATTGCATCATAGTCATATCTCAAAATTTGAAGTAACTTTAGCAATGTTTTCCTTTATACCTTCTCGTATTATATCTCAAACTGAGCCGAAGTTATAGCAAAATATATATTTAAATCGGTTCATTTTGAAAACTTTAATCGCATTTTGCCAAGATCGTTTGTTTTGTAGATATGACTACGTTGCAATAAAGGAGCGATATGTTTAGGTATCTCCTATTTTTAAGACTTGTTCGTGGACAATTGCACTGCCCATTCTGCTTTAAGTAGATTTATTGCATCAGGAGACATTGATTTAAATACATGTTCTCACTTCTTGTAATTGATCTAATCCATTACCCATCCACAGATGCTAATTTTTAGAGAATAGAAAACTAAATTTCAAAGCATAAATAGCTATTTTTTGAAATTATGAGGAATATTTTATTTCCCGGGATCCCGCAATAAAAATCTCGGGAAAACGGGAAATAAGATAATTGAAATTCCCGGGACGGGAAATCCCGGGAAAACCCCCTACTTATATATCAAAAGATTGGAAATTTTTAGTAGAAAATGTTTTCTGAAAAACCTGGGAAAATCGGTTCAGATACGGAAAAGTTATGGCCAAATTTTTTTTTTTTAAATACGCTTTATAGGAAACCATAGATCTAAATTAATAAATTAATGGAAAATTTATTCTTAAACACATCGGTATATAAATCTGTCAAATCGGTTAAAAAATGGCTGAGTTATAATCAAAATATTGAAATCCCAAAAATTACTCTTTTTTATAATAAAGTTTGTTTCTTAATATATTTAACACCACGCAAAAATGTGCAAATAATTAAATGCAAGTAAGCGATTAGTACAACATATATAAATATACATGTACGGCCTAATGTATAAAAAATAAAACCGGTTAATAAAGGGTTAATAAAATGGATTTTCATACAAAATCCGTTTAATAAACCCTTTATTAACATGTTTTAATTTTTATAAATAAGGCTGTTAGATTATGTACGTATATATAAACTTCTGTTCATTACCAACCATGGTGAAGGGTACATAAGATTCGGCATAGCCGAATATAGCACTCTTACTTGTTTTCCCTAAGAATTGTTTGGCTAGAGCAAACATTATTTAACTGTTTCTTAACTACATTATACATAAATGCAGTTATCATCTTACACATAAAGTTTAGCAAATAAATAGAAACTGTTAAAAATAAAGCTTAAGATTAATCACGCTTTTTTTTTTTTTTTTATTTTATCGTCAAATATTTGTTAGGTCTGAACATACCTTAAGTCATATTTATGAATTTTGTTGGTTCCTTACCTTCGTGAATTGTTGTGTTTTTTTTCTAATAAACTTTTTATTACAAAAACTAATCTGATTTTTGTATTTTTATGTACTCGAATTAAAACCGGTTAACCGGTTATTTTTAAAATGCTTAACTATAAACCGGTTTTTTTAGAATACCAACTATTCGGAATATTCGAAAACCGGTTATTGAAAAAAGTCGAATAATCGATCACCCTACTAGAGACGGTTGTGGGGGAAACAATGTCGAATGAAATGAAAAATCTAGCAATTTAATTTTCATCTTTTATATGATTCTTAAACATGCTAAAAATTTAATAGTTAACTTTAATATTAAAAACGTTACTTCTGGACGTACGGGAGTTTTCAAGGGACACAAAAACAAAATACCAATTTTTGTTGCAGAGACATGTCGCATAGTATGAAACAGATATTTGGTGTAAGCAAAATTAGTCTTATGAAAGCTAATAATTGACACAATCAAAAATAAAATTTATACGTCATAAACAATTATCTAATTCATAGGCTCGCATTATCGTCGTATTTGTTGTATAATTATACAACGTTTTATTTTTGCTTTTGGTACTCTTTATACAAAGGTGTGGTATTATTTTACGATTTTAAGAATTTTTTATATATATATCAGGTCTGGAAATGTTAATTTATTTAGTGAATTTGTAAAGATCTTTTAAGAACGCGATTGCAAACAGCACAAATTTAACTCTTCTTAATTATTACTATTGGGGTATTCACAAGGTGTGCCGTAATGTTATATTGTCAAAATGTTTTAACATTTTACAATGGTTTAAAAATATTGTTGTTGCTTTGTAAACCAAAAGTGTCTTAAATAAATAGAACTCTGCTTGTTATGTGTATTGTGCTGTCGTAATTAATCAGATGAGACCTGCGCTGAGCAGCTGAGCCGAGCCGCATTGGTTTTTGTAGCCGTCGCCGTTGATGGTATAGTTTTATTCGGTTAATCTCCGAATTTAACCTGCGGCTAGAATTTTAGCAACAAAACACCTGCGGCTTCAAATCATATCGGCTTAGAATTTTGATGTTTGGTAAACAAACAAAATAAAATTTATTTGTGGTTTGCGTCTAAAAAATGGAAAATAGTCAGGAAATTTCTAATTTAATTTATTAATTCATGGATAAGTATTGAAAAACATTTTGATTTTAGATAAATATTTATTTTTTATATTTATTTTGAATCAGCTGATTTAAATTCCAAATAGCATACCTTATTATGAGGGGTTGTTCACAACAGTCGTATTTTTTCATATTATTATTTTAAGACTTATAACTTTATGACACCTTGTGAATCCCCCATATATGTTTAATTCATTTTAATAAATTTTGTTAACTATTTTTATTCAAATTTCTTATCAATTAATATTTTTTACTATTTTAACTAAAATCAAAACTCCCATACTTGGTCTCGAAAAAAAGAATGGCAAATATTAACGAAGAAGAAATTAATAAAAACCAAAAGTGAATTAAAAAATTATAACTAAAATTTATTTCGTTTCTTTAGTTTAAATTTTCATATTTTTTTTTATTTTTTTTTAAATTCCTTAAGCTAATCAATTGAAAAGAAATTTGTTGATCTTTTTTTTTGGGGTTTACGATTACTCCATTCTATTTCCGATAATAACAAGCAATTTGTTGATCTTCTTAAATACTTTACTCAAAGTGAATTGACTATGTACTTCGAATTGACATGTTCCATTTTTGACAATTGGCAATACGATAAAGAAACTATAAGTGTTTTTCATACGGGATTTCTCGGGACGAAAATCCCGCACATTTTTCGGGAAAAAAATCCCGGGAACTTTGTGCGGGAATTTTCGGGATTTTTTTTATTTAATCATGGCAACTTTACTGCTGATATAATTGTAAATAAGTTGTGTCATGAAATAGATCTTAGCCGGCAAAAAGGTCTGAAGTCAAAAAACGCATTTTGAGTTTTTAATTGGGTTTAATTAAATTTTTTTTCTTTTGTTTGGTTCAAATCACTTTAGTCTAGCCCAACTGCTTCTAATTGTTATCATCTGCTCTTAGAAAAAAAGTCTATGAAATACAACAAATAAATATTTTTCAACTTAACATAACGAAAAACTACAGATTCTGACTTAAGACGGTCTTGCCAAACGCCAGAAAGATGTCAATTCATATCCGATAAATACGGCTATGTTTATTGTTCTGAAATTTCTGAAGAGTAAAAATTTACATAATTTTTTAAATGTTAAAAGACCAGAGTTTTTTTATAAAAACGAAAAAAAGTTGTTCCCACTTGCTTCAAAAAATTTTATGATTTTATATGCAGAGCAGCTGCAAAAAAGATTTTTCGGATGAGATTCTGTAAGAGATGATAAGAAAAGTTATGATATAATATTCCTTTGACTATAAAGGCAAACATCCGTAAAAACAAAGCGTGATTTCTCTTTGAAATCTTCTTGATAAAAATTAAAAATAGACTTTCAAACGACTCTGTAAATGGTAATCCTGAACTAAAATTATATTTTAAGAGAAATATTTTGTAATAATTTGTTTAAATAATTGAACTTTTTTGGTCTTATATAAATGCTTTTGGCTTTGAATTAATTCTGTGCCAATAAGTGCTTGATTTTATTTGTTTAGTTTTATGTGAGAACATTTGAAAAATTTAAAGTTGGCTTTTGGAAATTTAATATAATCATCAGTTCTCTGGGGCTTAGGGTTTGCAAGTTTTTATTCCTAAGTACTCCTAATGACACAGATCGGAAGTTTTAATTATTCTAAATGTTATTGCGCATTAAAAAAAGATAACCAAAAAGTCTTTTTGCTATAACTTCCTCAAAAATGCTACAAAATAATTGAAATTTTTCTGGACGTCAAGATCCTAAGGTGCAATTTTTCCTTTTGCCAAAGAAATTAAAAAGTTGACTGCATTTGCTTAGTTTTATAGTTTTATATTGATCTCAGAAAATGTTATTTGTTTAAATAAATTAAATTAAATAATATTTTGCATCGATTTGGAAAATAAAAAAGTCCGGGAATAGAAAAATACTAGAGTTATTCTATTCCTGTACAAAAAATTTGATTGTTTAAAAGTTCATTAACAACAAACATGACGGAGCTTGTGAATTGGACAAATTTGTTTGTGCTATCTCATGCTTAGCTTAAAGCAATCGTGTGCTGCTATTATTTCCCGTTGTGCGGCTGCAAGCCTACATTAGTTTTCATTTAGCGGTTCACAGTCTGTAAATTACAGAAGGTGTTTGATTCATTCGTTTTCCTTCTTGTTTTTTCCCAAACAATAAAAATGATTGCCGCTCCTTTTTGACTTCACTCAATTAAGAAATTTTTTCCATATTGTCAAAACAAACAGTAACAGTGATAATCCGAATCTTATATAACCTTCACCATGTTATATAAATTCTGTTCCTTAGATGTA
Source organism: Pollenia griseotomentosa (assembly GCA_963931875.1). Classification (NCBI taxonomy): domain Eukaryota; kingdom Metazoa; phylum Arthropoda; class Insecta; order Diptera; family Polleniidae; genus Pollenia; species Pollenia griseotomentosa. The sequence goes on from OZ007561.1 coordinate 20,107,581, forward strand.
AATAAATATTTTTTTGAGCCACGCCCTCCTCTGCAGTCCCGCGCACATTTTGTCGGATGTTGTGTAATGATAACTAAGATGCTATACCTCATTTGGAAACTTTGGCTTTTGACGTTTTCTCCTGATTCACATAACAAAATTTAAAAAACAACAACAAGCACAAGGGATTTGTGGGTTAAATTAGAATCAGTTGTGGTTTTACCGCTTCTTATAAGAAACCAGAATATATATACTTTGTAGGGTATAAAACCAATATTGCAGAAATAACAAGCGATATGACAATTTTAAAGCATATATGCTTTTACCTTCGGTGAAGGATATAAAAGGTTGGCAGAAGCCAGTGGGCTTCAAAAAGTTATGTTTCAAAAGCAGTGTGTTTATTTTGCTCCTTTTTTGAAAAGTGTGGGCAATTTGAATTTTGGCACTTGTTAGCTTGGGGCTTTGATTTTTACTTAAGCAAATGAAAAATCAAAATTTGGCTTTTTTTGCTTAAATTGCAAAAACGTTTTATACCCTAAGAAAAACAAGACTTCTAACACTTTAGTTAAAGCTAAACAAATAACGAGTTGCATCAGTATATGTAAGCCTCCTCCCCTTTTCTAAAAAGATTAAAAAAATCTATAAGATTTATATAAAACCCATTATTAATGCCTGCTATATATGTTTAAAGAAAAAGCCACCTGATATTCTCTATATATAAATCAGTATAATGATGATTTATCTCTCTCATTTCTCAAACCAAATTCTTTTAATGAATCGCAGTAATTAAAACAAAAAAACACATAGGAATAGGAAATTAAAACAGTAAATAAATCATTAAGAAGAAAATACCAAACAAACAAAATCAATAAGATAAAGTGTTTGGAAAGGGATGGAAAACTATGTACATAAAAATCAGCCCTTAGAGCAGTACTAAAGTTAAAGTTTTTTTTTTTTTTTATTTGCTCTTATTTTTCACTTTAGATGTAAGAATTTTGGCATTTACTGCGATTCTGCAAATTAATGTCTCGCATGGGAACAATTGCTGTCGTCGTTTAAAGAAAACATAAAAACCCATAAAACACTCTGACTTAAAACAAAACTACACCGCACGTTCAGAGAACGGAGACAAATCGAGTTAAGTTGGAAAGAAGATACGTTGAGTTTGAGAAAAACTTTAAATGAATTGAACAAGTTTTGTAAGTTAAGCGTAGCAAACAACCCAATACACAGAAGAACATAAATAGAGAAATGCAGGCAGACACACAAAAATTTACAATTGTACACTCATTAAATCTTAGCTAGTAAAAGTAATAATTTGTATCTAATCTGGAAAAGATTAATCTATAGTAAGTTTAAGGGACATGTCTTGACAGTTGCTAAGAAACTTTTCTCGAGTCTCTTCTGCAAATAAATTTTGAATCTCAAGTCTAGTTTTATTTTTTTGTGGGCACAAATTTAAGAGACTTTTTTAGTGTCTAAGGGAGTCTCTAGTCTATTCTATTCTCAAGAAAAGTCGAGTGATGAATTTCGACTTGACATTACTTTAAAGTCTATTTCAAGAAATAAATCTCGAGTCTACTCTATTCTAACAACAGGTCTCCAGGCTAGGCTCAAGTTTACTTTGAGGAATAGTCTGGATATTAATGTCGAGCCTAATCTTAATATAAGATAAGACTAGATATAACCCTATAGTCTATTCTAGAGATTAATCGATTAATTGAGTCAAGTCTGGAAGTTAATCACGACTCAAGCTTAGAGATTAATATCGAGTCTTATCTACAAATAAGTAACGAGTCTAGTCTAGCAACTAATCTTTAGTCTAGCCTAGCTCTCTCAAGTATACAAGCCAACCTAAATTCGTGCAAAAAGCGTTTTCTATCTGTAAATTTTTTTTTTATTTTTAATTAATTCAGAACTTCCGTATGTTACCCTCGTGTGTAGTTTTCCACACATAGTCTAGACATAAGCTTCGAATTAAGTCTAAAAACTAGTTTCAAATCTTGCCTAGAAACATGTCTTAATCGTCGTCTAAAGGCGACCGTACACGACAAGTTTTTGTCATCTGACATGTCAAATTTCCCACTGTAGAATACATACATGTCGTGTGTCACCTTTTATACTTTGACATCTGACAAAATTTCAATTAGAGCGTGCTCTATTTTCTTCTGACAAGCCATCTGACATCAGAAATCTATGCCGAGAAGAACCCGGCAGCGGCGTCCACTATTGACGGAAACATAAACCGGCTGAAGTTAATATTTTACAATACCGAGATATGCATGATCACCCCGCCATTGAATAGAATTTATGTAAATATATATATAAAAACCGTTTTAATTTCATATCCTAAATTGGTATCTTTGAATTAAAAGAAAAATATGTTAAGATGGCTTAACTATTATACGGCGAAAATAAAAATGTATGTGGGGGCATTTTTATTTTGGTTTTTGCAGTAACTATGCCAAAAAAAACAGAGACAATGTCAGAAGCAAATAACATGTACGTTTGTGACCGAATATTATAAACCTTCTGTCAAACAGCAATTTTGAACTTGAAAAGTGACAAGTAAAGATGTAAAAAGCATGTCGTCTACATGCACCTAGTCTACTGCAAAGGGTTTTTCCTAGTATAGTTATTACTCTAGTCCCCAGTCGAATTTTTTTTACGAATCAAGAGAATAGTTTCGAGTCTAGTTAGTGGTCTTAAAAATTATTTGCATCTTATTTTAAGAACATTTTTCGAGTGTATTCATTCAGCAAAATGTTGGTGTGAGTATATGGTTTTATAAATCTTCAAGTTCGTGTGTTCTTGGTACGCGACTGGATCAGCAGGCAAAAAAGTTTAAAACGTAGAAATTCTTACACTCACATACAAAAATGTATGTGTGTATTTGTCAAGCTGACATGCGAGTGACATTATTTTAACTGCTTTCACGATTACAGTTATTATTGTTAGCGACAATTTCAACAAATTATTTGTATGTTTGATGCATTCATAATTTGTCAGTGTAACTCTTTTGTTTTTTTTTCTATTTTTTCTTCTATGTACTCATTTTTAATGTTACGTTTACTTTCCTTGTCTGTGTTTTATACTTTTCCAGCTTTCAAGGCTGTTGGCTGACTGGCTGGCTGTAGAATGGATCTGATGATTGTAATCCCAACAATAAACATTAATAAGTGAATATGAAAAAGAAAAGTAAAATGGCACACATTTCTACACACATTATTACACATACTCATACTAATAAACAATCTGCTAAAGGATGTTGTTTACATTTGTTATCAAAAAACAACTTATGAAAAGTATTAAAATTATAATGAAGTACTATCATTTGTTTAATAAAAATAATTAAATTGCATAAAAGCCTTTAGTCTATTTAATAGAGATTCATGCAAAATATTTTATAATAAATTGTTGTGTATGTGTTATCTTCACTGAGAGAAATATATATTAAGTAAACAAGCTTGAAAAACATGAACATGAACAGGAACATGAAATGGTTTATTTATTTTTTTAGTGACTGAGGTTTATTTTTTATTGCTCTTAAATGTCTGTTTTCAATTAAGAAGAAATTTCTTGACTAATGAACAGATGTTGGTGGATTTAAATCCAAAACGGCTTAGGAGAACTACACACAATTTGGCACTAATGTTGTTTTCTTCTTTTCACTCGTTCGAGAGTGATCGTGAATTCAACAGAGGGACAGGCTAAATCGACTCAGACTTACTCTAGGACCCAGAATATATGTACTTTATAGGGTCTATATGTATATATATTATAGGACAAACCTAGTACATATACCCTCTTAACAACTTCACAAGCGGTGGAGGGTATAAAAAGGTAAAATGGATTTAAAAAATATTTAAGGAAAATTTGACAACATGAGTCTAAAATACAATCTTATTTGCTTGCTAGCTTAGCGTGTAAACAGTAGTCTTTTTTGTGGAAATGTCCATCTCAGGGTCTATTTAACCTTAGAACTCACCAACTTTTTATTAAGTTTCCACCATTACATTACTACCTTATTGCACATACTGGATTGGTACATCCTCTTTGCCCCTCAACTTCCATTAGTTTTCTTGATTTGTTCACACATTCATTGATCTGACTGTTCGGCTTTCAATGTAGCGTGTTAAGTTATTTAAAGTAAACAGACTTACGCAGAATATTAAACAACAGCGAGAAAATAGAAAAATTAATAATAAAAAATAAAGAATAAAAGGCACTCTTAGCGATGAAAAATGCAAGCAAAAACTTATTTAGTACTCATCAGGGTTGAAAAAGTTGGTACAATTGTACTTTTTTTGGTACAATTCAAAACTAAAAAGTGCGCTGACTCATTTGGTACTATTTCAAATTTTTTTAAAGCTATTCATAATTGATGTAAAATGGCAACTCGATTTAACTGCCCAATAAATATAAGCGGAGTTTTGAGTTTGGTGCAAATAGTCTTGCGAAAATGCAAAATATCGTAGCTTTTATACGAAATCTTAGGGAAACTCTTTTTTTTTGTTGTTGGATTTAACAAAACAGCTATGATATTTTGCATTTGCTCTTTTGCAAGGGCATTTGCACCAAACACTGAACTTCGCTATTGTGAAAAGATTTTTTGCACTTGTTCATTGGATATGCCACATTCTAAATTAAGTATCATCGGCAGCATATAAGCTTGCATTTTCTGATGACATTGACAAGTTTTTTAAACATATAGGAAACCACTTCTGCAAAAGTTTTACATAGTAGAAGAGACGGCTTCCTCTCAATTCAAAATTATTTTGAAATGAACTCATAATATTTTCAAATATTCGCCAACAAGATGGTTGTCACGTCCAGAAGTAATCAACAGAATTTTGGAACAGTGGGAGCCCCCACCATTATTATTTTACTCCGAATTATTTTAAAGCAAATTTTACAAGCGCTACTCCTTTCCTGTTTCTGCAGTTCACATTGAAAATTGTAAACACAATAAATTTGGAAATGCAAACCGAAGATGCTCGTATGCACATATTTTTAGAACGCTTAAAAATTTTATTTTCATTTAAAGTTCGAGATTGCATTTTGAGAAATAGTCGTCAATTTTCGACAAAAATAGACCATAAATTCTAAAAAGTGTACGAAAACGTTCTCTGGCGGCAATCAAAAATAAAAATAAATGGATTTCTCGACCCTAATAACCGCATGATACAGGCCTGGCTAAACCAAATACAATTTGCTTGCCTCTATTCTTAAATATTATGGAAAACTAACTACTTTGAGAAATCTGGGGCGCGAAATTAATTTTTGACCTATGGTTTCTTTAGCAAAGTTTCTTGGAATGACTTATAGAATAAGAATCGCAATGTGCTTTTGACGCGAAAAAAATTTTAACCACGCTGTTATTATGTATAATTAATGATCATGTATTTTTTGCTATCTATACTTTACATGTAGAAATGAATTTTAAGTACATTTTGTTTTTGTTGTATTAAGTTATTGTTTTTAAAAATAATATAAAAAAATGATTTAGTACTATTGTGGCCGAAAAAGTACGATTTTAAAATATCGTTGGTACGATATTGGTTTTCTTATTTATAATACCTGGTACTAATATTGTAAATTAATATGAAACAAACAACAAGAAGAAACAAAGAATCAAGGAAAAAGGTTTTAACACACACACACTTATACATACATATAGACACACACCTCCCCAGCAGACATTTTCTATCGAAGAATAATATAAATACCTTTTAACAAATTAGAGTTAGCTTGTAAAGGGTTTTTTTTTAAGCCCGATAGAACTTGAAATTGTAAAAAATAACACAAAAAATTAAATTGTAATCAAAAATTTTTTTTTATTCGAAAGATCAATACGTGACATTAACATTTGAAAATGATTTCGGGCATATGGGCACCGCGGCTGTTCTTGACGAAGCGCATTCTGGACGTCCAATTTTGGGCCACTTTTTCGAACACTGCTGGCTGTATGTCACGAATAACACAAACAATGCTGGCCTCCAAGGCGTCAATTGTTGCTGGTTTATCAGCATAAACCAGTGACTTCACGTAGCCCCACAGGAAATATTCGAGAGGTGTCATATCGCACGACCTTGGAGGCCAATTGACAGGTCCATTTCTCGAAATCAACTTATCGCCAAATTTTGATTTCAATAAGTCGATGGTTGCGTTCACCGTATGGCACGTAGCGCCATCCTGTTGAAACCACATCTCCTCCGGATCAATGTCATCCATATTTTCAAACAAAAAATCATTGATCATGGTGCGGTAACGATCTCCATTGACCGTAACGCGAGCTCCGGCCTCATTTTTGAAGAAATAAGGTCCGATGATGCCACCAGCGTGAAAACCGCACCAAACGGTGCATTTTTCTGGATGTAATGGAGTCTGTAGGGTCTCTTGTGGATTGGTCTCGCTCCATATGCGGCAATTTTGCTTATTAACAAACCCGTTAAGCCAAAAATGCGCCTCATCGCTAAACACAATTTTGCGATAAAACAACGGGTCAGTTGCCAACTGCTCATGAGCCCAATCGGCGAAAGAACGACGCATATAATGGTCTCGTGGCTTCAATTCCTGCACCAGCTGGATCTTATACGGGTGTAGGCCGATATCTTTGCGCAAAATTTTCAGAGCCCCAATTCCTGCGACCGACGACGAATCGATAAATTTGGATCTTCTTCTACACTTTCGTTTACAGCGGCGATATTCTCTTCAGTACGCACATTCCTTCGACGTGTTGGTGTTATTGCATCCTCTAGAGAGTATGTGGTACGAAATCTATCCACAGTTCGACGAATGGCTTGTTCAGATGGACAATTATGTACGCCATAAAAATGACGAAGTCGTCTATAAGTTGCGCGAATCGACGACTGATTTTCAAAGTAAATTTGGATAATTTCGAAGCGTTGTTCAAGCGTGAGTCTATTCATGATGATTTGTCAGAGTATACTGAAACGATAAAAAAAAATATTTCATCAAAATTTAATTTTTTGTGTTACTTTTTACAATTTAAAGTTCTATCTAGCTTAAAAAAACACCCTTTAGTTTATCAGTTTTCTTCAGTTGTTTCAGTGCTTTTGTCAATACAAAACGCATCTAATTTTTTTATATACAAAAATTTGTTCTTTTACGGGCTTATCTTTGCTTGCTTTCTTTAAGTTATAAACAACGAGTAAGAGAGTGTTGTCTGTCAAGTTCGAGAGTGTATACATAAGAGTTCTTTGTGCCAAATATTTCTAGATATTATACATGTGCAAAAATTACACAGTTTCTATTATAAATGATATTGTCGCTAAATTTTGTGTAACTTCAAATATTTATAAGAAATTATCAAAATCATTTTTTTGGAATACAAAATTTTAATTTAAAAGATTTTGTTATTCGTGCTTAACTCCCAGTTTTTATTCTTGATAAAAACACTTGAAATTAATTGTTGATAAGATAAGCTATTCCTATGCGCATAAGAAAGTTATGGCACTTAAAGCTTTTTTCGGGAGTGGTAGTTGTATGAAGGCTACGACTCGATTTTAGGAAAATTCGGTAAGACAATTTATGTTGCAATTATATATCCTTGAATTTGAATTTATTCTTAATACCAACATAATAAGATAGTTTAGGGGCATAAATACAATATTCTGGAAACATTTTGCAGGGGGGCAGCCCAAGCGCATAATTTCTATTGTTCTGATAGTGTAAAAATTAAAAAAAAATTTGGATCATAATTCGAATTTTCTGAGTTTAACGTAAATTCAGCCAAATTTCAATATCAATAACAAGGCTGCCAGATACTTTTTCTCCTTGTCCCAAAAAAATAAAGGAAAATCATCAAATTAAGAAACAAAACCTTCAAAAGTTAATATATTTTTATTTAAATACATAATAAGAAAAATTATTATAAGAAATCCCCAAATTAAAATTTATAGTAACAAAAAATTTTTTATTTTGTTTGTTTTTTTAAATCATTTTTAAGCATTACATACCAGTGAGGCATTACAAGCAGAACAATATGCTGTTTTTGAAAACGAATGAGCTAATTTATAAGAATTTGGCATCGAAGTTGCGTCGTTATTATAAAAATGTTTGTGCAAAGCTTAAACAGAAAAAGGGGATTTCCCGTTGAAATCTAATGCAAATATGCATGTGAAGGTTGTCTGCTGATTGCAACTGATCTCAAGTTACATTTGCTGAAGTAAAGTTAAATTTAAATATTTTCCAGCAACGAGTCAAAAAGGCAAATTAGCTTAGAACAAAAACTGGGCATTTTGACGCGTTCTAAATCCGGAGAAAAGGCTGTTGAGATTGTAAGAAACCTTGAACTAGCCCCTGCCACAATAAAATCTATTTGCTGTTCCAGTGACGCTGATAAAATTATGAAATTTGTTGAAACAAGAACATCGTTAAAACATTAACAGGTTACAAAAATGAGAAACCACTTCTCACTATTTGGATTGAAGATCAAAATCAGCAATGAATGCCCTTAAAACAAAAGGTTATTCAAAATAAAGATTTAACTTTATTTGAAGATCTAAAATAAAATTATCCGTTGTATAAAGTCTATCAAATCAAAATTTATTTTTTCAGATAATATTATGATTCTCGTAACCAATTAAATGAAAATCAATACAAATGTATGGAAAATCGTGCTTCGGCTTGCGTCGTTTCCGTTTGCGTCGAGTTTTTCAGGTCCCAATTAGCGACGCAAACCGGAGTATTGGTGTATTTCGGTGCATCAGAAGTACTTACCAATAGCCTTGCATTCTTTTTCCCAAACTTTATTATACTGTCTTTCATATTTACTTATTTTTGGGAAAGACATATTTGCTTGAAAATGGTCTTTAAAAAATTCCAATATATGTGATCAACGGTTTTAGATTCTTTTTTTAAAACACTCACTTAAGAATAGTAACATAAGTTTATTAAGTACCTTTTACACACTCAACAAAAATGGTAATCTTAGTTAGAACCCTTAACACCGTATTAATTGTTGATATGGAAAAAAAGGCTTGCTACTTTTTTGATATATTAAAATGTGGAAAGTCCCAAAAAAATCCCCGAATTTTTTTATAAATCCCCAATCCCCAAATGACTTTCTTTGTCCTCTTTTTCTCGCATGAAATCCCCAAGTCCGGCAGCCGTGGCCAATAAGGCAGTAGTAAAATTTTAAGTAGACAATGGAAAAGCACAGTAGGAAATGCTTGAATGGTAACTTCTATTGAATTGTAAATGAAAATTAAAAATGGCAAAAACAAAACAAAAATATTAAAAGTGCCTGTATACCTGCTCGTGAGCCTGGATGAATAGTTAAGTATTTATAAATTCTGCAAGTATAAGTATGCTTTTATAGATAATAAAATTTAAATAATAACGGATACAGATACAAACAAAAGAATGAAAGTTTCTCTATTTCTTATATCTGCTCATATTAAACCTGTAAACAAACAAAATTTAAGGAAAAGTAAAATAATAGTGAGTAAAAGTAAAACTTAACCAAGGCGCTTAAAAAAAACCCACCATCTCTATATGAATTTACTAAAAGACTTTTGTTGGGCACGTCAAGTGGAAAATTAAAGTGAAAACCACATGAAATAAATGCAAAGAAAAAATCCAAAGCCAAACCAAATATTAAAGGGTAACACGTTTATGAAATTTTTGGCTGTAAGATAAATATAGAATTGGTCATATATACAAAGACGACACCACGAATAGCTTCCAAAAAGCATCAAAAAGCCACCTTTTAAATAAGGACTTTTTGATAATACTATTCACGCAAAGAAAAACATGGTTGTGGTAAACATTTTCTAAGAGCAATATATTGTGATAAGATTCATGATTGCAGTCACCACATTACGATTATTATTGAATCATATTATGACTAAATATATTCGTAATATTACATCATAATATTCTTCCCTTATCATATTCTTATCCTGTTAATCATAAAACGTCAAGAAGTAATCATATTATTGTCATGGTAATCATAATAAGTTAAGAAGTAATCATATTATTGTGATGGCAACCATAATAAGTGAAGAGGTTATGATATTATTGTCATGGTAACCAAAATAAATTAAGAAGTAATCAAATTATTATCATGTTATTCATAATAAGTTTAGAAGTAGTCATATTATGATACAGCACCACTTCACATCAATAAAAAAAATTAAAATTTTTTTGCATCGATTTTTTATTTTGGGGCACATAACAATTTTTTTTTAGTGAATACAATTTCTTTTTTTTAATTCCTTAAGCTTGTTTTACCAATTTGTATTTTTTTTTTTTAATTGTTGAACCACCCACCCACTAATAAATAATTCGATAGGCAGATTTAAAACCAACGACACCACTGATTCAAAAATTATTTTACAAATGGTGTTAACAAAATATGTTTAGAGTAAAGATATTTTGCTTGCATCTAGAGTTTTTTTTCCCGGACTTTTTCGGTTCCCGGGAAAGCGGGAAATTTCTTATAAATAATACAAAGTAAATTTTGTTATTAATTAATAAAAAAACTTTTATAAAAAAACGTAAGGGAACTTATTTACAAAGAAAGTAAAAGAAATGGTTCAATACTACAAAAATTTATTGAAGATTGAAATAGGAACTTGAATTATTATTCCCTCACGCCCTTATTCCCTATTATTATGCTTTTATTCAGTATTATTATGCTCTGGATACAAGATAAAAAGATAACATAAACATAACAATTTAATTCATAAAACAATAATAACAAAATAAAAATTGAGGTACCCAAGATATTAGATCAAAAAGTTAATTAATAAAATAGATGAAATACTTTAAAGAAATATATAACATTTTTTAATGGCTTAGGAAATAACTTTCTGACACACTCAAAGCGCTTTGTAAGTCATCAAAAAGTATATTCCTGATTTTATTTACTAATTATCATGTTTCCGAAAAATTTCGTTCATTTTTGACCGAGTTTGGACGAATAGTTAGTTAAAAGTGCAGCGTTGTAGCATGCTTCGGATTTACAATCAGAAGCAATTTTTTCTTTTTTATAAACAACGTCTATATCAGTCATATGTATGCAGGCGCGGATCCAGGGGGGGGGGGGGGGGAAATAAGGAAATTTCCCCCCCGTAAATTATAAAAATATGTTTTGTTTATTTCGATATTACAAGAATTCCCAATAATAATATTTTTTTAAATGTACAAATGTATTTTTTTGTTTTTTTTTATCGAATCTCTAACGAAATTTTCAGTAAGTATCCAAATCTTAATCCTAATAGTCATTTATTAGATATTTCCAATGAAACATCTAGTTCATCGTATTCAAATACTTATTATTCTACATTCAATCCCAGCAAGTGCCAATTATATCCAAAGACTAAACGTTTGACTTGATAATGCGTGCGGTTGAATTATTAATAAGCCTTAGTATATGCAATATTTATGTATGTATGTGTTATATGAATCAAAATTCTATTCGATAATTTTTGACGAAAGCACGGATTTGTCGGGTAAAAGCCTTATTTCCTTATCTTTAAGATATTTCAACATACAACAAAAAGTTGTTAGGGAAGAATTTATTGGCTTTGTTGTAAACGCATTTGAAGAGGCTTTAAAGGATATTGATGACGTTGATGTGTCAATTGATGCGAAGGCACTATCATCAATAGTTCTTAAAGCTTTGACAAATTTTGGTCTTGACCTAAAAAATTGTGTAGAAGTTGGAACAGATGTGTGTCCTCTGATGTCAGCAGAAAATGGACCTATTAAAAAATTCTGGAAACCGCGACAAATGCGAAACAAACGCCTTGCTATTCCCATAAATCAAACAACTCAATTTCTAAAAGCAATAAAGTGCCATTAATACAAAAAGTTGTATCATTTGTTAAAGAAACGACAAAATTTTTTAAATATAATCATCCCAAGCGAAACGCAGTTTTAGCAAAGTATTTGGGAGCCAAATTCTCTACATTATGCGAGACAAGATCGGAGAACCGTCACGAATCAATTTTACACTTTGCAACAAGTGTACATCATATAGTAGAAGCTTTGGAAAAAATATCTGAGTGGAAAGGTAGAGATACTTCATCAAATCCTTATATTAAGAAATCACTTAGTTCTTTTGAATTTATTTGCGTAATATATATATTTAGTGTGATACTAATTGTCACACAACCGCTTAGTATCATTTTACAAAAGCACGATATAGATCTTCAAAAAGGATCAACAAGCCTTATCAAAACTTTAATCATGTGCCTGGAAGAGAAAAGAAATAAAGCCGAAGAACAATTTAAAGCGATTTTGAAAAAGTTAAAGTTATTTGCGTTCAAATCGAGGTTCCAATCAAAAAGACAAGATTTGAACGAAATAATCACCTCCAAAATTTAAAGATTACTACCAAGTTGTTGGTTGCATTCCTCTTATTGAATTTATTTTAGAAGATCTCAAAACACCTTTCCCTATAGATATCCTAAATGTATTGAACATACCTAAACTTCTACCTCAAAGTGTCATAAACACCTTCTAACATCTAAACTTGAGCCTGAACTGTTGCATTGGCAAGAAATATGGAAAATATCTGAAAATCTATCAGATAACGTTGTAGATGCTTTAATAAACTGTGATGAAGATATCTACCCAAATCTAAGAAAAATATTTAAAATTTTCGTTTCAATGCTCGACAGTAATGCTACGAGCGAGAGGTCATTTTCTACCCTTCGTCGAATAAGACATGGCTCAGATCAACCATGACAGATGATAGACTGTACTATCTAAATTTGCCTCACAAGGAAATCATAAATTGCTTATTTAAAAAGATTAATTTATTTCAATTTATATTGAACTGATCTTATATTTTATTTAACCTTATTGTTGAGTTTTTTTTATATAATATGGAGGGTTCAAAGCTGAACCGAACCAAGTCATAAAATAAAATGCATATATGTATTTCAAAAAAACTGGTGGGAAATTCTTCGCAAAGTTTAACTCTATCGAGTTCTGTAACGGACTAAGTCAAAGAGTTTTTCGTTCCAAAGGTAACGGTAATAAGCCCATGTCAATGGCTCCAGAAATTAATGACTATTTACTTACTCAAACTATTATCGAATTTTTATTTTTGACTTGGTTCGCTTCAGCTCTGAGCCCTCCATATACACATATTCCCCCGTATTCATAAAAAATTATTAAATTTAACAAACGTTTATTAAGGATAATTTTCATAGTAATTTTGTTCTTTAAACCTTTATTAAATTGAAAATTTTTTTATAAATACGGCACATTGTTTTTAATAATCTTTTAAAAACAGATTTTTTAACTTTTTGGATTCATAAAAAATTTCCCCCCCTAAGGCTCAAGCTGGATCCGCGCCTGTATGTATGTCAAGGTTGATGCAAAAATAGCATCAACCGGACTGCTTCTTACAAACCTTTTAATTTCAATTGGTCTATTTGTAATCTTGAGGACAATGTGTTTTTCAAGTTGTAAGTTGTAGTATCTTACACGAGTTTCCAAAATGTTATTTTATTTCGGTTTCCCCGCACTTCACGGGTATATAAACCTACACAAATTGAAATTTAAAATTTGTGTTTATCACCTAATAAACATATCGCTCCTTCATTGCATCATAGTCATATCTCAAAATTTGAAGGTAGTGTAGCAAAGTTGAACCGAAGTATCTTTAAATCGGTACATTTTAAAAACGTTAATCGCATTTTGCCAATATCGTTTGTTTTTGTAGATATGACTATGTTGCAATAAAGGAGCGATATGTTTAGGTATCTCCTATTTTTAAGACTTGTTCATGGACAATTGCACTGCCAATTCTGCTTTTAGTAGATTAATTGCATCAGGAGACATTGATTTAAATACATGTACTCACTTCTTGTAATTGATCTAATCCACAACCCATCCACAGATGCTAATTTTTAGAGAATAGAAAACTAAATTTCAAAGTATAAATAGCTATTTTCTGAAATTATGAGGAATTTTTATTTCCCAGGACCCCGCAAGAAAAATCCCGGGAAAACGGGAAATAAAATAATTGAAATTCCATTTAGAAAGTTATCATGTTATGACTATTAAATATAATGAAATAGTTGTGAGTAATATAATATGTTTTCAAAGTTATCATTATTAATTTGTTAGAAAAATTATTATTTTTCGGCCAACAAAACTCAAATTTATAATTGCGATAAACACTGAAATGTTTGCAGTAACTATAATAATGCCGATATTAATTGAAAATAACAATTTTTTGTGTACGAGAACAATATATTGTTACTATAAACTTAGAGTAGTTGCCGTAACCAAGCCCAAACATATTTTTTCTCTGCGTGTTACTTAATTCTAATTAACAACTTCAATAAATAAAATATACTACGTAACGCTAAAGAAGGCAAGCTTTGCTTTGCAGATGACAAGTCATGACCGTAATTCAGATCTTGAAGTGAAGTCTGGACAGATTTAACGACCTCCGAGCCCCTTTACCATTTATAATAAGACAACGGAATGATATATAAAATATCAAGAATGTACCTTTCTGTCCCATATTTTTACTTCAATCTAATGAGAGATAAAAGTAAAAAAAATATCTGTTAAAATCTTTAAAAAAGGAAAAATTTACGACAGGAAAAACCTAAAACATTTAAAATTTAAACATTAAAAATAGATACACAATACAAAAATATATATGTATCTAAGACAAGAGATTTTTTTAAATTTTAAATAAATTTATTAGCAAGCTATGACAATTAAAGGTGCTTAATTATGATTAACTGAGCCAAATATTTTCTCAATATCTACTTCTGAATGAGACTTTTATGTTTTAAAGTGATTTTAGTTTATTCAAGATCTACCATCACATGTTAAGGTACGTTCAGACTAATGAAATATTTGACGAAAATATTTGTTCTGATATTTGCTTCAAACTATATGAAACAAAAAAATACTTTGTTTAATATCAAAAGTAATTTTTGGGAATACAAAATTTTAATTAAAAAGATTTTGTTATTCGAGCTTAATTCCCAGTCTTTATTCTTGGGGAATGGGGAATGTAAGAAGAGATAAACTCACCGTTTATTGTTGATGTTTTTGTTTAAACTTTGATATTGTTATAAGTAGAACTGTTGCTTATGATTCTTATACGCTTAACAGTTTTATTTGGTTTAATATCTTTAGTTTTTCTAAAATCTTTATGGATAGCTAGGCGTTGTTTTCCAGTGCAGAAGATTCGTTATACTATATAAAGGAACGAACTAACTCTTCCTATAAATGTTTCTTCGCCCACAGCAAGCCTTTCAAATCTAAACTGCTAACAAGATCAACAAAACTAGGAATATATGCTACACTAAATATGTTTTACTAAATACTTTATTTATTAAATATATGCTACAACTATAAAAAGGTATTCAATGCTTACGTAAAATTTACACTTTTCTATGGTTGTGAAACTTGTAGTGCTGCGCCACGGGATCTGCTATCCGCACAAGTATTTGTTAGCCATTGCCTCACGAAAATCATGAATATTTACTGGCCTGGAACTATATCTAACAAATGCATTGGGCTTTAATAAACCATTAGCCAGTTCATGAAATGAAACACAATCGGCTACACTCTGCGCAAATCGCATGATGACATCACCGGAAATGCTTTTGATTGGAACCCTCAAGGAAGCCGTAGAAGAGGAATGCCTGCACACACACATGGAGGAGATAAGTAGAGGCAAAAGTTAGGAGCATGCGAACAAGTTGGGGCGAAGTAAAAACTCTAGCATCCAATAGAGGTGAATTCAATCAATTCGTTGAAGCCGCTCCTTGCAGGAATTAAGGGAACATATCGAGCCATTGCTCATATTAGTTAGCATAAATGCAAAAAGGCGTAACTAACAAAAATATAATTTTACAGAAGAAAAGAGAAGAAAAAAACTTTGTAAAATGAAAAATATAAACATTTTTAATGAAGTTTTTTTTTTATTTTACCTTAAACACACCGACAAATTTATTTTTAAACCAAAAAAAATTTTTTTGTATTATTTGAAGTTAGGTATATGTTAGATACGCCTTTTTGAATTCTTTCCTAAAATAAAGTTTAATCATATAGTTGAAGTATTTTAAAAAATATAAAATGTTTATTTTCTGCTTAAAGAAGGTATACGAATTAATTATTAATTATAAAAAAAATTAAGTTTATTGATTAAATAAAGTTTAACATAAGAATTTGAAATTAAAGGTCTTAAATTTTTAGTTTGAGTGTTTTAATTTAGTTATATACTTTTATTAAAATTTTTTAATAAAAAATATTTTATATACATACATCTATGTAAATGCATTTTAAAATTATTTTTTATAAAAATAATGACAGTCTGCAGGTAGTAATTTTTTGAGATGCTGTAGATGTGGTTTTAAATTTATAATTTTTTACCTGGTTTAATAGAAGTATATCGTTTAGGAATAGACTCATAATTGAGAAAGTAATTATTTTTTATATGATGCACTGTGAAAGGTTTCGGGCTTCTCCGTGTTGCTTTTATCTGTTGAACAAGTTCGAATGGTAAAATTAATTGTTTACTTTTAATTTTCCTTTCAATCAAAATGTAGGTTGAATCACATTCCATTTGAGCGTGACCAACTTCCAAGTATTTGTGCTCTATTGTGATGTTTTCTTCTACTCATTAAGAAAGTAAAGCATTAGACAGAACCACATTTGTATTTTGGTAAAAACAACCATCAGAATACAGAATAATATAGCGCATATTAGGGAATTTAACAAGATAATTTCTTAAATATTTTACGATAACTGTTGCAAATGTCAACGATACCAGATTTTCTCCTGTTTCATCCCAAATATAACTATCGGAGTCATGATTTTTAACATTTTAAATTTTTTTAAATTCCCTAAGCGTATCCTGCAAAGCTCTGCAGAAAAGAAACCAGAGAGTCTCTGACTAGAATTGCAATCCCGACGCTGATAGACTAGCACACTTCTTAATAGCTAGCCTCCCGGACACTGTAAAATTATAAAGTTGTTATTTAATGTAATTATAATTTTTAAAATAAATAATTTATTCAAGCTCGAGGTCAGTTTTTTCTTTTACTTCTATAGTTTTCAATATTTTGAATGTGCACTACGAGCTAATTGTTGTATATTTTCGTGACTCGGTATTCCTGAAGATGACATCCAAAAGATGTCGAAATATTGAAAAATAAAGAATTAAAAGAAAAAACTGACCTCGAGCTTGAAATAATTATTTATTTTAAAAATTATAAATTTATAAAAAAAAGGTCGAATAATTAAAAAAACTTAAAAAAAGTTGTTATTTAATTTTATAATTAGGGGAGTTGACATTCGATTGAAAACGTTATTTTCGAAAACGACAACGACACTCATAATCATGCCCATTATTTTCTTTAAAGTTAAAAAAACATGCAATTTTGTCTTGTCACTTCGGTATCAAAGGGATACTAGTCGTACAAAGAAATTTTATTACTCAATTTGATATTAAAGTCGTTTGAGCCAAAGTTTCTTAATGTGAAAATGATGTTGTACTAACCAACGCACAGTGGCGCCATTTGAGTTTTTTCGTTGCAAAAATCATATCTTTTGAACCGAATAAGATAATTGAACAGTTTAAACAGCATATGATAGATAACTGTTCAGCCTATGAAATGAACGCTTGGAAAGGGTGCTACGTTTTGTAGGGGCCTACTTATGGGTTAATAACGTTAAAATTAGCAGAAAAATCAATTTTATGGTAACTAAAAAAAATTATTTTTACATTTTTAGATTGTTTTTATTTTTTTTTTCTTTGGGATTTTATGCTTTAAATTATTACCCAACAAATTAAATAAAAAATAATTTTTTTTTTAAATTTATTTTTTAAATTTTCTGTAAAATATTCATCACAATTCGTAAGAGAAGGTATATCTAAAAGACTAACCATTTCTAAACTATAATTATTTTCTAACTCTATTCGTGACTTCACATGCCGCAGGGAAGAAATAAGTGGATCGGAAGATGCTGCCAACATGTTGAAGAGGTCCTCATTTTGCCTTACCCTTGATGCTTTGAATGTGTTCTGCAATCTATATTTTTTATAAAATTTGTTAAGACACTCGGCAAGTTTCCTTTTTCTTGTGAAAATTGAACACTCCTCAATACTTTTTTTGGCCTTCCCTTTGCTCCTCTGGTTGATGTGGTATGTTTATCTACTGCCAATATATCCAGGATGGTATCTTCATTAAGCCAGTCCTCGTATTTGGAGTTGAAGTTCTGAATGGTTCGATTAGATTTCACCCATTTTGCCTTAATATTTGCATATATCAGATAAAAATTATTTTTTATAATTTCGCTACTCTCAATATTTCCGTATAAGCTATCAAGTTCTTCTAAAGCAGCTTCCGTGAAAAACTTTGGTGTGGTTGACTTTCTAAACAGTTCAAATAATTTTAAATTGTTCAACGCCATGTTTTCAGTACTTAAACTGTTTAATGGTTTCAGTAATTGTTGCGCCAACTTTCAGTCGTAGACTAATCCAGGCATTATGCTTATTTTGCAATATATATTTATATATTGTTCTTGACGATTTGTACGCCAAAGTATTGTTTGAGTGAGGTACGTACCTGCTAATTTCAATGAGTAGTTTTTTTTCAAACTATTAGATCAAACTACTGTCAGTCAAACCATATAAAAGATGGACGCCATACAATTTCTGCAACCATGTCTTTTAACCTTTTTTACCTCTAGAAGCCAAACGGGCACGTACGGGCAGATAAAACCTTTTGAATTATGTAAAGAAATAATCAAAGAATAGGTTTTGCAAATATGGCAAATATAGAAAAATATAGATTTTTTTTTATTTTCCGTCAAAGTTGAAAAATAGTGAAAAAACGGATAGTTTTTAAATAGTGATTTACCAGGAGAAACACAAAGCAAACAGTTAATTTTTGTTTATCATTATACATTTAATAAATACATTAATCAATACAAACAAAAAATAAGGCGATTCGTTACCTATTTTTCGTGATATTACACCTTAAATCGCAACAAATTTACCAAAAAATGTGTGTTTTTTTGAAAACCGAAAGTCGGTCAACTTTGAGCGGCTATATCTTCTAAACTAAAAATGTGATATTATTAAGAGTGGCATATTTGAAATCGTTGAAAAGTTTCCTATAACATGGGCTTATTCAAAACTTCGTCGGCGATCATAAAAATTTTGATTTTTGCAACCTCGTTTGCTCTACGGGCGCCACTGTGCAACGTAAGAAAGCATGCGTTAATAACTCGTCAATGGAATTCTTCACACAATTTTGAAAGAAAATCATTTCATTATATTTTGTTAGAAAAAAATGTGTTTTTACGTCGTTTTGCATTGATCAAATAAACACACTTTTAGTTACGTCCTTTTTTTTTTTTAATAAAAGCGTAATTTTTGATTGCAAAAGTTGAAAATTTTGGCATTCATAGTAATCAATCAAAAAGTCGATTTTGAATTTTTTGTTAGTATATGTATTAAATTATATTTAAATTTTTTTTTTCCAATTTGACCTAAAATTATAACCCATTTCAACTTTAACATCAACTAACACCTCCTGTGTAAACAACCATTTTCCTTTACAAATAAGACAAAAAAGACACAGCTAAAAATATTACATTAAATTCTCTTTTTTCCCTTTGAACACTTCGAAATTTTCTCATCATTTAATATTATTTGTGTATGTATTTCAGCCTCCCAGGGTGTAAGTGTGTGTGTGCGTGAAGGTTTTTTTTTAAATATTTTTTCGTTTAAGGATTTCTGCTGTTCTTTAATTTCCTGTGCAGAAAACTTTGTTGCATAAGTGCACTTTTCGCTGAAAAAGGCATGGTGGTGTTGGTGTACTTGTAACATACATATTTACAACAAAGTAAGTGGAAGTGTGAGTTGCATTCTGCTGGCGCAATAACTCTTAAGTTTTTATAATTTTCAAGAAAATATTCTTTCAATCTCACCCACACACCCAAAAGGTTTGTTTTCTTTGTTTAGGATGTTTTAAGCAATTTATTCTGCGATATGATTTAATTCTTCTTTTATTGTTTAAAGTTATGTGAGTGTGTGTGTGTGTTGGCCCATTTTTGTGCTTTCTTCTACTCAATCTTTCTAAAAATCGCAGTTGAAGGAAGTTTGCAAAATGTTTTTAAGTAAGAAAGAGAATATATGTGTGTCTTTTATCGTCTAAATAATTTAAAGACTATGGTAATTTATTGCCCGTTTACACTGAAACGAACTGCCTCACAGTACTTTTTTCCATATACAAAAATCAGGTGAAACAATGTTGTTCCAGTGTTTAAAAAAATTATTCGTATCTAAATAAATTTCATGTAGGAAGAACCTTTTTTATGTTAAAGGCGTTTCGCCGCTGCTAGAGGTCGCTAAACTTGTCCTTATCTATATAATAAAAATGAAATGTTGTCTGTTGCTGATCGCATAACTTGAGAACGGCTTGACCGATTTGGACGATTTTTTCTTTAAAATGATCGCCATGGTCCAACTTAGGTTTATACATAAAGAATTTTGCCCCGCACACTTTTTCGCCCAATTTTTTCGGTTTACCTTTAATCAGAAAACGGCTCTATCGATTTGACTAATTTTTTTTTCAAATGTTTGTTAATCCATTTTAAGTTTTCATCGAAATAAAAAAAATTTACCACGCCTACTTTTACGCCCACTTTTTCTATTTATTTGACCGATTTTGACGATATTTTCTTTAAAATATTCGCCATGGTCCAACTTAGGTTTTTAAGGAAAGAAAATATTTCCCCGCCCACTTTTAAATCAAAAAACCGCTCCATTTATCATTAGTAATCAGCTACCGAACGAAGCCGGGACGGCCAGCTAGTTTTTAATAAAATTTTACAAGAAAAATTAAATTAATGAACTAGAAAAAAAATTATTAAAAATTTATTTTAAAGAAGTACCAAAATTTTTTAGTTAGTATTTGGTAAAAAAGACATTCTTTTTTTGATATGAGCCCACACTTTATTAAAAGTATGTATTAGTTATGCTGTGGATAAATATTAAAAAAGTGTTGCCGTAACTAAAACAAAAATCAAGTAAAAAAAAAATTTATGGACAAATAAAAAAACTGAGTGAATACTTTTTTCAATTTTCTCTGCCGTTTAATAAGCCAAGTGTCCGCCATTAAGAATCAAAAGAGAAACTAACCACATTTTAGTTCTAATTTAGGGATATATGATCTTTTTTAGAGGCCCAAAACGCATTTATTATTTTTTATAATTTAGTACTTTAAATTAAAAGCTATAAATATTTTTCTGTACCTATCCTATGTTCTTTGTTCTTCGCTTAAAAATTAACGTTCTTAACAAATTAACTTCAAGAAAATCTCTACCGTTTTTAGACATTATTATATAGCCGTAAAAAAATGCAGGTTGTTTTTGCAAAAAATATGAAAATCGTCAATATTTACTTTAAATTTAAAAAAAAAAACTGAGTGTACCATTTTTTCAGTTTTTTTAAAGAATATATTCTCCGTAGCCCTTATTATTTATGTAAAGAAAAAAATTTACCACATTTTGAGTTAAAGTGTCATTCCTTGTGCTTTTTCCGGAACACCAAATTGTACTTGTTTTTTTTATTTATTTTTATGAAATATTTAAATTGTTTGTATCATTGAAAATTCTAGGCAAAGCACTTAATATATATCTAATGACCCACTTGCTGCTTGCATCAGATCCAGTGCTATCAACAAACAGAAATTTTAAAAATAATAACAAGTAATACGATTTATTTGATGTTGTTGAGTATATTAAACAAGAGGATATTAACTGCGATGCAAATAATTAAACTTGCTTTGATCTAGTTCCGATCATTTAAGATTTTAAAATACTTCTCTAATAAAAACACTTCAAAATACCTTAATGATTGTTTGCTATTATGGAATATTAAATAAATATCAAATGCACATGAAGGGTAATGTATATATGTATAAGAAATGCATATCCTTCAGTTTGTTTGGCACTAAACTCTTTTGTATTTATTATTATATAATTTAAATGGAATATAGCGTAGTGATTTTATATTTTTGTGATCTGTTTAACAAAGGGATATTTTAAAATACATAAATCCTTGCTAGAATTAAAAAAAAATTTAGGACATCAATTTTAACATTTTATTTGGATAGATTTGGTAATTTTGAACAATTCAACATAAAAAGTGTTGCCGTATAATATTTTTTAAAACAAAACTTGAAATTTTGCTTATTATTATCATATATACCACTATGCAAAATATTTTTAGTCTGGGACAACTCCTTCTATTTTTGCACAATTCTGTTCTACATCAAAGTATTGTGTGCCTGTTTTTAGCAAATTAAAACAAGTGAGTGAGTGAGAAATTATATTGAAAACAACAATATTTAACCAAATAAAACTTTGGTTGCTTTCAACTCTAATACGCTTAACAGTTTTATTTGGTTTAATATCTTTAGTTTTTCCAAAATCTTTATGGATGAAGTTTCCTGACGATCTGTCCTAATCAACCAGTGAAATGCGCATAGGAATAGCTTATCCCACCAACAATAAATTTCAGTGTTTTTTGTCAAGAATTAAAATTGGGAATTAAGCACGAATAAGAAAATTTTTTAAATTAAAATTTTGTATTCCCAAAAATTACCTTTGATAATAAACTGGCAAGAGTACGGCATAAGAAAACTTAACGGGCAACATGCTTTGCAAGTTGTTTTTGTTTAATTTTGTTTTTTTTAACCTACTTACAACTACATTTAATGTTGGAAGAATTCCAATCAATTGTAGTGGGGAATGTAAGAAGAGATAAGCTCACTGTTTATTGTTGATGTTTTTGTTTAAATTTTGATATTGTTACAAGTAGAACTGTTTGTTGCTTGCAATTCTTATACGCTTAACAGTTTTATTTGGTTTAATATCTTTAGTTGTTCTAAAGTCTTTATGGATGAAGTTTCCTCGCGATCTGGCCTAAGCCACCAGTAAAATGCGCATAGGAATGGCTTATCCCATCAACAATAAATTTCAGTGTTTTTATCAATAATAATTTGGAAGTAAGCACGAATAAAATCTTTTAAATTAATATCAATAAATTTTACTTCATTTCATGTTGTAGAATTCCATTCTTCCTGAAAATAATATTTATGAAAATTAAATTTGATGAATTTAGCCTTATTAAAAATATCCAAATTTGGTTAAAATATTTCTTTAAACAACATTATATATTATTGAGCAACCGACATTCAAATGTCCATATAAAAAGCAAGAGGTGTGAAAAAATGTATTTTCCGACCACTGGACCAACATTTATCAAAGACAGAAAAAGTACCAGGTTTTTTCCGTTCTTACATCATAAAAAGTGCCCTTTATTTTAATCTGGGCCATATGCTATCTTTATACAAAATTTTTTGAAAAGAGAAAATGTAACAAAGAATTCCAATAAAGAATACCTGCATTTTCTTCATTAGGCCCCCTGTATTTATATCAAATTCATCGAAAAGAGAAAATATACCAAATTTATCCCGTTTTTAACCCTTAAGAAGTACTAATGTTATCGTTCTTAATGTGTATATGCCACAAAGTTTTTTAAAATGTTTCTCAAAGAATGATTAATAAAGGGTGGTTTAACTTAAGGGCAGATGTTGATTTTGAATAAAACTAAAATTATTTAGGAAATTACTTTCTATTATGATAACATTGGTATGGTTCAATTATGTATGGAACAAAATATCGGCCAAATGGCCGCCGTACCTCGGCGGCACACCCCCATCCGATGGTCCAAATTTTCGATGACGCTGAGGCATAATTGGCACATTAACGGCATAGAATATGTGCCGAATTATCTCATCCTTTAGCTCTTGAATTGTTGGTGGCTTTTCTACGTACACCTTTTCTTTCAAATAACCTCAAAGAAAGAAGTCCAACGGTGTCAAATCACATGATCTTGGCGGCCAATTGACATCGTCACTACGTGAGATAAAACGGCCATTGAATTTGTTGCGCAAAAGAGCCATATCGTCCACATCCATATCTTACAATTCGGGCCATAAAAAGTTCGTAATCGCGATTTCGAACACCATTAACAGTAACTGCCTGACCGGCCTCATTTTGGAAAAAATACGGCCCGATGATGCCGCCAGCCCATAAACCGCAACAAACAGTCAGTTTTTGTGGGTGCATTGCTTTTTCGACAAACACTCTTGGATTTTCATTCGCCCAAATGCGGCTATTCGGATTATTGACGAATCCACTGAGGTGAAAATGTGCCTAAGATGATTTTCTTCGAACATGTATCATCCACTGCTGCCATTTCTTGCCACCATTCTGACCATTAGCGACGGTCGGAATGGTCAAGAGGCTTTAGTTCTTGAGTCAATTGCACCTTGTAAGCGTGTAAATGCAAGCCTTTATGCATAATGGTCATCAACGACGAGCGGGAGAGGTGCAATCGTTGGGCACAACGACGAGTTGAGGTGGACGGCTCTTCAGCCACACTATCACAAACAGCAGCAATATTTTCTGCAGAACGAGCTGTACGAGCATGCACTGGTGTTTTTACATCTCCTACAGACACGGTTTGCTCAAATTTTTGCACGATTTTTCCGATTGTACGCACATTTGGAAGATTAAATTGACCGAAAAAATTAAAAACTATAATTTTTATTAAGTTTTTTCCTTCTCCTGTAAAGTAAGGAAAACGTTAGTTAGGGCTTTTCTATATTAAAGTAACGATCTGTAGATTGTGAAGCATTTTGAATTTATTAGCTATCTACTTTTTTCTGTTTAAGACAAAAATATTGCCGAAAATTTTTTAATGTTAGTGAATGTTTTTGAAAATAAAATTAAATATACATATTTAATTTTATTGAAAATTTACATTGAAAACAAAAATAAATTTGAGTTTTTATTTCAATATTAATGTATCTCTTAAACATGTTGCATTTACCCCTCATGGTTATTTCTACTTTTTTTTTAACTTTCTTATGTTTTATTTTTCTACAACTGGCAACACTGACATTTAAATCATACTGTTTTTTCATGAACTTATTCGAGATTTGTTCCATGGTTGTTCTCAAGGTATATTTACACAAGGTAAACTCGTTGGCCCATATGTTTGTCAGCTGTTAACCCCTAGTTGGAGCCAAAACGTCAAATTTCGTGTATATGAGCCAAACTTTGTACATGTGTGCGTGAAATTGTTTTTGTTTTATATGAAGACAATTTTGACAATTTGGCTCCTTTTATAGAGCAGCATGTCTACACTCCCAAATGAGTCTACCTTGTGTAAATATACCTTGGTTGTTCTGTTTCATGGTTGTTAATGTTCATATTCTCTTGTATAAGCAAATAAACTAATTTCATCTTATTCGTCTCTTAAATATCGAGTGTTCATTGCTTTCATTTCATAGTATTTCATCTTACTGAATACGAATGAAGCAAACACAAAATTATAATGAAGGTTTCATGAACATCGTTATTAAGTTTCATGCAGATGTTTAGTCCACATTCAACATCGGCCCTTAAAATTTAATCACCCGTTATATTATTAATTTTTTTGTATATAAAGCATAATTTAGTGAAAGAGTGGAACAATTTAAACAAGATGGGTCTAAATAAAAAATTGTAAGGTATGAAAAACATGCAATGCATGGAGGCGAAAATGCGTGGCCTGGACCTCTAGCTTTAGAAGGCATATGTCGTCGACATACAGTCAAGATCGGCCAGACAAATATTTAGCTCCATGTAATGCCTTTCTTGTTGCTTATTTGCCTTTATCATGACAATGTTCAGTGAAACGTTGAAAAGTTAAAGCAATAAGATTCAGAAATCTTTAGCGGGAATTTAATCACATTTAGAATTCTGAAGAAGTATGCGAAAGTTTTAAACACTTAAGTCGGAAAATCGCTAATATCATAAAAAAAAATTACTAAAATTATAAAACCTCTTTAAAGTTTAAATAAATATTGTACTAAAAATTTAAATTTTTCTACAAAACTTAGTTCCCCTGTTTGGTAATTATGTGAGGAATAACATTTTTAGTGTTTTAGAAAAAAACATATTTTTTAGGCTGGTTAAAGGCCGAACAATAATTTCTGTCTTAACATTATACTTCTGGTAAGATAAACTTCTGTCTTACCATGATGGCAGGTTGAACTGGGCGTTTAGGTGGTAATGCGTTCGTGGATGTTGGGTAAAACGTAGCAGTTATTGATCAGATGAAATAGTAATGATTGACAAAGAGTTAAGGCTTAACCAGAATGTGCATAAACAAACTTAAGTTACTGTCAAAAAGAAAACAAAAAGCCTCGCAAATGCATTTTAAATAACAAAAACAAAATAAAAAAACATTGATTCCGTACGGAATGAGCGATTAGTTTCGTACCGTGCTTAAGTAAATGACAGTTTTATAAAACTTAACATACAGTTTCCTTAAGTTCAATATGGTTTGATGATTTACATGTATTTGCTCAGTAGCTTAAGCCACGTTATTCACATTCTGGTTGGGCCTTTAGAGTATGAGTTTTGTGATGTGGCGAAAAGTGGAGAGACCTGTGGGGTTGGTTGTGGAAGTCTGTTGGTTGTGTGGCAAATAATGTTGAATGTCACACTAGACATGCGTTTTATGAAATGATGCTTTTGAACAGAGAGTGCTGCTCTCTTGAGGGCGTTTCTTTGCGGAGAACGTCAAAGCTGTGGCTTAAACCCAAAGACTCGGGAAGAGAGTTCTGAACTACATGACAGCTTCACTTGTGGAAGCTCGAATTGTAGGTAAAGTTCTTTCTAGGTGCTGTTGCTATTCAAAAGATACAGAAGACTAACGAATGTAGCGGAGGAGAGATAGCTCCTGCTCCTTGAATTGCTACCTGAGTATGTTGGTTAAGCTCACTCTTGGTGAAGTCATCATTTGTAACCCAGTAACTAAGAACAGCCGTGAAGTAAGGTCTTAGAACAGGTAGTCACGTTAATCAAGGACTAATCTGTCTTACCATGATAACTCAGAACTTAAAAAGAAAAATATTTGAATTGAAAAACACTTCCTTAAACTATAAAGTTATTTTTAGTTAGTATTTTTTTTTACAAAACAATTATGTGAAATCTTTGCATAGTTTATTAATAAACATGAGAAAAATACTTCTGCAACTTTTGCCAAAATTGTGCAAAATTATTTGCATTTAAAAAAATCTCAGCAGAAAAAAACGTGCATAAAAGTTGTTTTTAGAAACTTATTTCAAATTCATTATTACCACCCACTTTGTAAAGTAACAGTTGGTAGAGTTATTATTTTTTTGTTTTAAAACTTAAAGCACAATAAGTACCACTATACGACAGGAAGTTAGAGATTAACGGAAATAAAAAAATAGCAAAAAGTTATATCAAATTTAAATAAAAAAAAAACACTATACTTTTATTGGAAGGTGTTTAAAAACTTAAAAATTTTAGCTGTTCTATATTTTAATTTAAGTAGGGCATGCTAAAAATGCCATTAAATTAAAAAAAAAAAAAACGTTTTAACAAGTATTTTTTATAACCTTCACCACTAGTGGTAAATGAGGGTGTACTTAGTTTTTCATTCCGTGTGAAACGTTTTAAATATTCATTTTTGACCCCATAAAGCAAATAAGTTACACATATTCCGGGTCCTTAAGTATTTCTATACCGATTAAGCTATGTCCTTCCGTCTTTCTGTCTGTTTAAATCACGCTCACACGACGAAACGGAAAAGAATATTATTGGTATTAAACTACAGAAAAATGTCAGGTTCAGTAGGAAATGAGTTATGAACCCAAACAGTGGAACAACATTCCTTTACACTTGATATTTTTGTGACAAAATGAACACAAATCGGCTACATAATACATCAGTTTTGATTGAATGTTCGTGTTATATGACTGAAATTATTCTACTAGATTTTATAAAGATTGGTTCATAATTTACTAAAGCCCCATATAGAGCTACGCCTCAAACTTTAACAAATATAATTGAATATTGTTGTGAAATTTGGTCCAATTTAGCTTCGTATGGCTAGAAAAACACTCCTTACAATTTTATGATAATAGGTCCATAAGTTAACATATATATAATCATACCTGTTAAATATCGATTACGATTAGAAATCAGTTAGATTACTTTTAAAAAAGCATCGTAACGATTATATAACTCTATAAGAACAAATTTCTAATTACTAATCATTACTTAACAGCTACACTCAAAAGAAAAATCAATTTAAACGTACTCAAATCAATCCGAAGCGGGATTGATAGTACGGTGAGTACGGATTTTCTTGAATCAAGTACAAAAAGATTGATTCAAGTACGTATTTTCAATGGCAAAATCCTTAAATTTTCCATATTCAATCCCGATTTCGTACTTGAAGTAATCCGAAAATGAGATTGATTTAAGTAAAACTCAGATTGAAACAATCTCAAAATGCGCTTGATTCAAGAATTATAAAATTGTTTTAATCCAAAGTCGTACTTAAAAATATTCGAAAATGAGATTGATTTAAGTAAAACTCAGATTGAATCAATATCAAAATGCGCTTGATTCAAGTATGATAAAGTTAATTTTATCCCGAACTCGTGCTTGAAAAAAACACAAAAAAAACATGAAAGAAAGAGTGACTATGATTGATTTACTTACCCGTATTACACCTTACAGAATAATAAAACACCAACATAATTCCGATATGGTTTTTACTTTAAAAATCTTATGTACATATTTAACTAAAAATATAAACTAAATGAGAAGCAAAATTTCAAATTTACTTTTTAACCCTTCATGGTACACAAGAGTCTGGCCAGAGCTTTGTTTAATGTGTGAGTTAACTCCAGCAAAGTTAACGAACTCTATTTTATTAAATTATTATTAATCATATTTTTTCTTTATGCAAGTAGGGTATGTTGCAATGCACAAAAGCTTAATCAGTGTCTACAGTTAATAAGGTCAGTTTAAACAAATAACCATTTCCCAATAAATTGGTAAATTGTAAAAGCGCAATAACGTAATTATTTCTTAATAACAAAGTTAATAAGGTCAGTTCAAATAAATTAGTATTTCCCAATAAATTGGTAAAATGTAATAATGTAATTATTTCTTAATAGCAATATCATACCACATCTAGAATTAAGCCATTTAATTTAGTATAAATTAAGAATGATTGTAATTAATTTTTTTAGTCTTTGATTCCAATAAAGTGCGGACGCACCGTCCAAAAAAATAAAATAATTTTTTTTAGAGTTTCCAACTCGGGAATTCTTAAGTTGTATAAATAATCAAAACATGCGTAAGCCCGAGGGTTAAACATGAAAATAATACATACATATATATGTATATGTTTTCGTTCTTGTTCTGTTGTTTTTGTTGTTACTACAAACAAAAATCAAATCGTTTTGTTCGAACTTGTGTTGTGTTTTTGCAATTGTACAACAAATTTTGAAAAACACACACGTACGCACGCATAAAAGAATGCAATGCTGAGAGATGAGACTAATAAGTTTTATGAGATTAAAACCCTCATTTTGTAATTTTACTCTCAGAGTGGCACTATCAACGAAAAGTTTAATCTTTTGTGTACTTGATTTAAGAATTTTATACTTATTTCAAGAA
The DNA here is from genome assembly GCA_963931875.1 of Pollenia griseotomentosa. Taxonomy (NCBI): domain Eukaryota; kingdom Metazoa; phylum Arthropoda; class Insecta; order Diptera; family Polleniidae; genus Pollenia; species Pollenia griseotomentosa. The sequence goes on from OZ007561.1 coordinate 20,137,152, forward strand.
ATATCGCGATTGATTTTTGAAAGTAATCCCATTTAGGATTGATTTAAGTACGTTTGAGTGTTATTCGTACTTGAATTTTTAAGTACGACTCGTGATTAAAGTAAGTATAAAATGATTAATTTATCCCGAGTGTTTTTCTTTCTGTGTATGTATATAATATAGTAACCCATCCTTCTGAAAAGCACTTTAAAACGTATAAAACGCTGAAAAAAAACTCACTACTGTTTTAAAATTTGGTATAATTTGAGTTTTTTTTAATGCTAGAAACTATCAACTATCCATAATCTACAATAGGACCAATATAAAGTCCCCTCCTTAAAATCAGTTAAGTACGCCTAACAGAAACAAGTCATTATATGTTATTTTAATTAGGTCAAAAAAGTTTTATATAACTTCTTGGAATAAGCTTTAACGCGCCTAAGACCGCAACAAATTTTATTACTGTGAGGTCGGTTTGTATTAAGATTTTTAATTTATAGACCCCGTAAAAAGACCGCTCATTAAATATTCGAACTCTCGGTGAAGGGTATCAAAGATTCAGCACAGCCGAACGTATAGCACTTTTACTTTTTTTCTAAAAAAAAATTTCCTTCATTTTGCTACCGTAACTGTGTAAATTTTTTGTTGGCGTTTTTCGTTTCTGCCAAACTTACTTTGGTTTTCTTTTTTGCCAATTTGCTCATTTCATTTAGGTTTTTGTTTTACTTTTTCTTTTTTGTTTTTACTACTTTTTCCTCTTTTCGAAAGGAGTGTCACTTTTTTGTCTGCTGGTATTCATGGTTAAGTTTTTCATTTCCGGTGTTAAAAAGGGAATATACGAACATACTGCACTCTTTCTTAAAACCATAAAAAACGGAAGCTTAATACTGACACTCCATCCACATTCTCTCGCTCTTTGTTGCAACTAACAGTTAAATTACTTTTTCTTCTTGTTTGTTTGTCTTTGTTCTATTTTTTATTTTATTAAATAAAACATTTCTTAAATAATAATAGAAAAATGGAAAAAATAATGAAATAATACAAAATAAAAGAATATATATAATGTGTTTTATTTTGTTTTCTCTTCTTGCAGCTTTGCCAAGGTAAATTTTCTTAATAAAAACATTTGCATTAAAAAACAACATTTAATGATTTAGAGAAAAATTAAAAACATTGAAAAAACACACTTAAAAATAGTTTTAAAATGCAGGAGTAAACTTTTGAAAAGCAATTAAATTAAATAAGATAGAAAAGTAACAATGAAAATGAATAAAGCTGAATAAAAAAAATGTTTAAAGAAAACTTAAACAGCTTTAATAAAACCACATAGCACAGTGTAACAAAATTCGAGTCATCGCTGCCAGCTTCAGTACTTGCAACGGGAAATGAAACGGGTTTTCGAAATTCCGGGCCTTGAAATTTTTCGAAACCCCGTTTTACATACTTTGCACGATTTTTTGGTCTTAGAAGACCCATAGTGAAATTTAATGCAAAAAATATTCGTCGAAGATTTTAACCCTTTAAAGTGTCATTTAAGTATACTTTTGAGTGGAAGTGAAAAAAGGACAAAAATTACCCTTAAAAATGAGTGTTAGAGGGTTATTACATTCTAAGAAAAGAATCGCCATACAATTCATACAAACGTGACTACCTCTTTTAAGTTCAATCTCACGTTGGATCTTAACCACATGGTGATTTATTAACATTTACGAAGTGCCCCTGTGTATGTAGGATCATTCAATCACACACAGGTTGCAATTTAGGTACAAGACCAAGAATCTTAGTACCTCCCCTTGTTTAGGAGTTGGAGCTATTTAGATCTCCACTGCATAGAGTGATCCAAGCAGTTTCAAAAAAGAGAGTTAACAACGATCCTAACATCAAGCATACCGACAACCACCACGTGTACTCTGCAAGCAGAGTCCTCACCATACAGTCATGCCAGGTTGTTAGTTCTGGGGGTTGTATGACTTCCCGTGGTTCCAAAATAACAAGATTGGAGGGTGCTTTGGGGCACACCCCAGACACAGGAAATCCGTAAGCTTCAAGAGCACTCTCATTTCAGATGTTCTTGGCATCCTTGTGGCATGCATCAGCCACAGTGCTCCCATAGATTTTCCATGTCCGAGTGAAGATATCAACACGACAGACCTTGTCCAGCCATGCCCCTCGAGCCATTACCACTTCTAAGTCCCGAAGGACTCCATGGCAACGATTTTATTACAGGAAATAAATACTTTTCCTATGATACCTCAAAAAGGCTTCTCTATGATAAGTGTACTATTACCAATACATAATTCGTTTAATTATTTCCAAATTCCTTTCATTTATACGGGTAGCGACTTGGTTTGGAGCATACTCTAATCATTAGCAGTTATGCAAGAGTAGAATCATCCCCAAGCATTTTACTGTAAATTATGATATGATATTAGGCCATCTTTTGGGTTCCTTGCGGAACCCAGGAGTGTCCAATTTCCTGCTTCTCGGCCATGCACCATGGTATCACTAAAAGGGGGATCCCTCTTAATATATGAACCCAGTTCTTGGACTATTTTTCTCATTATTCGCTATTATTACAAAGAGATAAAATGCAATCCTCCAAGACTTTTTCTACCCTTTCTGAGAAGAATAGTATAGTTTCATAATATTTTAACCTTACTCTTTTTCCAACTGGAAATATCCAGTTGTTACCAGGAGCCGCCACGAGGAGGCGGAACAAAGGCCCTTGATGTCGATCTGATGGCTTGTAGGGCACATGAGACTGACATCTTAGGCTCCTATACAATTCATACAATAGTATTTTAGCTCAGAAGTGCATTTTGTATATTGTTTTTTAAAATTATGCCAAACGCCCTCTCAAAAAATTCAAAAACTTTAGGGGCCAATATTTCGGGAGCCCAAGCTAACTTTTTAAAAGACTTTGTCAGATTTGCTCTACCAATATTCTAGTTTCACTTCGCGTTGCAAGTATTGAGGCTGTTTTTTTTTTTGTTGCACAGTGTAATTTGTCGAGTTGAGCAAGTTTGTTGGCTGCGATTGTTTCCTACAAAATTTGAAAAGACGTACACACCTTTAAGTACAAAGCCAGAGATATCCACACAATACCACTCAGGGATGGAAAACCCTAATTTTAAAATGCTAACAAGTCTCTGGTTTAAGAGTTCCATTTCGAAAAAAAGTAATAAATCGTGTTATTCTTAAATTCATTTTTATTAAAAGCAATTTCTTGTATTTAAGTTAACTTAATCATGTCTAATTTTGGAAAGTGCATAATTTTTATTTAATATTTACGCATATTTTCGTGTTCTTGCTTATTTTATATTTAATAAGGGGGCGTAGGATGGCCGTCGTATTCTTCGTTTCTTTTCACGTCGTTTTTATTTATTTCCGGACCCAGTTTAAGTCCTAGGATACTTAATTTTTCAATTATCTTCCAGTGCCTTCTGATCTCTCCAATTTCTTTCAATAAAACCATTAACCAAAAATAAAATAAGTTTCAATTAAGAATTAAATCAAGTGAATTAATTGTTTACTTATATCCATTTGTTAACTAGTGCCAATTTAATTAATTTATTAATTAACTTCACAAATATTTTAACTGAAATACATTTTTAATTTTGTTCTGTGTGGTACTTTAACCGCTGATTTTAAATTGCCTCTTTAATCCTTATACTGCAAAGGCTTAAAAACCAATCTTTGGTTTTTTCCTTATTCGACTATGATATGAGTTCGAAATGGGAGCTAAGGCCAACCAGGGATTTTTCCAACAAAATTTGGTAAAGTAATTTACTTTTTGCCTTCATGTAGCTCATAAAAAATAACTCATCATCTTCGTAACCCAGTTCTTGTAAAAGCTTTTAACTATTGAAAATATGTGTCTTAGCTTTATTTATCTTCAAATTGTGTTTCATAGCTCTGTGTTCTTTTTGAATATATTTGGTTATGGATTTGTGTGTGTATTTGTCTCAACAACGTCCTTGCTGCTGTATTTCGTTGTGTTACTGCTCCCCGGATTTTAATAATTTTTTCTCTGGTTGATGTTGTTATTGTTTTAATGAAGGCTGCTTAAGATTTCGCATTACTTAAATTTTTGGTATATATTTTTTCAACTTTTTTTTCTATGTTTTTCAGCACTTTGTTAGTTAATTATCCGGTCTGCTGCAGGTTTCTTACCTTGAAATTACCTTAAGTCTACGCATTTTACCAAAACTCTTAAAAAATAAGCACGAGATACTAACACCGGCGTACTTAGGCATTCATACAGTTTTTTAATATATTTTTTTGAAAGTGGCTTTGAAAATTTAAGTAAGTATGTTTGTATAAGAAAAAGAAACAAAAACAGAAAATTTAATTCGAGTAGCAAACAAACTTGAAAAACACGCACCTGCTAACGCTAACGCTGCAAATCCCTAATGTTGGCTGACGTGCTGTTTGACTGGGCAGTAAGATTTTAAAATTGTAGCGGCTTAAATCATTTAACCATCAAATTGCTCACTTACAAAAAAATTAGCTACTTTATACCGAAACCCTCTATTGTCGCTTTCGCAAAATGCGTTTAAGTCTGAAATTTCTTTTGCAGATTACCATTAATTTAACAGTCGTACATTGCTCAAACATTCATTCACCAAGAATTTGCATATTATCGCCGTGTGCCCCGGTAGCCTAGCTGGTAGTGAGCTAGTCTATCAGCGCCGGGGTTGCGGGTTCGATTCCCGCCACAGACACTGGTTTCTTCCCTGCAGACAAGCGAAGAGCTTCGCGGGATTAGCTTAGGAAATAAAAAAAAAAAAAAAAATGCAATTAAAAAGAGTCAGGCAGTGAAAGAACGTTGTAAGTTACCTGCAAAATGATACAAACGAAATTATCGAAAGTAACTGATTTATGTTAAAGATGTACAAAAATAAAAGTTTAGGTGGAAAATCGGAAAGCAAATGAAAATATAAAAATTAGCAAAATTGCCATCGAAATCGCTCCAGAGCAGGTAATGTGGAACAATGTTTTAAGTACACATTTTCTATTGTTAATCGTCGAATAACGTTTTAAAAGCCATCGCGATGTTTTGCGTTGTGGAAAAACGTTTTAACTGACATTGAGAATTTTAATATGAAACATTTTTCTACTAAAAAAATATTCTAAATGCCATTAAAAATTTAAATTCCCAGATTGCAGAAAATACATGTGGTTTGATCCAAATACCCACACAGAGTCAGACAAACCAGAATGAAACCAACCTCGTTGCACATACATAATTGCATGGTTTATGATGTAACCCACACCAATTTAGACAAGTCGAAAAAACGAAAAAAGACAAAAAAACCTTGTTACATTGTCTAATTACCGGTTGTCTTTAAAGATTTTTTATATTAACACATTAAACGAGTTAATTAGTACAAGCCTTAAAATTTTATTTCCTCGAAAATTTTGAACTTTACCTGCGGGAAATTTGTGTCAATTGTTCCAACAGACTGGTCCTAGGATTTGTGAAAAGAAAACTAGAACAAAAAGAAAGAACACTAACCAGTGAAAGGAGAACCAATCATTTAACAGGTATATGAAGAACCAAAACGTAGAAAAAGTAATGATTAACGTTATGGTCGTCACCGATGGCGTGACACCTTTTTGGGATTTTCTAAAATTTGGTTCTTAAATTTAGTTCTAGGAACTGTTTTATTGAAAAACAAGTAAGAAAGTATAGTCGGTCAAGCCCGATCATATGATACCCAGCACCACAGTATTTAAAAACACATTATGCTTATGTGTCCATATAAATATGGATTTTTCTAAGTTTTTAAACTTCATTAAGATCGGTTTGAAAGTTTGTGAGAGGCAGAAATTGCCCCCTGCTTCCCCTTGTGGTCCTATTTTTGAAAAACTGTATAGATTATGAGTCCATATAGATAATGATCTATCTATGTTTTAAATTTCATTAAAATCGGTTTGAGAGGCATAAATTGCCCCTATCTCCCCTTGTGGTCCTATTTTTTAAAAGATGCATACCTTGTGTGTCCATATGGATATGGTTCTATCTAAGTTTTAAATTTCATTAAAATCGGTTTGATAGTTTCTAAGAGGATGAAATTTCCCCCTATCTTCTATCGTTATCCCACGATTAGGCCCATTTTCAATAGGCTTGGTCCTTGTACCAATAAGAACCTATGTCCCAAATTTTTTCAAATTATCTCCAAAATTACTTTGCGCACAAGGTTACATGGACAACCAGCCAGCCAGCCAGCCGGACGGACATCGTTAGTTCGACTCAGAAAGTGATTCTGAGTCGATCGGTATACTTTAAGGTGGGTCTAGAACCAATATTTTAAGGCGTTACACACATCAGCACAAATGCATAATACCCTCTCCACTATTGTGGTGTGGGTATAAATACTACATTGTATCGAAATAACACTACATTGTAGTAACTTACACTAAACACGTTCATTTAGAATAGATGTGTGACTGGTGTCAATTGACCCCCTCCAATGACAACCCCATGTAAAAGTGATAAGTCCCATTCAAATAAAGTGTTAGAACTAGAACCAGTCCCTACCACCAAAGACCTATCACGGAATTACTTTGGTGTGAGTCCGCTTCCCTCTAGGGTTGTTACATCCAAGCATAATTTGCGGGAAGTTTTATTTCAATTCTTTTATTTAAAAAAGTGCAGCTAAATCATATCAATAGCTAACCGAGGCTTATCCTGTATATGGTCCATAGTTGATTTTAAAGAGCTAGAGATGGTTCGTGCGTTTTAGAAATGATGATTTTGACAGGGAAAGCAAATGCCGCCTAGGTCAGCCTTAAAAGTTCCAAGATAATGAGTTGGATGCCTAATCCCATTAAGACTGTTCTCAAAAAAGTTTTTGGGCGCCACTCAAGAAACAATTTTAATATGTTTCCGGGCAGCACGATTTATATAAAAGAAAGAAGCTGAGTAAGTAATACCAAAAGAGCCTTGCTGTTTTAACTGAAGGATGCATGTCTTCATATTACATGTATTCGTATGTAAATGATTGTAATTATGTTTATTTATTATTTTTATATTTAATCTCATTATCAAAATATTTTTATAAATTATAAGTCATTAACATACTTTGCTTTAACTTACCGACAGACTTTACATATTTTTCCTGGAGTGTTGTTTAAGCAGCAATAACAAAACAAAACTCTCAGTAGTATATATATGCATTATATATTCATAAACATATATTAACATAAGCAAAAAACAACAACAAAGAACGTTAATAAAGTACTTTGTTTTCATATGAATTTTAATAAAGAAAAAAAAAAAAATAGCAAATCAACACTCATACAAACACATATACAGCTAAACTCACACTGAAAAGAAAAATAAATCCAATAATAAATAGTACGTTAAGTACGGATTTCCTTAAACCAAGTACTGAATTGGGATGGATTTACGAATCCAGCAGCTCCACATCCAGGGCACTATAGCCTGGGTATGATGAACGGAGAACTAACTCTCTACTAAGATAAGGACAGTGGTCTCAGATGTGACTAGGCTAGGGACTCATGCGAGACGACTGGTTCTGGGATTAAATGATTGTTGCAGAATTTGTCATGACGAGGAGAAAGAGGAGAGGAGAATGTGTATAATTTTTTATATCAATGTCCGGAAATTCAGGGCATCAGGGGAAACAACCTGGGAAAACCGGAGTTTGCCTGCCTGGAGGATTAATCCAGGATAGAACTAAGGTCGCTTCTTCTCTTGATTTGAAGACGAATTGGTTGAATTCTGCAGTGACGCCTACTAAGTAACTGACTGACTGATTGGCATTAGCGCTAGGTATCACAAAGGGAGTACAGGAGGACCCAAGTGAGCTGTCTCTAGATGGCTTCCCAAGGAACCTAACCTCACCTAAGTACAGAATGCTTGATACGAATTTTTTCATGTGCCCCGAAAACGAGATTGACGTAATTTTAAAGTTAATCACAAACTGTGCTGGCTTCAAGAATTTCCAAGTTGGTTTAATCCCGAATTCATACTTGAAATATTGCATTTATCTAACCAAAACACTTAACCCTGAGAACCAGAGAGAGAGAGAGAGAGAATTTTACTATTTACCAGGGCTACGAGCAGAGCTGCCGTTTTTGGTTATTTCTAACCAAAATTGGTTATATTTTTTTTCAATGTGGAGAAGTGAATATTTTTTTCATTTTGGTTACTTTTTTCTAAAATAATAATACGTACGAATATGTTTTTTTGATACACGAACTCGAATAAATTGTACTGTACTATGATTTTTTCATTATTTGTTACCAATGAGCGGAAGTTTTTTATACTTTATCGAAAACAAAAAATCCTTTCAAAACTGCCAACAAATAATATTTTTAAGATTTTTGTTAAGAAAAATATTGCCATTTGTGATTTTTATATTAAAAACGGCCATGTTCAAAAACATATGAAGTTTTAATCGATGGAGATTTAAAAACATGCGGAATAAATTTCAGAAAATAACTGAAAAATTACACAAAAGTCGTTTTAGTGTTTCTAAAAATTTGAATATAAGTTAAATTTTCTAAATTTAGGTTATTTCCAGAAGTAGATATATTTAAATACATATTTGAAAATACATATAGGAATTTTAAAGATTTTTCAAAAATACATTGATTTAAAATATATCATTTATAACTTGTTTATAACTTGTCGGTATGTTTATTTATTTAATGTTTTTAGATAATTAATTATTTGGCAATATTTTTAATTTATAAAAAAAACCTTTGACTGTCTCTTTCCCCATTTAATGTATGCTCCGAAAGGCGAATTTGCTTATATTCGCCATAATATATTACAATGATTCACAAAATGTATCAAATAGAACAATTTTAAGACAGTTATTAATAATAAGAATTATAAATTTGAAATAAATTTTACAAACACGAGAAAAAAGTTTTTATAATATTTTAGATACATATATGTATGTAAATTAGAAAATTTTTACATAAAATGCATTTCGCATATCGCCAATCGTTTTCATTTCCGAAAAAACAATCGCCAAACGTAAATTTCCATCGACAAAAGGATTAAAAAATCGCCACATTTGACAGTTCTGTCAATGACAGCTAAAAAGCGGAAAACAATTTTCCTTTTTTTGTTATTTTGAACTGTGAAGTACAATTTTCGTTTATTTAAAACGACATATTAAAAAATATTCAATTTATTAACTATCAATATACATACTGAATTTTGTATGGAAATTTGACGGATTTAACTCTTATAAAATAAAAATATTTTTTACGATAAAACTCTCAAATAAATAAAACTTTTACCCTCAATTTCACCAAGTTCGGTTATAATAAACTATCAGCTGTCAAAACACATTGTTAACTGGAAGTTAAAGTTATAGTTAATTTTAACTGATCTTGGTGAAATTGGGGGTTAGTTAAGTGTCTCGTTATTTTTGTAATATGTTAAATAATTTTGTTTCTTGTTTTGTTTTCTTGACTTATACAGCCTGTTCAACGATTTCGAACGTTGACGTTCGAATAGAAAATTACCTTTAAAACAAAATTCTAAAGTTTGTTTTTTGTTTAAATGTAATTTTCTATGCAAACGCTAACGTTCGAAATCGTTGAACAGGCTGATAATTATTATATTACTTTAAAGTGCAAATATCTTTGTGTTACAATGCAACTTAAAATAAATTTTAATGATTTTCTCAATTAATAAAAGGCATTTTAAATTTGGTTATATTTGGTAACATTTGGTAACTTTTTCAAAAATTTTGGTTGCAAAAATTGTATTGGTTGCGGCAGCACTGGCTACGAGGTACTTTTTTCCTTGTCTCCAAAAAATTCAAAAAAAATCCCCAAATAAAAAAACAAGTTAATATTTTTTTTTTCTGACCAAATTTAAAATTTTTTTTAACAATAGTAAGATAAATATTAATAAGAAATTCTTTTTATGCGATTCCAGTGAGGAGTTACAAGCAATATGCTGCGTTTGAAGACGAATGAGCCAATTTATAAGAATTAGAATTTGGAGCTTGTTCAATCGGTTTTAGACATCCTTAAAATCAATAATAAAAATACATATATTCGTCATTTCTTTAATACTTCGATGCATCATAAGCACTTACCAATAGAACAGCATTTTTTTGCCAAACTTTATTATATAGTGCTCAATATTTACTTACTTTTGGGGAAGACATATTTGCTTGAAAATCATCTATAAAAAATTAAAAATTGGATGTGTTGTTTTACGGGGTCTGTACACAGTCAAGCATTTCTCATCAAGCGCTATGGTAGTATTAGTGAAAATGTCTTTGTATGCGTGACGCCTACGATGCTGGATGGAAAATCAAAAAATTTAAATATGACGGCGAATATAACGTCCAGCACATATACACGAGTAAATTTCCGATCTTTGTCCTTTTTTCTCGCATGAAATCCCCAACTTTGGGGAGAAATCCCCAAGTCTGGCAGACCTGCTATTTACTTATCCGTTAAACATAAATACATTTTATTCTCAAAAACTTAAATGTAGACGTAAAAAACTTGAATTTGGTACGAGTTTTTTCTTTCTGTGTCGATAACAACAAAAAAAATAATATGAATGGCACTGACAACAAAAAAAAAAAAAAAAACAATGTTAAAATACATTTGTAAAAAGTTTTTTAAAAATATCCACCCAGTCATCACAATAATAAAATTTTCTTTTGTGTTCTCGATACTAGCGAGCTAAATGCGATAGTAGATGCTGTTCTGCTTTTTACAGCAATAACCAAAAAACAAGTTAGAAAGTATAGTCGGTCAAACCCGACCATATGATCTTACACCACATTTTATGCATAGCCCGAATTGAACCAGAACTTTTTGTAAAGAATTTTGTTTTGGTTGACATAACTAATGTAATTAAGTTCAGATTGTTAAAAAAAGCTTTTTCCCAACAGTTTCATATGCAAAGTGGAGAAAACTGATGTGTCGATATGGCTACACGGCTACAAACAGGGATGGTTTTTTTTATAAAAAATTTGTATTAAAATAATTATTTATTTTGCATTTAAATACATTGTAAGATATATTTTAAGATTATTGAAAAATAAATTGTGTTTTGTAGGTTATGTACGTTATCATAAAAAATATTTAACGCATTTGATAGATGCTTTTCGACCATTTTAATTGCAGAATCCCCAAAGACAACGTCTTTTATTTTCAATAAGTACAACAAAGTGACCACAACCATCAAAACATAATGTCTCTTCGCTGTTTCTTCATGTTTCTGTTCCCAAGTAACCTAGACGTTGTGAATTTTCTCTTAATTTCCCAATATAATTGATTTATTTTTCAATTATTGGGTGTTCTTTTCGGGACATTTGCCGAGCGTTTTGAACGGTACGCCACGTCAATGACTTGCCACCATTTTATTCCTCTGTGTGATGTTCTATAAACGGAAACATTTTGATCCTCTTGATTTACACCGCGCATAAATTTGTTGCATTTGGTTATTGAGATGGAATCGTGGAAGAAGCTTGACAGTTATGCAGCTCATCTATTGTGGATGGCCTACTTCTTCTTCTAGGTAGGGTTTCACAACTACAGCCGTATTCATAAAAACTTATTGATGATTAATTGACCGTTTTTAAGCAAAAATTGCTAAAGTTGTATTCATAAACGAAAAATAGTCTACTGAACCTTTAATAAACCATTTATAAAGTAAGAAAATTTATTGTTGGATTTGCCATTCTTTAAACCAAAAATAAAATGACATTTTGATAAGTGTTTGCATTTTAAGATATTATTTTTGCGAAATGTGTTGAAAAATAATGACAAAAACTTTTTATTTATTAATATGGACATGTTAAGTATGTATATTTTTCTAAATTATTTTTTTTATTTTAGACAACCAATTTAAAGTTATATTGATATTTATTTAAAAAAAATTTTTTATGATTTAAATGAACATGTTCAGGGGCAAACGCAGATATTCTCTTTAATTATTTATTAAATTATTGCAACTATTTGTTTAAAACAAAAAATTATTGTTCAAAAATATAAAAAAAATAAAATAAGCAAATCATAATAATAGTGATGTTAATAAAAAGTAAACAAACTTTTTATTTGATTATTTTTTTTATCGTATATTTAAAAAAGGTTCAAACAAAAGTTTTTATGATACATTTCGGCAACATTTTGTTCAGAAACTAAAATAATATGTAGTTTTATTTGATAAGAATAATTTTGAAGGTCTACAATTAAAAAAAATTTTAATATAGAATATCATGTGAACCGAATAGAAGTTTCATGCATCACTAACATTAAAATGGCAGCAAAATACAAAGAAAGTTGCCATACTTAAACACAAAATCGCTACAAACAGTTAATAGTAAAAAAGCTGTTAATGTACGTTTATGAATACAAATTTTTATAAGAGGTTTATAAGACAAAACCGTTTAATAGTTATTACATACTATAAGCTTAAAATAAGAACTTTTTATGAATATGGCTGTAAGATTTTAGTTGTTTTGGGCATACAACATCTGAAATACCTTGTGGTTTAATTTTAGCTTCAGCATCTCCAAAAAAAATAAACTTTATTTTCTGGAGGCACAAGATAATGGTATGCACATTATATTCGCGACCATCATCTACGCTACCAACTTTAAACTTTTTAATATAGCGTCAATTTGCTTTTAAGTCGTTAAAAAATAAATAGAATAAAGAAAAAAAATAAAATTCTAAAAAAATTTACGTCATAACAGCAAAATTTTAAAAAAGTCACAGCTTTGTTTTATTTAGTAACCCACTAACGGCTTTAAACAAACATTAAGCAATACTTATTTCTTCATCGCAAAATATCCTAATTTTTGTTGTTTTAAATTAACACACTTTTATTGCCGCGCTGCTTTTCTCAAACATTCACCAACTGAATCGTTGCCATAATGAACGTTGATGCTTAACAACTCTACAATAAGTGCTTTTTCTGACTCTTTTAGCAAAATCTTATTTTTGTGTCTAAATGGAGAGTGTTACCTATCAGAGATCAATTCGCAATCATGAAATTGGAAATACTAAATTATGTTATAAGGTTAAGAGTTCTTTAAGTCGAATGTTATCTAGATATCCACATCTTCTTATATGGTGTAAAAAAAATGGAATCATTTGGATCACATTTAGGGCACAAGCTCTAATGTTTATACTTGTACCTCAAGTTGTACAAATAAAATGTCGACGAAAGTGGACAAAAAACATAATAAACAAATGTATTCAGGGTTTCAAGACAAAGTCTTGACAGAAAGAATACGAATAAACAGAAGAAGGAAGCAACATATAATATAAAATTGAAAATGATAATCACAGCAAATTTCGAACCACCGGTACCACTGGTTAAAGATTGATGTTTGACTGTTGGCTGGCAGGCACCGCAGTGGTGCAGAGGTTAGAACTCAAAGAATTCTGATGAAAGAATGTTGTGATTCTTGAACCATGTAAATTCAACCCAGGTTCGAGCCCCAGCTCAGCCAAGAAAATTATCAATAAATTTTAATAAAAAATTTCATGTTGTAAAATTCCTTCCTTCAGCAAAAATAATTATTTTAATGAAAATTAAATTTAATGAACTCAAGCCTAACTAAAAATATCAAAATTAATGAATATGTTTATATATATATAGTAAGCCCTTAAAAAAGCACTTAAGCATTGCTTTTTTGCATGTTAAAAGTAGCGCTTATTGTCAGCAGAAAAAAGTCCTCCAAACCGGGAACACCCCATACAAAAATCAGGCATCCCATCAGCAGGTTAGAAACGATTTGAGGTATGAATTCGTACATAAAACCTGCTCCTTTTGGAGCACATTTTTTACTGGGTTCTTAAAAAAAAGAAACATTTTGCTTGAACCAAGCCACACATATACAAAGAATAAATCATTTTTGGCTTGGACGAGAATCATGCAAAATGTTTCTTGGTTCAAGTAGTATTTAGTAAATAATTCTTTTCGTCTGGAACTAAGTGAAATGATGGAACGATTCTCACCAATGTCAACAGGCTCAATCCTTATAAAAATTAAAACGTATTTACTAAATTTGATCAAATTGTCGCTAAAATTGTGATTAGCCACAAGACTTTCATGTACGGACAACAAGCCAGCCAGCCGGAAGGACGGACGGACATCTTTAGGTCTACTCAGAAAGTGATTCTCATTTCTTGATTTTTACTTATTTTGTTCGTATTTATTAAAAATTTCTTAAAAAGGAAACATTTTGCTTAAACTAAGCCACGCACAGAATAATAAATTTTTGGCTTAGACGAGAATCATGCAATATTTTCTTGGTTTATTTAAAAATCCTTTCCGTGTGGTACTATCTGAAATGATGGACCGATAATTACCATTTTCAATAGGCTCAGTCCTTTAAAAAACTACAAAGTTTATACTAAAATTTTATCAGGTTATCGCAAAAGTTGCGATCATTACTTTGACCACAAGACTTTCATGGATAGACAACCAGCCAGCCAGCCGGACGGACGGACGAACATTTTTAAGTCCACTCAGAAAGTGATTCTGAGTCGATAAGTGTATGAAAGGGGTTTTCTATGGTAAATATTTTTATGAGTTACACACATTAGCACAAACTCATAATACCCTCTCCACCGATAGTGGCGTGGGCATAAAAACGGATAAAAACTAGAAATTTTATGGAACAAAGACATAAAAAAACACACACTTTTATGTAAATGTATGTATGCATGGGTATGTAAAGATGCCCTGTTGGCCAATCTGCCGTCGACGACATTGTCGTCAACGGTTTATGCACGACATGTCCTCTATCACTTAGGATTTCTGGAAGACAATTTTGAGGAAAATGTCGTGGACGACAAAATACTCGACATTGTTTAGTGCAGTGTCTTTTAAAGAAGTTAATAAACGACGACATGACCGACATTGTCTTTCAAGTTGTCTTTTGTCAAAGCTAATCCACGACAACATGACAGACATTTTCTTGTAAGGTATCCTCTATCAACAACTATAAAAGACAGTATGAGCGACAGTGTTTTGTAAGCTGTCCTGTATTAAAGTATATGCACGACAAAATGACCGACAGTGTCTTGTAAGCTGTCCTTTATCAACTTCTAAGCACGACAATATGAGAGACATTGTCTTGTAAGCTGTCTTCTAAACAAACAAAAATAATTTGTTCCCAATAAAAAATAAAAATAACTGTAAAATAACGATAATAATAAAAAAACCAAAGCAAAGTGAAGAAAATCAGTCAGACAATGTCGTGCATGTAGTCATCAACGACTATATGGACGACAATGTCGTGCATGTAGTCATCAACGACAGGCTGAGCGACATTGTCTCTCTTTGTGTCGTGCACGATTTACGCGACACTTGTTTGAAAATGTCGTTGACGATTTGCATTAGTTGTCCCTTACGTGTCGTGCAGGAATTAACATTGTCGTGCACGAATCATCAATGATTCGTGCACGACATGGCCAACTGGGTGTTTATGCAACAAAACGACTACCTCCACAAAGATAACACTAAAAAAAAGAAATATGTATATGAAGTTATTTGTATGTAGATTATACGATGTAGGAAATTTATAGATTCTGCTAGAAACTGTAACCATTTTAAGCGCCTGGCATGAAATACAATATTTTGCTTTAGTTAAAATAGACAAACATACAACAACAACAACAACTTCAATATAACAATACAACAAACAAACAAGCAAATCTGTCTCATTAACTAAAATATAGACATAATTTCAGAAATTAGTTATTGTTTTTTAAAGACAACCACCCCACTGACTTGACCATACACTATTCAGTTTTTTAGTCCCTTATTCAGTCAGTCATTCATTCATTTTCATCTCTAGTGTTGAAGGTATACTAAGTTTGTCATTTCGTGTGGAACTTTTTTATAATTCAATTCAGATCTCATAAGGTATTTATATTCAGACATGTCTGTGTGTTGAAAACTTTCAAAAAACCCAAAAGAAAAAATTAATATTGGTGTCAAATTTTCCTTAGCATTTTAGGATTGAAATCCAACAAAATACGACCCATATAAAGCCCACGGGGTTGCGGGTTCGACTCCCGCAGAGACTCGGGTTTCTTTCCTGCAGACAAGCGTAGAGCTTCGCCAAATTAGCTTAGGAAATTAAAAATCTCCCGAAAAACACGTTAGTACGCGTAAAACCGTAACACAAATTGCTCTTGTAATAAATTTTGGTCTGTCGCAGTTTTATATGACTATAAATCCCACTGTAAACTTTCGTAAAGACCGGTCCATAATTTACAAAGACCCAATATAATACTCTTACTATCGGTGGAGATACCCTCCAAAGACTCGGCACAGCCGAATATAGCACTCTAACTTTATTTTTGTTCTTTTTTTAGAAACAAAGTTTTCATGTACATCAACAAACTGCTTTTGTAATTGTGAGAATGTGTACATTTGTGAGTGCAAAAATATTGTAGAACAATTTAACGGTCTTTGCTTTTATACCATATCATTCATACTAGACTAGTCTAAGTTTGCGGAAAAAACAACAGTTCTCGAGACTACAAATAGCCTTTCGCAAAACTAAAGTGTTTAGATGGGGCACTTTTAATTTTTTCGGTGCAAAAAAAAAACTGAAATAAAAAGTAAATCTGAAATTTAAGAAACAGTTTAAAAATAAGTATAACAATTTAGAAAAGAATAAAATAACAAATAAAACGCTAGTCAAATTTGCCAAAAAATAAAAATTTTAATAGATGATGTAGATAAAAAATTTTAAGACATTCATTCGAATTTCTGATCCAAAAAGGTTTAAAAATTTTTGATTGATGCTGCTTAGCTAATAACTGAGAAATTTTTATATCTGACAATGTTGCCAAGTTTTCACAATCAAACATTTTGAAACGTACTTAAATTTAATTGTAATAAGGAGTAAAACGGCTTTAATATTTAATTTAAAAAAAATCATTGACTTGTTTTGATAATAAAAAGCAGTTAAAACTGTTTCGGTAATTTTTTCTAAAAAAATCTGTTATCAATAAAAGGAAAGAAACATTATGATATGGTTTTAATATTAACCAGAAAGTTTTTTTTTCATTTTCCATGATCGATAGTTAAGTGATAAAATTTTGAAATACTTTCAATTGAACGTGGTAACTAGAGTTGTCAATTATTCGCCTTTTAGCTTTGTTCGAATAATTCAAATAACTGTTTTTGTTCGTTCGGTCAAACGATTAAATCTGAAAAATTATTCGATTAACCGATGAGAATAACGAATAAAACAATTATTTTAAAAAAAATTACATATTTTAAATAGCATACATCCGTCTATAAATTTACAACTATGAAAAATCTTCCATTTTCTTCTTTATTTTTTCTCAAATCCACTTTGACTTCTTCTTTTTGCATGCGTACAACTTTTCATCTTAGCTCCATATCGTTGTATTACTGAAAGGAATCGTAAAATCCTTAATTCTTAAATAATCCGATACAACTTTGGACTTTCGAAGGGCGTTTGCAGACCTTCCATCTTCAGCCAAACTTCTGCGTACAATTTCTTCTATAGAACAATCGCTGTCTCTCTTTATGTATTTTTCCATTGGAACAAGTTCGGCATTTTTTGATGTCGTTGAATTATCTTCTACTTCATGGTTTTCAATGGTAATATTGTGACACTTATACTATGTTCACACTTGATTAAACTCTATTCACATCAAAATCGAGATGATTAACCATATATTGAAGTGATATGTTAATCACTTTAAATTGACATGATAACAACGAATCCTCTAATCACATCGAATCCTCTGAACATACATAAAACTCAGTATAATAAAGAGTCGGTCACCATGAACATACCCCTCACGTGTACAACCTACAGGGTTGTTAGATGTGGCGATTTTTCGTCATTTCGACGATTTTTTTTCAGAAATTATAGTAAAATGACGATTGACAATTTTTTTACTAAAAGTAATAGTGTTATGACGATTTTCTGGCATCAATAAAATACTTACAAGAAATATTTACAACGTAAAAATCAATTTTTCGAAAAACAAAAATTATTGGAAATTAAACAAAAACAAATCTTCCCTCATCACAAACCAGATGGCTTTCATTAGTAATTCGAAATCTACAATTATATGAATACCATCGATACTGCCAAAAATATACACTGGAGCCCCGATTTGCGTCGGTCCTATTTGAAATCATGAAATAATGAATAAAGTTTAGTTTTACTTAGACTCGCAACATAACAACACACGTCTTTATTTAGCTCGCACATGATATGGTGTCAGAAGTGCTCAAAAGGAGTAAATAAGAGAATAAGAGAAAAAAAAAAACAAAAACTGATTGCAGTAATAAATGTATATAATATAATAACACTGGGATATGACAGAAGCACAAGTTCAACAGTCTGTGCAAAACGTAGTATATATACCCAGATCAATGGCAAATTTAAAGCCACCGAAGAATTTGTTTATTCATCATGATGGCGATATGGCTGCTGAGTGGGCAGAGTGGCTGGACGAATATAATAATTACTATGTAGCGTCCAAAATCGATTCGGAAACCGAAACAGTACAGGTTGCGAATTTAAAAGTAGTTTTGGGCCGTGAAGCAAATAAGTTGCTCCGTAATTTAGGCCTAACGGACGCCGAATTGGGCAGTAGATTAACTATAATAGAAAAACTGACTAGTCACTTTGCGCCACCCAGAAATAAAACATATGAGCGTTGTCAGTTTCATCGTATAAAACAGCAAGCAACGGAACCCTTTGAGGATTATTATCAAAAATTAAGAAGACAAATTAAATACTGCGCTTATAATAGTATGACAGACGAATTTTTGGTAGACCAAATAGTGCTGGGAATTTATGCAGACAGTACAAGGAAAAAACTATGGATGGAAGAAAATCTTAACTTAGACAAAACTATTAAAATATGCAGAGCGGCTGAAATAACAACAAAACAAATGAGTGAGATAAATGGTGATGAACATAGCGGTGTTGTCAATACAGTAAAGCAGCAACAACAACAAAATGAAAAAATGTACAAATGTGGTCGGTGTAATAAAGTGCATCAGAGAAAAAATTGTTTAGCGTATAACAAAGAATGCAAAAAGTGCGGAGTAAAAGGGCATTTTGCGGTCGTTTGCAGAAGCAAAGATAAACATGCAAAATATCATAATAAACAACATACAACTAAAGCTGTAAATACAATAGAGAAAAGTGATGATGAGGAAGATGAAGAAGAATATAGTTACATAGGCGAAATAAAAGATGGAAATAATTGTGACAACAAATGGTACGCTACTCTTAATATTGGGCGACATGATTTGCGTGTGAAGTTGGACACAGGGGCCGATTGCAACGTGTTATCATTGAATGAGGCTAAACGAATTAAAGCCACTATTGAAAATACAAAAACGTCGAATTTGATAGCGTATAATGAAAATTTTATTAAAGTAATGGGTGAGTGCAGATTAAGATGCCAAATAAAAGGTCAAAATAAGATTGTCATATTTAAAATTGTAAAGGACAATTTCCAGTCAATACTAGGCCGTAATAGTTGCGAACAACTAGGCTTAGTGGCGCGTATTGATTGCGTACAAACAAAAAAGCTCGGCTGTTGTAGAACATTCGAATACGATATTGAGTTTATAGAAAATGCAAAATTTCGTATATTGCCTCCAAGAAGAATTCCCTTGGCGTTAAAAGAAAAAGTAAAGAAAGAACTAGATAATATGGTTCAAATGAAAGTAATCGAGCCAGTAAGTGAGCCATCGCCAGCAGTTAGTCCAATGGTAATTGTTCAAAAAGGGGAGAAAATAAGAATTTGTATGGACCCAACCGAATTGAACAAAAGTGTAAAGCGTTGCCATTTTCCTCTTAAAACGGTAGAGGAAATTGCAGCAAAAGTAAGTGGCTGCAGATATTTTACTAAACTAGATTGCGAAAAGGGGTTTTGGCAAATTAAAGTGACAGAACGGACAAGCAAATTCTTAACAATAGCTACGCCATGGGGAAGATATAAATATTTACGTCTCCCATTTGGCATTTCTTCTGCACCCGAAGTGTTCAGTGAGGTAATGTCCCGTGCTCTGGAAGATATTGACAACTGCGAGGTGGCCATGGACGATATATTTTTATTCGCAGAAAGCCGTGAAAAATTAAACAAAATCACTAGGCAAGTAGTATCACGTTTGAGTGAGATGGGATTCACGTTGAACAAATCAAAATGTGAATATAATAAAAGTTCGGTTAAATTTCTGGGGCACATTTTCACTGAACACGGATATAAAGCTGATGACGAAAAAATATTAGCAATAAAAAAATTACGACAGCCAACGAATATTAGAGAGTTGCAACGTTTGCTTGGGATGGTAAACTATCTTGGAAAATTTATCCCCAATTTATCTGAAATTACAGAGCCCGTAAGAACATTGCTGCATAAAAACGTTGAATGGCATTGGGATGACGCGCAGATAAAAGCATTCGAAAAAATAAAAAATGCGCTGTCGTCAACTCCAGTTTTGATGTACTTTAACGTTAATAAGACAGTTACGTTATCTGTCGATGCAAGTAGTACAGCTATTGGCGCGTGTTTATTACAAGACGGCAAACCGGTGGCATACGCAGCTAGGGCTTTTAGTCACTCGCAACAAAATCAGCCACAGATAGTAAAAGAGGCACTAGCCATACGATTTGGTTGTAAAAAGTTTCACGAATATGTATACGGCAAAGAGCTGCAGATTGAAACCGACCATAAACCTTTGGAGACGATTTTTAAAAACCCGATACAAAATGCACCACTGAGGCTGCAAGGTATATTATGGGACATAGTACAATATTGTCCGAAAGTTAAATACGTTAAAGGCAGAAACATACCAATAGCTGATACACTAAGTAGAGACATCGAAGTTGATGAAACTGAACCTGAACTAAAATGTAAAGTAAGCGCCATAGCTTCGACAACGCTAGATGCGGTAACGTACACAAAATTTCAAAAATCGATTGACAACGATCCGGAGCTAAAAGTTCTTAAAGAGTATGTAATGAAGGGCTGGCCAGAAAAAACATCGAAAGTACCAAGTATCATTAGAAAATATGTCACGTTTAGGCATCAGCTTACGTATGATGAAGACTTACTGTTTAATGGCGATAAAATCATTGTACCAAAAAATCAAGTAGATGAATTACTACCTCGACTACATGCTGGTCACCTCGGTATTAACAAAACTCTATCAATGGCAAGAAAGCAGTTATATTGGTATGGTATGACAAAAGATATTAAACTGTTTGTTGAAAAGTGCAAAGTATGTCAACAAACACAAAGAGCTAACAGCACCGAAGAGTTAATTATCAAAGAGTTACCGGAGTATCCCTTCCAAATTGTATCGGTGGATATTTTCCATTTTGAAGGTGATGACTTCTTGTTAATAGCAGACCATTACTCTAACTTCTTCGATTTTCGAAAATACACTACAGCTTCATCAGCAGAAACGATATTATTTCTGAAAATGTGGTTTTCGGTTCATGGAATTCCAGAAGTGTTGGAAAGCGATGGCGGTCCACAATTTACGTCCACGAGATTTAAGCAATTTGTTGAAAATTGGCAATTTAAACATAATATTTCGTCTCCGTACTACCCAAAATCTAATGGTTTTGCAGAACGCAATGTCCAAAATGCAAAAAAATCTGTTGAAAAAGTGTTCAATAGATCGTACGGATGTATACAAAGCATTGCTAAATTGGAGAAATACGGATCGTGATAATATATTAAAATCCCCGGCAGAAAGATTATTTAGCCGTAAAACACGTACAACAATTCCAACGACAAAACAACAACTTTTACCCAAAATTGTTACTGGAGTCAAGCAACGGTTGAAACAACTGCGGGAAATGCAAAAGAAATATGCCGACCGAGGTGCAAAAACTGGGGCATCACTACAAGTAGGTGACACGGTTGTTATGCAAACTGGTCATCGAAATTGGTCCTCAGCATCTATAATTAACAATACTGAACATCCACGATCGGTAATAGTTCAAACTGACAACGGTAGAACTTATCGTCGGAATACGTTTCATTTACGAAGATCGTTGGCAGGTAGGGTCAATCCTGAAGAAGATGAAACAATATTTGGTGAGGAGGATAAGACCAACAACATACCAATTCAACACACCACTACGGGTGACAACGAAGGATCCTCTGAGGAAAATACAGCTCGACCCACAGTGGAGGTAACAGGCGAGCAGGTCCAAAGAACGCGTAGCGGCCGAGTGGTGAAACCAGTTCAACGTTATGAGGCTTAAAAATTAAAATATAAATTTTAATTAACTTTACACATACATTTTTACTTTAAATCTATTATTTTTTAAATCAATATTATAAATTTAAAACCAATATTATGAACTTAAAAAAAAAAAAAAAAAAAAAAAAGAGAGATGTCATGAAATAATGAATAAAGTTTAGTTTTACTTAGACTCGCAACATAACAACACACGTCTTTATTTAGCTCGCACATGATAGTCCGCTTTTTAAAAATTGGTAAAATTCGCTTTGCGTTTTTATAATTTCGATTTGCGTCGCTACACGATTGCATTTTTTCGCTGAAGTCATAATTACATTTAAATAATTTTTCTATTTATGTAAAAAGATGAATTCACATTTAACTCTGTTAGGTAAGTTATTTTAAGTGTAGTTGAGTGTAAAGAAGTAAGAAATTGGTTCTTAATAAGAAGTTGTGTAGAAAAATGAGTGCAAAGAGAAGAAAATGACTTAGTGTGGAACTAAAATTGGAGTAATAAAACGTTTCAAGTCGAGTAAAAAGACTGTTGATATAGACAGAAACCTTCGTTAAGCACCTTCAACAGTAAAAACAATTTGCAATAATGAAAGCGCTAAAAATTAATCATTTAAAGATTGCTCGAGTTAATAGCAAATGATATTTTATTTTTTATTTAATGTTTTTGTGAATATGGATAAATGAAATAAATAAATTTTTGTTATGTTTTTATGAATATACATATATTTTTTCTTATGTATTCTTTTTCAAATGATAAATATGTATATTTCAGCCCACTTGCTGAAATAAATAGAGTAAAACTAAACCATATCACTTTCTTTACCATAAATAGAATTTCTTTCTATTTCTTCTTAATATTTTTATTTTTCCTTAAATAATATATATATTTTCACAATTCTTTCATTAATATGTTTAAAATAATCTTCTGATAACTTTATTTAAGTATTTTTATCCATTTTGAATACTTAATCAACTGTCATCTCAAATGTAATGTGAACGGCTTTGATTCAGTTAATCAACATTTTGCTTAAACGCCATTAAAAATTCAAGTGTGAACATAGCATTACGCAAATGGCAAAGATATTTATCATGTCTGATTTGACAGATAATTAGTTTTATCCTTCCGCTGAACGAATATGGTTGTGTATACGCTTGAACAACGCTGGGAAATATTGCGACATTACTTTGAAAATCATGGTAATGTTACAGAATGTGTGCGATTTTGTGTACGATTGCGTACGGATTTTGGAAGAAGAGACGCACCGTCAGATCCGTATGTTCGTTATCTTGTGAAAAAAGTGAGAGAAACTGGCATCCTCATCGATAAACCAAAGCGTGAAAAGCCAAAAACAGTGCGTACACCCGAGAATATTGCTGCTGTGGCAGAAAGTGTGCGTGAAGCGCCATCAACATTAATTCACCGTCGTTCTCAACAATTGAACATTTCGGAGACATCATTGAGACGAATTTTGCATAAAGACCTTGGTATGACGTCGTACAAAGTCCAACTGGTTCAGGTTCAGGTTCAGGAGTTGAAGCCAACTGACCATCCAATGCGTTTTCGCTTCGCTAAGTGGGCCTGCGATCGATTTACAGAAGATGCCGATTTTGCCAAAAAAAATTATCTTTTCAGATGAAGCTCATTTTGATCTTGGCGGGTATGTAAACAAGCAAAATTGTCGCATTTGGGGCACAGAAATCCCGCACGCATACATTGAAAAGCCGATGCACCCAAAACGAGTCACTGTTTGGTGCGGATTTTGGTCCAGAGGCATAATTGGGCCATTTTTCTTCGAAAATGAGCAAGGAGTGGCCGTTACAGTCAAAGGCGATCGTTATCGGGCCATGTTAAACGAATTTTTGTTCACAAAAATTGAAGAGGAGGATATTGGCAATATTTGGTTTCAACAGGATGGCGCTACGTGCCACACAGCCGAAGCTTCATTCAATGTTCTGCGCCCTGTTTTTGAAGATCGCATTATCAGCCGCAGAGCTGATGTCGTTCGGCCACCTCGTAGCTGCGATTTGACACCGTTGGACTATTATTTGTGATGTGCCGTCAAAGATAAGTGTTACGCCGACAAGCCAGAGAAATTTGACGCTTTAAAGGATAATATCCGTGAAGCCATTGGTGAAATACAATCGATAATGTGCTTAAAAATTGGACCGATCGTGTAGGCTACTGCATGGCCAGCCGAGGCAGCCATTTGAATGAATTTATTTTCCATTATTAACCGGAAAGATTGTACTTTCAAATAAAAAAAGAAATTTGAGAAAATATTCAGTTTTTTGGCGGACCCTTTATATACATAATATAATACCAATATTTTCTACTTTCATAATATGATTTGTATAAATCAATTCTTTTTATTTTGGCTTTTTGTTTTTTTTTTCTAAGTTTTTCACCCGAGATTGAAAGATCCCTTTTCTTGAAAATTGTATAAGGTTTAATTTAAAAAGAAAACAGCTGCTAAAATTGTTTGTCAGAGATTTGTTTAATAAGAACAAAAATATATTTTTGAAATACTATAAATACTCAACTCGGTTTTTGCTTACTAAACATTGAGATTAATTACAATCTATAGCCCTGATACAATATTTTTTACCTTTCCTACATTTTGTATAAAATCGCTAAAAACGTATGAGAATAAATCAAATTCTAAGCTTTAATTTCTTATTAGTCTTTTATTATTAATATATATTTTAATAAAAAAAATTGTTCGAATAATCGACATAATTTAATCGATTTATTCGTTATTCGAAAATCGCCATTTTAAAATTATTCGAACAAGAGTTTGTTTTTGTTTGATCGATTAATCGAATTATTCTTAATCGGTTGACAACTCTAGTGGTTACTGTAGGAGACTTGTCTAAAAATTATTTGTTTGTAAAAATTTGACTTCTGGTTATAAAATAAAGTTTTTACCAAAACATAAACTTTTCCTTTAGAGGATAATTTTTAAGAAAATAGGATTTTTTTTTTTTAATACTTTTTTCATTTCAACATTCCTTTTTATAAGAATTCCCCTTAAAAACACACACATTTTTTTACAATAAGGATTCTTTTTTTTATCGGTACTTTAAAAAAATATTAATATTATAGGCTGGATATAAAATGTCAATGTTGTGCCTGCAGCAACATTCAGTCATGCATGCAGACATAAACATAAATGTATGAGTTGTGCCGAGATTACCTGTAATGCATGTGCAAATCTTGTGCGTACCTCATCATTGCATAAGTCGGATAAGCTGGATTCAATGTTATTTATGCGATACGATGCCATACGATATGTACATATTCATTCATATATTGCACTATAGAATAGTTTAAAATGACATTTATTTAAACATACAAAACTTTCATACATTAAAAGTCTGCCCGGCTGGAGGAATGCAAAGGAATATTTTCCGGAATAATAAAAATAGTTCATCAAAAGATTTACTAAGTTTTGCATATTTAGCACATGACATAAAAATAGATAGATATTTTGTAGATATGCATGTGGGTGTATAGTATTTATAGGAATATCAATAACATAATTGCTTATGAATACACACACCCACAGTTATGTTAATTTTAGATAAACGATTTTGTGATGTTGTTTGGTAGTTTTAAATAAGTGCTTATCAGGGATGGCATTGAGATTTTAAAACTGTAAAAATTTAAAAATTGTACTTTGTTGACCTTAATTGTACTGAAAGATTGCTTTTAGTTCATATTATTTTTATTTATTAAAATCACCAATCGCTTAATGGGCAAACTTGCGAGACTCGTTTCATGAAAACTCTTTTTAATTTAAAATTAAAAGTGGAAATTTGTGATTAATTTGTGAAATTTGTTTTTAAAAATGCACAGAGAAAGCCAAAAGACTAATTTGCTCAAATTATTGCTGTTTTTATGTGATTTATGGATTTTTCATTGAAGACGGCGTTAAAAGCTCTAAAATATCTGTTTGTCCACCCAGAGAAAAAACATGTTTAAATATGGTCACCTCCAACAATGCTATGTTTAAAGAAAATTTTAACCATATTATGGTTGAAATAGTCATCCATGAAGAAGCCACACCATATTATGGTTGCGTCCGAACATGTTGTGGTTAATAATAACTATAATATGTTTAACACTTATAATAGCATGGTTGGTTTTCAACCATAGCATGTTGCTCTTAAAAAGGAGGAAAATACAATTGTTAATTTAAAAACAAATTATTGTCATATTTAACCATAACATGTTTAGAGGCAACCATTATATGGTTGTGGCTTCTTGATAGGGGACTAATTTAACCATAATATGGTTGTCTTCTGCCTGCATTTCTATATTTATACATACATACTTCTTTTTGCACATGTAGATATGCATCAAGGCGAATTTAACTGTGTTTATGTTTCGCAATGTCAACTGTTTAAAACAAACAAAATTAAAAAAAATTGGCCTAAACTATCAAAATCAGATGGACTTTTGCCACCACCTGCAAATGAATTCGCCTTAGTATGCATGAATTTGCAGTAATATGACTGAAATGATGAGTTGCCATATGAAATTACCAAAGCTGGTAAGATTTCTTGATTGTACTAAATTAGCCATTTTATTTTCGATCTTAAAAAGTACCAAAACCAACAATCGTACCAGTCATGCCAATCCTGGATATTATGTATTATGTGATACTCTTTTCTTCTTTTATCATTAATATTGTAGTTTTTATTTTATTTAAGTATTTGTAACTTTGTTTCTTTTTTTTTCGTTTATTTTTTTTATATAAGTTTTGTCCAAAAACAATTTTTTTTTGTAAATAAACAACAGCATCTTCATTCTTATAAAAAGGGTTCACAATTTTTTTTAGTTTGGTTTAATAGGTATATTTTTTTTTATCTAATCTACCCTTTCAAATAATCATACAAGAACATTATACATTATTTAAATATTTTAACAAACATTACACACGCACACACACAAACATAAAAATATATAAATGGGATATGAATAACTTAAGAATTTTAACCCAGAAAACCTTTAGGTACGACGTAAGAAGACAACAAGCAATATAGAATTTTACACAAAGAACACAGATTCGTGATCACAACCGAATTTGTCGCCAATCGAATTTCGTCGGTTGCATGTACTATCATACAATTCGGTTACAATTACTGAAAATTTCGTTGCTTAGCATAATATTTTTGATAACAACATTTGAATTTTTGTACACTTTCAGTTATAACCACAGATATTGTTAGTTGTTAGTCTGAGTTCATACGGCTCTTTCTTTATTGAAAAGATTGCTACTTTATAGGCGAGAGGGGCGAGGGGAAAAGAAACGAGTACACACATGCCTGTACTGTCTTTACGTTTTGCTTTCTTATTCGTTGTTTAATTTTGTTTTTGTTTTCATACGCAATAAAAAACATGGCGTCGACATGACATGAATCATTTGAACACCAATTCATGTTCAAAGAAGAAAAAGGAAGAATCTTTTCAGTAAAGAAAGAGCCGTATGAACTCAGACTTAGTATGGTTTTTAGAAAACAAAAATATGCTTATAACCGAATATATGATAGATGCAACTGAATGTGAATTAATATATAATTGGTGTTCATAACAAAAGATTTGATTGAGTTAATTAATGTGGTGAAAGTTGTCATTGGCGACTACATAAACGACTTTTTTCTCATATCGTCGTTGATGTTCTATAAGCGACATTACCTTAATAGTGTCGTTGATGACAGTATTGCAGATACCATCCACAATTTAGTCGCCGATAGGTTAATGACAATACGCTTTTTCAGTAGAGTTTTGTATAGAAATAGATAGATATGTATCTGTTGCATTTTGACAAAACATCTTAAGTCAAATTTAAAAAGTTGAAAGAACTGTTTTAATTCATACGAGTTTTCATTCAAAAAACATTTTTGTTAACGTTTTTAAAATTTTGTATTATTAACGAAATTTTTATTTAATTTTGATTTATTTTATTTTGTAATACAAAAACAAACAAAAAAAATATTGACAACTAGTCCCATGTTTACGAGACATTTTCATAAATTTGTTTTGAATATCACCTTATTTAGGACAAGATGAGCGACAATTTCATGTATATTGTCGCCAATGCGTTTTGAAACACGACATATTGCATGCAATGGTCGCTTACGTTGTCCTCAATAAAGCCTTGTTGAAGACAAATTTAAGAAAATGTCTCATATAAAGTCGTAAATACGATTTATACACGACAAAATACATGTTTTATTACTTAAGTTGTCTTCATCAATTTTATATGGGCGACAAATTTTAGAATGTCCTGAGGACATCGTTGACGACATTTGCATCTATGACCATTTGGCCAACTGGGGTGTGTAGAAAGTTTTTAATTCGTATCACAAATAAAAGATTTGGTGTGTTTTATTTTAACATGTACGGCGTAAACAATGCTTTGAGTTCATTATTAACCGTTTTCACTGCACAACGGTTGCCAAATTTGTGCAGGCTTTGCCAACGCATTTTTTTAGTGCTGCTTTGCAATACCATAAAAAAGGACGATTAGAAAAAGCATACTACGGTTAACCGCAATAAAGTTCCTAAATTCAGTAGTAACGTTAATTAAAAAATTTGTTTATGAAAATCCAAAACAGTGTAAAATTTGCGTATTTCGAAAATTTTCTTCTCGAGATTTTTTGAAATAGGTAAATCAATTGCAAATAAGCAGTTTTTTGCGAATATTTTGAAAACGCTTCTTAAGGCCATAAATATGTGCCATATTCGTGTTCAGTAGCCCCATTTACGCTTAGAAAACATCTAATTTTTAAGGTAGATTTCTCTTGGCAGAGCTTCGTCAACAACTAAAACTGCAGGCTTTGGGCTTCAAAGAATCCAAGAGCAGTTCATCGGCGAAAGAATAACTAGCTCATAGTTTTTTTTAATTAACTTTGCGCCTTAACCTCTGTCAACGGTAGTGCACATCGAACGATGAACAGGGATCTGGTTAGGTCAGCTGTGAAAAACCATTCTACCTCTTGGTTTCAAAAACCTGGAGCATTAAAACAAACTGCAGGTGCCTTAATGGCTTGAATAAGGTGCTTATTCGGCGAATGCTTTTTTTCGGTCACAAGCGATTTTACACATCTTCCACGTTTACTAGACTTAAAAGCTCCTGACATTTTGTTTTGTTCAGATATATGCAAGAAAAAGTGTTTTTTAACAAGCCAAGAATCATTACCCAACTAAAGATCAATAATCGCAAAAAAATCATGACCATTAGACCCGAGATTTTGCAAATGATATTGGAATGTGATAAAAAGTGCACGCAAGCGCAAAGCAGAAAATGGCTTCCACTTGCATGTGGAACTGATTTGTATGAGCACCTG
The DNA here is from genome assembly GCA_963931875.1 of Pollenia griseotomentosa. NCBI lineage: Eukaryota > Metazoa > Arthropoda > Insecta > Diptera > Polleniidae > Pollenia > Pollenia griseotomentosa. The sequence continues at coordinate 20,166,748 of OZ007561.1, forward strand.
CCATATGGCCTAACATCATGGATACTAGCCACTGAGTAAAAAACAATGCTTTAACTAACCGCACCGAGTGTGCACCTCGATGTCTCAACCTTTCCTACGCTTCCTATCTTAGAGTATTTACCGGCTTATAACCAGTCCCTCGACCTTATTCTATTAATAGACTAAATCTTCATCATACACACACAAGAGTAAAAAGCTAGCCTTGCATGTGGAAATCTCCCTTGCCACGGATTTGGGTATAAGCCACAACCACCAAGTAATCTCCGAAAAAAGCTCTTCTCTTCTCCGAAAAAAGCTCTTCTGTTCAATTTCTACCCTTAAAATATGTAAAATCAACCCATTGGATGTACTAACTATCAAAAAGGTTAAGTTTTCGCAAGGAAAATTTTCTTAAAAGATAGAAGGAATTTCTCGCAAGAAGCATACTACCAGAGACTTCATTTGCCTTGCTCACCGGAGGCTACAGACTCATGTAGTACCAGATAGATAAGATCCCTGGTGAGAAAAAAAAAATAAATAAAAAAATCTTTGTCGGATCCTAGGTAAGACTGCACCTGATTATGCCACGGAGGATGCAAAACCAAGAGATGAAATAGTATCCTTTAGATGGTCGCTACACTCTAATGGGGGCCACCAGTTGCAGGATATTATTTTCCAAAGCTAATCAAAAATAAGGCCCATTTATAAAAAATTATAAACAATTTAAACCATCAAGTCTATTCGGCGGCACCCTGTATAAAATGAGCATTTATATTTACCCGATAAGCCGTTATTTAGGTTCCTGTGGTGCTGATTCCATACCCAGCTAGCATTTTGTATCATAATCTAATCATTTAGGAATCAGCTTCACGAACAAAATACCCGTATATGAGCTCATTTTTCAATCATAAGTGATACTCTCGTTGTGAGAAAATGGTACCCCACCGATGAATCACCTGAAAGGATCATTTGTGATACAATTTTCTGATTCTTTTTTGATCATTTTAATGTTAGTTTTTCTAATCATTAGTGAATCGTTTTTGTTTCATTTTTTAATCGTAAATTATATAGTTTTTGATTATATTTCATATCATTTTTTAATTGTCATGTTTTTTGATTTGATTTTGATGATAAAATCAGCACCATAATGGCTTTTGAACCAAAAAAAAAAAAAAAATAGGCTTTCCGCAAAGAAGAGAAGAAACAATTTGCACTAACATTAATGATCATAAATTGTCAATATTTTTTGGGCTTCGTTTTTAGCCAAGCTTCTTATTTGTTTGGCTGACATGAAAGCTTCTATTTTTTTTTTTTTCATTTGGCAAAAACAAAAATTCAAAATATTTAAAAATCATTATTTAAACATCTTGTTACGAAAGTAACTTTAGTTAAGAATAAGTTGTAATTATTAGTTAAGAATTAGTTGAATTTATTAGTTATCTTGTATTTATTAGTTAACTTGTATTTATTAGTAATTTTACTAGTTAACATTGTTATTAAAAATTATCAAAAGTAATTTCTTGGGAATACAAAATTTTAATTTAAAAAATTTGTTATTCGTGCTTAATTCCCAGTTTTTATTCCTGATGATCTGGCCTAAGCAACCAGTGAAATGCGCATAGGAATAGCTTATCCCATCAACAATAAATTTCAGTGTTTTTATCAAGAAAAAAAACTGGGAATTAAGCACGAATAACAAATTTTTTAAATTAAAAATTTGTATTCCCAAGAAATTACTTTTGATAATAAACTGGCAAGTGCACGGCCTAAAAAAACTACATGGCAACATGCGTTTGCAAGTTGTTTTTTTCATTTTGTTTTTTCTTAACCTACTTACAACTACAATTAATGTTGGAAGAATTCCAATCAATTGTAGTGGGGAATGTAAGAAGAGATAAACTCACTGTTTATTGTTGATGTTTTTGTTTAAACTTTGATATTGTTACAAGTAGAGCTGTTGCTTATGATTCTTATACGCTTAACAGTTTTATTTGGTTTAATATCTTTAGTTTTTCCAAAATGTTTATGGATGAAGTTTCCTGATGATCTGGCCTAAGCAACCAGTGAAATGCGCATAGGAATAGCTTATCCCATCAACAATAAATTTCAGTGTTTTTATCAAGAATAAAAACTGGGAATTAAGCACGAATAACAAATTTTTTAAGTTATTAAAAATTGTTATAATTTAGTACACTTCAATCCCAATGTGCAGAAAGACCTAGAAATGACCGTTAAAAAAGCTTCAGTATAAGAGGTAAAATTATGTAAACATTAGCGCTGCCATACATCAAATTAAAGTGTGGTGAATAAGTAAAGCCTCGAACCTTCGAAAAACATTTCGAATGTTCTAGACAACCAAATTGCTGTATAAATACTAGCGGCGACTAGCGCAATTAATATCATTCTAAGTTCAGACTTTGTCAATAACGTATAACGCTGAGAAAATTATAGTTGGTTGTGAATAAAAGCTATAAATTACGGTTGTTAAAAAGACTTTGTACTAAATAAAGTTGTGTAAATTGTAAACAGTGTTGAAAGTGTTTGTGTTTTATTTATTTTATTAAAGTTGCAATAAAGAACTCGAAACGGTTTATTATAAAGGAAATAAACCAAAACGTTATTGAAAGGCAGTAACGTAACAATATAAATGAATCATATATGAATCCTTTTCTAATCACTTAAGTGATTAATCAGTTTTTAATCATCAAAACTGATCTGAAATGAATCATTTGGGTGATTTTTACAAAAAATGATCAGGCCAAATGCTAGCTGGGTAACCTATTATATTTATATATTCCAAACTAAAAACTTGATATCCTATTAAGCTCTGCCATAGTTGCATTTAATTCTATAGATTTTCAACCATTTGTTTAGAAGCTCTCCTACTGTGCATTATCATCAAAATGTCTCTTAGGTTGTATTATTTTAACTTATCGACACATACAAACTATTGGGTTTGTAACTGCGTGTGTGTATTTTTAAATCTTAAATATTCAAATACATAAAAAAACATTTTTGTTTGTAAATACATATATATATATATGTTTGACATATATGTGTTTGACAGCATACGCATGTAAAATGTATATTTATAAAATAATAATAAAAAGAAATTCCTTTTTATGTTTATATACAGGGCAACCAAAAAAAAGCAAATGCTTATTTTTTGGTTTACAAGATAGAAAGAATTTGATTGAACACAAATTCTGATCATAAAAAACAAAGAAAATGAGCTATATTTGTTAGGGCTGTTTTTTTTTGCTTATTTTGGCAATATCGGCTTTTTTTTTAAGTTATTTTTGCGATATCGGCTTTTTTTTTACTTATTTTGCCATTTTAAGAAAATTTTTTTATTTTTCATACAAAAAAAACTTATTTAATAAAATTTTGCAAAAATCGTTATGATTATTTTTTTTATGTGCAATTTTTTTATAATTACTAAAAAAATAAACCCTTTTTGTGCTGTAACAACTCTTGTAAAAAAAACCCTTCAACGTTATGATAATATTTTGTGCTTTCCTTGAACAATATCATCCCAAAAACCTATATTATCTCTGTATGTTACTATAGCTACACTAAAGAGTGGAGAGGGTATTATGCTTTTGTGCTGATATGAGAAACATCTTCAAATATTGATCTTAAAGTATACCGATCAACTCCGAATCACTTTCTGAGTCGATCTCAGGATGTCCGTCCGTCTGGCTGGCTGTCCATGTAACCTCGTGCGCAAAGTACAGGTCGCAATTTTAAAGATAATTTAATGAAATTTGGTATGTGGGTTCTAATTGGCACAATGGCGAATCGGTCCATAACTTAATATAGCCTCCATACAGGCTGCTATCCGGAAGAGGGTCCTTGTGCCCACTATCAAACCAATTTTAATGCAATTTAAGACATATCACGATAGATCCATATTTATATGGCCACGTAAGGTATGCATTTTTTAAAAAAATAGGACCACGAGGGGAGAAAGGGTCAATTTCTGCACATCAGTAACTATTTAACCGATTTTAATGAAATTTAAAACATAGATAGATCCCTATTCATATAGCCAGACACTCTCGAAACTTGTTTTTAAGAACTGTGGTGTTGGGTATCATACGGTCGGGCTTGACCGACTATACTTTCATACATACTCTGTCTTAGCGGTACTGTTACGTACTTTTTATAGCGTTGTGTATAATTTGTATGTGTTTTTGTTTTTAGTATTAAGCCTTTTTATCAACTTTTTTTATTATTTGCTTGTTTAAGTTCTTTTCTGTCGAAAATTCCATAGCTGTATTCTTCCTCAGTCTGTAACGTCTTTTACCATCATACTTTGTAACGTCTTATTTCTTTTTAAATATAGTTTTTGTATAAAGTAACGACTGTTAGTTCCCCTTCTCTTTTTTTTGGTATAGTAGTCTTATTTTTTGCTTTTTTAATAGAGTTTTAGCTATTAAGAATTTCTCTGTATATCAAATATTGTTAATTTCTGCAAATTTTGGGGTTTTACAAGAAGTTGTAACAAAATTGGAAACAGAAATTCTTTCATTGGTTTTCTAAGTGAACATAGTTGTGGACCGTAAGAAAAATGTCCCGTGTTCCAGGGGATATAGGAGACAAAGTTAATTCAAAATTTAAATCAGTTTCATTATAAAATTAAAGATTTTCAGTATTAAAAGATATTGGGGATATTTTGGGAGGCAAGCGGAATTATGAGTCCAATCGTATAAAATATACTTCAAAGCAAATACTCATTTTTAGATATGCTCCCTTAACATCTGTAGACGTAGGAAGAACTTTTTCTATGTACAAGAACTTGCTAACTCCAAACAGACATAGTTTTCTTTTCAAAAATTTATTGCATCAACTTATAAGTTACTATAACAACTTATTAAACGAATTAAGTGGAATATAAACAAGTTTAAATTGCTTTTTGTTTAATTTTAACAGCTTATTTTCATGTTTTAAAACGCTTTCTTTAAGAGCTTAAAACAGTTTTTTAGGGCTTTTTTTGGTTGCCCTTTATATATGTATATACTAGGGTATTCATTTAATCGGGCTTTTGCTTTAATCGGTTAATCGCTCGATTAATTAACCGAGGTTTTGGTTTAATCGGTTAATAATCGGTTAATTTGGTTTTTGATCGGTTAACCGATTAATAAAGTCTTTTTTATAAATAAGGTAATTCCAATAATTAAAAATGCATAAATTATTTATTATTTGGAGTTTATTAGTAAAAAAAAACAAGAATAACAATTCTTTATCTAAAACGAGCAAACAAAAAAAAAAAATAATTCATATATATGTGACATGTATTTTTAAATTAATACATAATCAGAGGTGTTCTGGAAATCGAAAACGCAAAACGCAAGAACTTTTTGAACGTCGTTTTTTAATAAGATTTCTGTAGTAAAAGAATTTTATTGACAAATATACAAATAATTCAATATTTTATAACAAAAACTATAAAAATTAGTTTAAAAGTGTTATAGAAACAGCCTTCAAATTCTTGCGTTTTGCGTTTTCGTTTTCCAGAACACCCCTGAATATGTATTTATTTAAAAATAGACTGTGGATCATTTTATTAGTTATTTCAGTAGTTTAAGGAGATCTGATAAAATAATTTTTTGGAAAACAATTTTGGTTTAAGATTAAAGCGATAATTTTCTTTAGTTTTGACAACAATTGACTTGGAAAATTTTTTTTCACTTATCGTGGGTGTTGGAGGAATCAGAAACAGCTTTAATACAGAATATCTAATTTCCCAATCCTTTTCCTGGATTTATCTAAACATATAAAATTTTCCATTATGTCATTAGAGTCCTGATTTAATTTTTAAAAATTTTTAACACTTCTAGTTGTTTCGGTTAATTCTGTTTAAAGAGTGTATGTGTTACTATCGAGAGTATATTCTGTTTTTGTACTGTATTTTAAGAATATATTGCTAGAAGGAAATATATTGTATAAAAAATGTTTTCTCAACATGTTTATGAGACGAAGCAATTAATTAAAACACAAACAAATTTTTATAATATTACAAAAAATTTAAAATTATGTAACATTGGTTAATCGGTAAATCGACTGAAATTAACCGGTTTAATCGTTAATCGAAAATAGACAGTTTTAAATTAACCGATTAGTTAATCGGGTAGTAATTAATCGGTTAACCGGGTAACGGTTTGACATAATTAGAGCCTACAATTAAACTTAAGAATTTAATAAAATGCTATATTTGTGTGGGAGCCCAATCTTGAGGACGTAAAACTAATTCAGGTTGATCATACTTTTTATCCCCCTAGGAACGACTCCTGGGCAGTTATGGGACTTTTTTATACCCTCCACCACAATAAGTTGTGAAGTTTGTCATTCCGTGTGAAACTTTTTCATTATTCACCTCAGACCCCATAAAGTATATCGTTACCTTAATATAAAAAGGCCCCAACTCATCAAAAACACTTTTTACAGGAGAAGGAAAAAACTTAATAAAAGCTGAAATAATATAGCTACACAAACATTGTCAAAAAACATCTTTATTCAAATTAAACGAGGAATTCAGATTGAAATACATATGTATATGCTAACGTACTGTTTCGGTTCTGGTAAAAACAGCCGTCGGAATAAATGATAATATGGTGTTCTGATATGATAATATGATGTTCTGCTTATAACTTCTTTATTTTTAATCTAATTTGCTTGAAATTTTAATAGAATGTGTATTAGCAACCATTCTACAAGAATCAATAAAAAAACGGATTTCCAAAAATAATGAGTTGGGGCCTTTTTATATTAAGGTAACGATATATATTCTGGCTACTTGAGTAATTCTAAGTCGATTTAGCCATGTACGTCTGTCTGTCTTTCCGTCTTTTGAAAACACGCTCACTTTCAAATTGCTTGTAGCTATCCTAAGCAGTTTAAGATTCAAATCCAGCCAAATTGGTTTAGTAGGATCAGAACTATGAATCAAAATGTGGAACCACCACTTTAAAAAATTGATAATTTTGTTACAAAAACTAACATAAATGATTGAACAATCCACAAAGTAATATTAAATTTTGCAAATGTTCGTTGTATTCGACTGGAAATCCCACTGTGAAATTTCATGAAGATCGGTCCATAATTTACCCTAGGCCCCATATAAACCCTACTACCGGAAAACAGTTTAGTACGCCTAAAACCGTAATTATAAATGCTATCGTAATAAAATTTGGCACGTCACAGTTTTTTAGAACTAGAAATGACGCTGTAAAATTTCATGAAGATACGTCTATAATTTACCCTAGGTCCCATATAAACCCTACTCGCGGAAAACAGTTTAGCACGCCTTAAACCCTAATAAATAATGCTATGGCAATAGCATTTGTCGGTCAATAATTTAATATAGGTCTAAGCCGCAACTAATTTTAATGCCGATGTCTGTTTTTATAAAGATAAATTAATAATAAATAGACATCATACAGATATCACTCCTGAAATATTCAAATTGTCGGTGGAGGGTATCAAAGATTCGGCACAGCCGAATATAGCACTCTAACTTGTTTTTCAATATATTTGTAGTCTGTATAGAAAATGTTGTATAGAAGAAACGGTTAAAGCGGGGAGGTATGTTAGAAACAAATGATGAAGAAGACAAATAAAGTAGGGTTTGTCCATACATTTAACCCATTTAGGAGCATCCTACGCGCTGCAAGAGCCAAATTTAAGAATTTTAGTAGGTCGCCATATTTGTTTGGTTGAAATCCTAGACAGGTCAAATTTCTCGAGACAAAAACATCGATATATTATAATTTAAGATCAGACTGTAATTGCCTAAAATATAATGAAAACTGTAAAAAGACTAAAAAAAATTGTTTTACGAAACCTCGTTGCCAAAATACTTTATATTAGATGGTGTACGGCACTTTTTTTTTTCTTGTATACAGTCATAATCAAATGTTATTACACACTGAGAGAAATTAAAAAAATATTTGGTGGTGTATTGCCAGAAGTTAAAAGGGAGAATGGAAGTAAGATTTAAAAAATTAGCAGTTATATTATAAAAAAAAGGAAGACATTTCAATATTTAAAAAGTATTACAGACAATAACATTTGACTCTGGCTGTATATTTACATGTATTAATGTATAGGAAAAATATATGTATGCTTCACAAAGATGCCATTTTATGTGTATGTACCATAGATGGGGGTAGTGCACTCATTTTGCAGTTCCACCTCACACTTATGGTGTTTTCTTTTCTACAAAAAAAATACTACATTTTAAAAGTTGCATTTATAAATTGTCTTGCCTTACATGTAATAATGCAATTTTTTATTTGACGAGAACAAAACAAAAAATTGCATCGCCCGTTTTTAACAGCTGACGAAAATTTTGTTCTTCAATATATAAAAAAATATGTACATAAATCAAAGAGGATGTTCTTCAAAATATAAAAAAAAAAATATACACGTAAACCCAAATTTGTTAATATATTAATATTAAATAAATAAATAAATGAACAAAATGAATGACCAAATTCCAATTTCTTTAGTTTGTTTTTCATAAAATATGTAAACAAGAAAATACCTTTGCTAGATTGCGAATTTATTAACACCAAATTTTTACGATTTCTTGATTTGACGTTTTTTTTCAAAAACAATTTTTTAACACCGAATCCATTTAAATTTTATGTCACTGACAACCTACCATTAATAATGTAATGCTTTCTTTTGTTTTTACTATAAAATAATAGACAAAATTATTATTAAAACTTAAAAATTTTACTGTCCTGATTAGAGGCGATTTTTTCCAAACTTCGTCTGGTAACCCTTTATATAAACAGAAGCCATCTTTTTTCAGGGCACTATCAACACTCTCGATTTATACGGGGCGTAAAGTGCAATGCCTTATGACATTTAAGGGTGAATTTTTTTAGAATAAAACACGCTGCCCTCTTAGAGAGCAAAGCATTTTTAAGATACGAACACCAAATTGCATTTTTTTAAAAAAATGTGACATTTTTTGTAGAAAAGAAAACACCATTAGTGATAGTGCAAAAAATATTCCAATCATTTAGTTGATGTTGAGCAATGAATAGAAAGTTTGCAGCCTTACTAAACATGAGTGATAGTGAGTTAAAAAATTTTGCATTAAAAAAAATAAAATAAAAAAATAGTTTGATTTAAAAAAAAAAAACAATCATCAGCTTATTGCAACTTTTATTTTCTTCACTCATTTGAGTGCAACTTAAATTGTTGCACTAATCTTAAAGTTAAAAACTTGTTTTTTTATGATTAAAGCCCATTATTATATCGTTATTGACAAAATTTCATTTTGTTTAATTCCCTCATCAAAAAAAATTAAAAACCATGCACATACAAAGTTAAATTTTTTAAATTTTAGTGAGAAAATATTTGTATGCAGTGAAAAAGTTTGCACTATCACTAATTTTTTTTTTAGCGGTAGTAAAAAAGAGTGCAAAATAATTCTTTTGCAAATTTATTAAGTGCAACGCTGATTTATATCAATATTTAGTGCACTACCCCCAACTATGGCATGTACACAGGCAAAACAAAATATTCCATAGACATTTTGTAGGGTGTTTTTATTATTTTGGTCATACTTTTTTATATGTGTATAAAAGTTTCTAAATAAAAAGGGTTTGTCTGTGTGTGTGTGTGTGTGTGTGTGTGTGTGTGTGTATATGTGGACATATAAGTTTTCTTTTAGGCCAAACAGAATTGATTTAAATGACAAAGGATTGAGCAAACGCGATTCCAGAAAATTTGCCATTTTTATGCCTTTGCACTCCAAATAAAAACCAAATAAACTTAAAATACTGATGAACAAAACAGAGTAAAACTAAAACAAACAAACATTTATTAACGTGCAAGCATAAAAATGCCCTTCAGATATACCGACACAAATGAACACACATGCAAACAAAATGATTATTTGGTAGTTATTCATTCCTATGGGTGCTTAGAGATGTAAACATGCAAACACTGGCGGATAACTCTGTATTTGGAACTCGTGTGTGCTTAAATAAAAAAATAAATATAAATTCTACATAAAAAATCATAAATATATATACATTGCTATTTTTCGTGGATTATTAGGAGGATCAGTAGAAGAGATTTTTTAAGGTCGATTCACCCATGCGTTTCGAACAATATTTTTGACCGGAAAATAATTTTTTTACAGAGAGTGTTCTGCAGAACGATTCACCCATCTCGGAAAATGTGTCCGGACAAACAAAGCTACCATATGATTTACAGATGTAAACGATTATACAAAGTGGCAGCACAGTTAGCAAACTATTAGTTTTTTTTATAAAAGTGTGTTAAAGAAAATGGACGAAAGAAGAAAATTAATTTTATTATTTTAGTTTCAGGGCAATATTTTCTTTAACATCCATCTTTTGTTTAATTTTTTTTTTTTAATTATTCAGCACAAAACGAAAAAGTAATATGTGGCAGCTCAATTCAACTCTTATGTACAAATTGAAAAAAGTGGCATCTCTGGTCATTTTGTTCGGCACAAGATTTAAAATTAAACCAATTCAAGAAAAAACGTGCCGAACAAAATCTTTGGTCTCTCTCTCAAAAGTAAAGCGTCAAACTCAATATAAAAAAAATTTTGTCCGGACAAAAATTTTGTTCGGAACGCATGGGTGAATCGAGCTTTAGTTTGTGGATAATATTATTTTGGTATGACTTCTTTACCCTTCACCACAGATGGAAATGGTTTATATAAGTTTGTCATTCCATTTGAAAATTTTACAATATTGATCTAAGACCCTATAAAGCATATATAAATATTCTGGGTCCCTATGACAAGCGAAGTTGATTCAAGGATGTCCGTCTGTCCGGATGTTTTTTAGAGAGTGACACAAGTTTGAATAATAATAAAACAAGGAAATATATTTTTAATATCAATGAAACATGCCTTATTGGAAAGGAAATATTATGATATTAATGTTAAAATATGATTTCTGCCATGTTACCGCCACGGCTGGCACGTAAAAGGCGCAATCTGGAACACCAATCTTCAACAACTTTTCGCAGCATTTGCGGCCGTATTTCGCCGATAACTTTTCAAATATTAATTTCCAGGTGTTCAATTGCTTGTGGTTTATCGACTTAGACTAGTGACGTAACATAACCCCAAAGAAAATAATCCAATTGGGTTGAATCTTGTTGGCCAATTAATTGGGCCATTAAGTGAAATTATTTTTCAATATAAAGTTTCTTTGAGTAAATCAATTGTAGCGTTCGCAGTGTTGGAACCACATATCAGCATGATTAATGCCACGTAATTGAGGTACGAAAAAATTTTGAATCATATTCTTATACTAGGCCTAGAATGGCCTGGATTGTGCTTGGGGTGTTGTCCAGTTACCAGATCAAATACAATTTGTCCAGTTGAAAACAATTTCTTGAGTTTTAGAAACAAGGTAAAGAATGTCCTTCCGAAATTTTAATACGACAAAATTTTGATGAATTTTTGAATGTTTGAATTATTAAAAATTGTTGCTTACAACTTAAATTCTATAAATAACAATACAAAAAAAGTACATATATCTTACAGATCATGATGTAAATAACCAAAATACATCATAACTAATCAAAAAGTCAATTTAAAATTGTTTTGTTATTTACGGTCTTTTAGATTTTAGGTGACGATATGTAATATTACAAGACTGAATTTTAATTGTTAAATAAAATTTTGCTTTTTTGAACTATCGTATAACTGGATTTTAAAAGTGTTCAGTTATTTTTCCAAAATCCAGGTGAACTTTCAACATTGTCCAGTTATTTGAACTTTGGTTTCTGGCAACCCCATCCTGTACCGTTCACCATTGACGAATTGATTGATTATGATCATCTTTAATGCTTTCCTGTACAGCAGCTACAGCTTCTTCAGATCTATTGTTCTTAAAATTACCCGCTTTGAAGGACAATTATGTACGCCACAAAATGGCAGAAGTGCACGATGAGTTTGACGAATAGAACAATTATTTTGAATAAAAATTTCAACAATTTGCACGCGTTTCTCTGGTGTAAGTCGATTTATAATGAAATTTTAAGCAAACAAAAAGCAACCAGCAGCTGTTAAATGGGGGCTCAAATAAAACAGTGATGCCAACTCAATGTTGTAACACTCTAAAAAAACAAGTTTTATAACTTCCTTGTTGTTGTTTTTTATGTTTACTGGAGAACGGCGAAAGCCAAAGTTTCCAAATTTGGAAGAAGCATCTTGGTTATCAAAAGACAGCATATGACAAACCGTGGGTGGAAGTTAAGAAGTGGGCGTGGCACACAATAAATTTTTTTATATAAATTTCTGTTCTCGTCGCTTCATGGGGAAAAGCATAGCCGAATAGAGTACTCGTACTTGCTTTTTATCAATTTAAGGTTAGTAGACTTTAAAAGAGTCGCAAACTCTTTGTTCCTACTAGGAACCACAGGACATAATATATATAAATAATATAACTCTTTATGCCAAAAATGGATACTTAGCATTTTTTTTGTTAAAAATTGGACAAAAGCTAATAACGGCTTCATGTGCATTTGCAAAAATGGCAATTTTAACCGACTTCATGAGGACCCTTAAACTATATATATTTTTATTTGATGGCGTATGATTAATAACAAATTATGCGGATAATAATGATCATACTATCCAAAAGTAAGTCCCCATTCACATTATACGATTTTTGTCGTTGCGATTATTGTCGTTTCCTCTTTGAAATCGATCTCATATTAACATTAGCGATTTTTGTCGTAACAACCTTAATACATTTTTCGTCAAATCAGAGAAAATTGAGAGAACGAATGAATGAACAAAACGAATCGAAGAGTACACTCGCTTCTGTACCCCTTATAATTCCTCTCACATCTCTTGCCTATAAAGTAAAAATCGCAACGACAAACATCGTATAATGTGAATGGGCACCAAGTACGCATAAGGCTAACAAATAAAGACGTTGTACGTGGCAGCCTGAATTCAAATCTTGACTCTGCCAAGTTGTTTTTTATAGACACACCATAATTGTGGAGACGGTATTGCATATATGTGCTATTGTGTGTGTTCCACATAAAAAATTGGTTCTTGGCCCACCTTTTAGAATACAGATAGTATGCAACGATGTCCCACCGACTGGTTGTCCATGTAAACATTGTGCGCAAAGTACAGGTAGCAATTTTGGAGACTGATTGAAGCAGATCTCTTTGTCATCATTATGTTATCCCTTAGTGTAGTTTACTCAGACCTTTTTTATTTGCTTGTGTCTGTCTGTCTGTTTGCATATAAATATTTCAATGAATATAAAAATTCATATATGAATGTTTTTGGATCAATGTAAAGTATTTGTGTGAGTATATAAATTTATTATAAAATATACTCCTATCAGTATATAAAGATATTTTAAAAGTATATTTTCCGATAGTCTGATTGTTTGTTTCTTGTAACTATTTCCATTAAGAGTATTTTATTATTTGTTTTTATGATTTTGTTTTTATGAAATCACAAATAAGAGTGCTTGCTATATGCGGCTATGTCGAATCGTATATACCCTTCACCATGGTGGGATAAGAACAGAAAGTGATATAAATACCGTTGCTTAGATATAAATAAATCTATTTTGTGACGCGTCCACTTCTGCGATTCCACTCACACTTTGTCGGATGTTTTATATTGATAACTTAGATGCTCGTGCCTCATTTGGAAACTTTGGCTCTTGTCATTTTCCAGATATACAGAAAAAAAAACAACAAGGATTTTGATATTTTGCTCATATCTCTGCGATTTTTTGAACGATAAGGCAATTCAACAGCAAAATTTTACGCAGCATATGTGACATAAATCTATAACTCTGGGGAAACTGCAGCACTCACCTAACCAGAACGGGAACCGTGATTAGGAGTATTTTCTTCAGGCATTGGCAGGACGTAAAGTTAGAAATTAGAATAAGTATAGATTAGTTATTGTTAGTTTATATTAAATATATGAAGATTAAAAAAATAAAGTATGAAAAAATGGTTGCGGTTTAGACATACATATATTAAATTACACTACGTGACAATTTTTTGACCAAATGAATTTGACACCTTATCTTTGTGTAAAATTTTTCGCTGAATCCGAATATGAAATCAGAATTGTCAAAAGTAGAACAGTTTTTGAGATATTCCAAAATAACAGTTATTTGTGTTTTTAAAAAAGATGATGTGACTGATATGCACATATCCAAAAAATAAAATGTTAGCCTATTTCAATACAAACATTTTGTGCCCAATAGGATCCAGATCGGTGCAAAACTGACAATGTTACAAATAAATATGTGCATTTCCGATTTTTTTTGCGATTCGATAGCATTTGGGTAGTTGTATGTTTAGTGCAAAAGATGAATTTCATCGAGTTTAAGTTTTCATAATAATAGTTTTTAACATGTGGTCACGAACGTACGCAAAATAGAAGTCAACTTTGGCTGACAGCAGTTAAATGTAAAAATCTGCGTAATGGAACGGAATATTCAAAAGTGATTAATTTATTTTAAAAGTGTATTAATGTAGGTCTCCATGCAGTATTTACCAAAAAAAATATCTCTTTTGGTTTTTGTTTAATTGGCTTAAGTACCGGTCGCGAACGTACGGGTCGCGAACGTACGATTTTTCCATATGTTTTTTTATTATTATCACCATGCAGTTTCCCATTAATGTCTTCAAATTTCCTTAACAAAAAAACTTAATACTCCTTTTACAACTGATTGTAATGGAGAGATTATGAAGAAAGAGTGTAAACATAACATATTTTTGCATGTAAAATAAGCATATAAAAATGTGTTTAGAAGTAGCAAATATAAGAAAATATAAAATTTTTCAGTTTCCAGTGCAATTTCCTCAAGTAAAACAGCTGAGACATGGTATAAAACCATTCTTTTATAACAACATAGACTTTTTTTTATAATTATAAAAAATAAAAGACGATGATTATCAACATTTTATTTCTTCATCCTGGTAGACCATTCTGGGGAAATGCCCATATACAAAGCTTAATTTTTAGTAACAATAAATATTAAAAATTGCTTGAAACTGTTGAATTTCTATGTGGGTTTATTTACTAAATCTTCTGTAGCTTTGTCATTTTTGTACCAATCTATGTATTGTTGGGAGCAAAATGTTCATATTAAAATAATCTAAAGTCGCATACAATAAAACATTAGGATTTTTAAATCATTGGTTTAAAAAAAATAACTTGAAAATAGCAAAATTGAACAAAATCATAAAATTTTCAATGAAGCTTGAACTCTTGTCCCCTGTAACTCTGTAATTTCTTGACCAATCTTCACAAGCAGTCCATAGTTGTTTTAGAAATTTTATAAGCTTTCACTAAAAATAAAATAATACATAATCCGTTTAAAATTTTTGAAGGTATTTGGATTTCCGTCACATCATCTTTTTTAAAAACACAAGTAACGGTTATTTTGGAATATCTTAAAAACTGTTCTACTTTTGACAATTCTGACTTCATATTCGGATTCAGCGGAAAATTTTACATAAAGATTAGCTGTCAGATTAATTTGGTCACGACTTTGTAGAAATTTTGTCACGTAGTGTTATTGACCGACAATCAAAAAGTTGTATGCCTTTTTTAGCAATTTTAACTAGCTTGAGTAAAATATCATGATTCGTAACAGTTTAAGCCGGAGCAATGGTAAGTTATAAATAAATCATCCCAAAATTCAGCAGAGTGATTTCTGGAATTAAAAACATACATATCAACAAATTTCAAAACAGCGGTGAAATTAGTTTTAGCGTTTACAGCGAATTTCAGAAGACTGCTACATATCGGATCTAAGGTAAATTATGGACCGTATATCACAAAATTGCATGACAGTTTTTTTCGCCATATGAAACTAAGTTGGAAGAAATTTTACCACAATTAACATATCTGCAACGATTTTAAACGTATTTAAATAATTTACCAGAGTGGGCTTTATATGGAGCCTATAGTAAATTATGGACCGATCATCACGAAAGTGCTATTTCTAGTCCTACAAAACTGTGAAGTATTAAATTTTATTCTGATAGCATTATTTATTACGATTTTAGGCGTACTAAACTGTATGCTTTATGGGGTCTGAGATGACTAATTAAAGAGCTTCACATGGAATGACAAACTTAGTATGCCCTCTTCACAACTTATTGTGGCGGAGGGCATAAAAATGCGTAGTTGTTTGGGTATGTGTACTGGTGTATGAATTTACACATCCAATTTTTAATATGCTGTTTAATGTGTTACATATAAATGGTCTACCTTAAAATATCTGTGGTTTAACTGGCTGGCTGCTTATCCGTGCATGTATCTATATTGTATTACTTATGTCAACCTTCCTGTCTTATAGTCCTTTCTCTTATGTTGGACTATATCAGTAATTTGTTTGAGCTCAGTTCTATTAATAAATAAATTTCTTTGCGGGCCGTTGATTTATCTGACTTCTGCCACTCTCTTTCTCCCACTCTCTGTATCTGAGCAAAAATAAGATTAATTGGGTAGATAAAAAATATATTAAGTGTATTTTTATATAACAAAATATGCAGAGCAAAAAATTACGACAAATTAATTGTCATATTAAATACCATATTCGTCAATACAATTAATTTTTTAATTGAAAAGGCACCAACAACCGAATTTGTAAATAAAAATAATACTTTTGTTAATTCAAGTTGTTGATATTCAACAAATATTTTTAACAACGAAGTTGTAATATTGTATAAAATATTTGTTAACAATTATATACAAATTTTAATTACGAGTTTCTCATGTTAACAAAATATTTTGTTAAAAATTAGTTTTTTGACTTTTGTAAGAACGAAATGTGTTTAAAATATTTGCTTCATTCATTTTTATTGAAATATACTAAAAACTGCATCTATATTAAATATTGTTTTAGCATCTGCGTATAGGGGAATCTTGGCACCATAAATTCTCTTTACCAATCAAACAATAACTTAACTTACCACAGAAGTTTCTCAATAATCTGCCTGTAGTTTGGCCTTTTAGTGATTTAATCAAAAATATTTAAACATTTTTCATTTTGTATTTAAAATTTTTTTGACATTAAATAATTTTTTATGTATGTATGTATGTATTTATTTTATAACTGAAGCCAAGGTATATTTACACAAGGTAGACTCACTTGTGAGTCTAGACATGCTGCTCTATAACAGGAACCGAGTTGTCAACATTGTCTTCACATAAAACAATAATAATTTAACGCACACATATACAAATTTTGGCTCATATACACGAAATTTGACGTTTGGGTTCCAACTTGGGTAAACAGCTGACAAACATATGGGCCAACGAGTTTACCTTGTGTAAATATACCTTGACTGAAGCAAATTGTTAATATGACAATTTACAAACATGTTAATAAAAAAAAATTGTTAACTATATTCAAAAAAGTTTAAAAAAATTTTCTTAAATTACTTAACAAATATTGTTATTTTTTTCTGTGTAGTACAAGTTTTCGAAAATTTTCATTTTATTCAGAATTTATTTCAGTTATATCGCGATAAGTCTGGTGTTGAACAAAATTGTACAAAAGTAAGCGAATTAAAATTTACTTTAAAATATGAACAGATGTGTCCGATAAAAGTCAGCAATTCAGGCAATATAAAGACTATTCGGTTTGAAGTCTAAAATATTAAAAATAATTTTTTTCTTTAGACAGTGTTTAGAGAAGTCGTTGAAGATGTTTTGAAAGTGTCCAAAAATAATTGATAAAATATGGAAATTAAACCCACTCACGTTTAAAGCCCTTATGCATATAAAATATTCCATGCTTATAACAGGTTTAAAGGACGAATTTAATATGAAAATTAATTTGATTAATCTTTTATAAAACTGAAATATTTTTTATGAATAAGGGGGTAAATGTTTCAATCCTTTTTTTAAATGTCTAATGTAAATTTAGACATTTTCGTTTATATCCCAGTAAAAACTTTGCTTACTTTTTTAAAATGAAAAGCTTTTTTCACTCATTATTTAATAGCGTTCTTTTATAGCCACTTCTATAACAACTTATATTTCAGAAGTATGTTAGTAAAAAATAATGACACTTTAAAATGCGTTCATTTTGGGACAGCCCTTGTAAAATTTATTGGTTATTTCAGTAGAATTTTTGATTTTTTCGGATTACTCAACACATTATTTTGTAGGCGAAATTTTTACTGGGTAATAATATTGTCGGGAAAAAGTGTTTGTTGGGTGTTGTTTGCTGAGTGCGTTTAAGTGGGATATGTGAACTCAGTGTTTTACGGCAGTCCAATCTCGCTGGAATATGCAAATAATTTTAAAAATTTATTATATTTTCGTTAAGAGATTGATTTTGTTGTTTAACTTGCTTGCTTTTAGCTGTCTCCGTTGCTACTTTATTGCTGTTGCTTTCTATACTGTCATTTCGCTTGGATCCCTTTTAAGCGTCAGTGTTTTTTTTGTTGTTGTTGCTGTTATTTTGCTATACAGTGCGTGAAATGTCAAAAATAAACAAAATATTACACAAGAATCCAAAAAAAAAAAAATCGTCAAATATAAAATGAAAAGGCTTTTTTCCGCAAAATGTTTGCCAGAATATTTGCATCAGTATGAGTGTTTGTTAAAAATGTATTATGTCTTTAAATGAGATTTTTTATTTATGATATCAAGAGAAAACAACGTATCTTTAAATTTATTTGAAGATTAAATTAAAAAAAAAGAAGAAAACAGCTAAAGTATTAAAAAATTTGTCTTCGTTTCAAATAAATAATTTATTAACACGATACTAATAATATTTGGATAAGTGGAAAATGTTGCCAAATCATATTTATGTACTATTATCTTGTGACTTTATTCCTGTTTTTGGTTTTGCTCATATTACAATTCATACCATTTATTCATAGTACAAACAATTATGTAAAGTAGATATTTACTTTTAGTCTCCACAATTCCCTTGACTGTAATCTTAATCTTAAACTCATCCATTTTCAGCTGCCGCTGTAATAAATTTTTAATATGTATTTTTAAAAATAACAAATGGGAGCGAAATCATGTAAGAGTGCGTGTATAAGGGGCAGAAGAATTTAGCTTTAATATTTTTTTATGCTTTAGTTCAAACAATATTTTATTGGTCGGACTGAATTTTAATATATGGAATAGCAAATAGAAACAGACAAGTGAACTTGTTGGGTAAACAAATTGGCAAACAGACTCTCTAAGGTAAAGCTACGGTCAGACTTATCAAATATTTGACGAAAAAAACGGGACCAACAACCAAACTAAGAAATCATTTCGCTTAATATCAATATTTATTTTGAAAAAAATACCACATCTTACAAAAAACTGTTTTTTGCTATGTCTAGAAGTATAATTAGTTTATTTTGTAATATTAAGACCATTTTAAATCTCACTAACTATTAACAAAAGTAGGGGTTACGCTTATTTGATCAAATATTTAATAAGTGTGACCGTAGCTTAAGACTATATATTATAACTATATACACATTAGGGCGGGTCGATTTATTTTTCGACAATTTCCCTATGATTTCCGTATTCTATGGGTTATTCCATGAAAATTTGCCAAAGGAACCATACCTCTATCGTTAAAATCGAGTCCCCTACTTTTTGGTTGGTAGATTTTTTCCCAAATTGACGTTCGTATGAAATATTACCTACACGTTCACATCCATAACTCAAAAACTATCGATCGGGTTTAATCACCAGGTGAGCTCATTTTTATCATTTTACAAAAAAAAATCTCCAACATTGGTCCAACGGTTCAAAAGTTACGGGCATTTTTGTCCAAATTTTGGAGAATTTTTCCATTTTTTTGATGATTTTGTCCAAGAATATTACTTTTATGGCCATTTTTTTTGGCTCAATTTTCGTTTTGAATTGTAAATTGAATTAAATAATGGATTGAGCCAAAAAAATGGCCATGAAAGTAATATTCTTGGACTAAATCATGAAAAAAATGGTCCAAAATTTGGACAAAAATGCCCGTAACTTTTGAACTTTTTACCAACAAAAAGTAGGGGACTCGATTTTAACGATAGAGGTATGGTTCCTTCGGCAAATTTTCATGGAATAACCCATAGAATACGTAAATCATAGGGAAATTGGTGAATTTGTTCACTCCCTACAAATCGACCCGCCCAAATACACATACATACACAGATATGTAAATCCCGCTAGTTCAATTATAACAAACATGGAGGTTTCGAAAGGTTCGAAAATGATTTGAAATCAAAATCATTATTTATTAAAATTAACTGTCGGATATATATGTGAAATGAAAGACGAAAAAGCGTTCTTTCTCTTTGCCTTTCCCTCACACTCTTAAAATTCTTGGCTCCCGGTCTATCCTAAAATCCTACAATCAGTGTTCAAAAATAAACCGTATATTATTAAGCATTCCGTACACATACCCAGAAACGATATCTATTGTGTTACTGTTTGTGTATAAGTACACAACCCTTAAACTGCTCGTAACTTATAACGCTTCATACTAGAATTGTGTTGTTCCTTGGCAATTTGAACGACCACAGTACAAATATGTATTGTATATATAACGAGCCCAAACCTCGGAAATAACTTAAGCATCAAAAATCATGTTTTACAGGAGAGAGGTTTTTTTATTTTATTTCATATAAATTTTGTATGAAATTTTTCGCTAACGATAAAATTGTTTTTGCAATAAAATCGTAACGCTACCTTATGCGACCATGACGTTTTAAGAGATGATGCAGGGTTGCCATTAAAGTTATTTATTAAAAAAAACATAAATTGAAAATGATGCCGCTTACGTTATTTTCGCGGTTAGGGCTCGATATTTCTTTTTGTTTTTCTACAAAAGCCAGAGGGGCACTGAGCAGAACTGAAACGAACGTACATTCATGTGCTAAGCCGAACACAGCAAAGTTTGTGTTTTTTTACGAAAAACACAACGCAATTAAATGTTCTCATCTTTATACTGAGTTGAAAAGGTAAACTATTTTTTTGTGTGCGAAGCAGGGCTATGGAGTCGTTAAGAAAAAGTTATAACTCCGACTCCGACTCCTTTTGGTGAAATTTTTTAAGCACGACTCCGACTCCGACTCCGACTCCTACTCTAACCTAGCATTATTTAAGAGACTAGTTTTTTTTTTTGACTTTAAACTCTTTTTTAATTTAGTACCTGTTAAATGGTTAAATATAGCAAGAAAATGATTCTGTAAAAATTTCAAATCGATATTTTAATTCTAACGTGCCGCGCATTGAGCTTTAACATACTAGTTACTAACATATGAGTAGGAAAGCTGCAAAATATTTTATTTGGATTTTGGAAAAAATGCAAAAAACATATAGTGCCCGATTAAATAGACCAAATGAGTTGAACCTTTTATGTTATGACATTCTTGACTTATAACTTAACAGTTGAGAAATTTAAACCAACTGAAATATAAAAAAATAATAGATTTAATTTTAGAACGAACGAGTTTTGCTTCAATCTGTATGGGATCATTGAATTTTAGTATATTTTAAACTTTATATATTAATTTATTAATATTATGCAAACAGTGCTAAAAAATGTAAAAATAGTTCTGTAGGGGAGAGATAAACTACATCAATTCACATCTTTTTCAAATAACGTTTTTTATACTGTTGGAATTTAAAGATGTGTGAATTTCCATAAGTCCTATCTAATGTAGCTTTCGAGATAGAAAAGTTGAAAACAACAGCAAGTCCAATTGGCTTAGACGTTAAAGGCATCAAGTGTACTTAGTGTTGTTTACCACAATATTGTGAAGTGAGGTCTTTTGTTTTTAATATACATTTTATTTATTAAGTCAAATCATTCTCAGGAAAATTTTATAAAGTTTATTAAAACATGCATATGTGCCTTCAGATGTTAGTTCTACAATTTATGTAACACATTTTGAAGAGAAATGTAACGTAAAAAAATGTTGTTAGCCTTCTATTATTTTTGGGAAATAGTACCCCTTTTGTTGTTGGACTTGGTGCTGTTTGTCTCAAGGCATGGAACAGTACCATAGAAGGTAACGAACCTTTTAGGACGTAATTTTTTAAGTATATCATCGACATAAAAAAAAAATGTTAGGATCATATAAAATATTCGTACAAATGCACATTTTTATAACATAAACATCATTTGCGATTATCAACAAGTTTGCGCGGTCTGCTGTAAAGTTTTCAAAATGTGGCTTGATGTAGTTTATCTCCCACCTGCAGAGTTAAAAAAAATGTGAATTTTTAAACTGCTAAACTTAAATCTTTTTCTTCAGTGTACTCGCCATTGCATTTTTCCGTTCCTAATTCAATATTATTATTGTCCAAGACCGAAATTTGAAATTGCAAGTCTTTATTATCTCTCCAATTTTCCCTAAAGTGAGTAGATAAAAGTATTCTCAAATTATTTTTCCCACATTGATGGGAATTATATCTGGAACAATGTCATGTATTTTTCCGAGTTCCTATTCCTTTTATTCTATTATAATTCACCTTGAAGGTTGGAACTTAAAATGTAGTTCACTTAATGCTTTCACCACAGGAGCTACAGCAGATTTCAAGTCATATTTATGAACATGGCTATTTTTGGCTATATGGCTATATAATTGTTAATATACGATAAATAAAAAACAACATCTTTACAAATTTAATTTTTAAATTCCTTAATTCGGATCTATTTCATTAACTGTATCTTGGCGAAATTCAAATAGTGAACCCGCTGGTTTTTGTTACAGAAATTTGAGGTCACATTAAAACATAGAAAAGGACATGCTTCGATACAGTCTATATAACTATTCTTATAAATTGTCAAAATAAGATGTTATCTCAATTTTTTAATTTTTGAAACTCACCTACTCATATGAAAAGTATACTGGTCCTTATTTTCAGACTTCACAATTTCAAAAAGCTGACCCTCTTATGGCCAATTCCACTAATTTATCTAAATATCAATTTATGTTTAAAATTTGTTTTTTTTATGTCAAATAAAAATAAAATTATTAGAAAAATTATATTTAAATATGAATTGATATTTAAAAAGAATTGGAGAAATTGGTCATTAAAATTTTTTATTTTAAAAAATATTAGAAAAATTGTAATGCAAAAAAGTCGGAGTCGGAGTCGCTAGTTTTTGTGGGTACTTCGACTCCGACTCCGGTACAAAAACCTCAACTCCGACTCCTCAACTCCGACTCCGACTCCGACTCCACAGCCCTGGTGCGAAGGTCACAAACAGAAAAACGGGTTTTTAAGTGTTTTACCATACACGCACTATTAGCGTTTGTGTTTTTCATATTTCTACCGTAGAAAACACTAAGGAAGAGTATAGGGTGTTTTTTTCAGTGGTATAGAACTTCGAATTGAAATAAAACACAAGAAAATCGTTTTAATGACCATCAATTTGGCTTTATTGGAAGGATAATTTTATGCCATTAATGTTTAAATATGATTTCAGGCATGTGGCCGCCGCGGCTGGCTCGAATTAAGCCAATTCTACAGGTCCAATTTTCAACCACTTTTTCGAGCATATGGGGCCGTATGTCGGCAATAACGCCACGAATGTTGGCTTCCAATTCCCCTAACGTTTCTGGTTTGTTGGCGTAGACGAGCGACTTCACATATCCCCAAAGAAAATAATCCAATGGTGTCAAATCACACGATCTTGGTGGCCAATTGACAGGTCCATTCCGCGAAATTATGCGCTCATCGAATGTTTCATTCAATAAATCGATTGTGGCGTGCGCTGTGTGGCATGTAGCGCCGGCTTGTTGGAACCACAACTCATCCACATTCATGCCATCCAATTCGGGAACAAAATAGTCGGTTATCATGGCTCTATACCGGTCTCCATTAACGGTAACTGCCTCTCCAGCATTATTTCGGAAGAAGTATGGCCCAATGACTCCACCAGCCCATAGAGCACACCAAACAGTCAGTTTTTGTGGATGAAATGGCGTCTCAAGGGTCTCATGTGGATTCTCTTCACTCCAAATGCGGCAATTTTGCTTGTTGACGTAGCCATTCAACCAAAAATGACCCTCATCACTGAACAAAATTTTGCGATGAAAATCAGCATCGAGATCAATCTCATTTTCCGCCCATACACCAAGCGTTGTTCTTTTGTCAACCTGTTCATGATGAAATGGCAAACCAAACTGAACATAAATGACATTAGAGTTGCCAGATTTGACCACAAAATGCCAGTTTTATCTCTATTCGAAAAACAAACCTGTAAAAAAAAACACCCTATATATAGTGTTTATTTTCGCTGGTTCGCTGGCATTCTAACTTATTGTAATTGAATTTTTAATCAAAAATTATGTTATTTTTCCACAATCATCTTGTTTATTGTAGTTTTTTTCTAAGTGTAAAATTTATATATGTAATTATAATCGCCGTGTTAAAATGGTTACATAGATTTTTTGCTTAAGTGTTGCCAGGTTAGTTTTAGTTAAAGATTAACGTTTAATAAGAAATTGTTTTTAGGTTATTTGTAGCATGTTTATATACACAGTTGTATCAATTCGAATTCAAACGTTTAAATTAAGTCATTCAAAAAGTTTTGAGAATTGAGGAGAAGTAACATTTGCGAAGCACTAATGGAAGATTTTAAAAAGTAGGAGCACATTAATGCGCTAAGGTAAGTGAACGAACTCTTAACCAATTTTATAAAAAAAAAACGTATAAAGGGCCACACAAAAATTACAAATTGTCTTTAATCACCAAATTCATAGAATCAAGCAAACAATTTGTTGAATTGCACCAACTACCAAAATGATTATATAGACTTCTAAAAGTTTTAAATATTTAAAATTGTGAAGCAAAAACTTTGTAAAATGAAAACTACAAACATGTCAGAAAACATGCACTCATAAGGCGTTCATGGAATTCTTCAAACAATTTTAAAAGGAAACCATTTCATTATATTTTATTAAAAAAAAATGGGTAACTACGTAATTTTGCATTTATAAAATAAATACTCTTGTTGTTACGTCCTTTTGTTTTTGGTAAATAAAAGCGTTATTTTTGATCGCAGAAGTGTAAAACTTTGTCAAGACATGTAGTTCAATGGCATTCATAATAACCAATCAAAAACACGATTTTGAATTTTTTGTTAGTTACGCCTTTTTGCATTTAAGCTAGCGATATGTATATTTTAATCCAAAATTTATTTCAAAACAACTAAAATGTTAATGTAATCAAAATTATATATTTAATTTTCTTTTCATAAAAAAAATAATTGATTCAATTAAAACATTGATTAAATTGAAATATTTACTTTTTGAATTGATAAATTCAAGGAATCTCCAGAACGTCGTTGTTTTACATTCTTAAAATTGATCTTAACATGTTTTCCTATAAAAATCAATTGGCTCAATAATGATTGCCAAGGAATGCATCACAATGGCAACAATATGCCATTCTGTTTTTCGAGTTTAGACCAGCCTGTATAACTTTATTAAATGATGAGGGCTAAGAAAAATTTAACTCCGTGGCAGTGTTTAAGCTATTAGCATTTTGAAGCAGATAGTATATTGAAAATTATTGGTCAATGCAAATCTATTGAACTGCAGGGTTATTGTGACAACAATATTTAAACACACTAATACTCAAAGCAGAAGATGTTATGATTATTGGAAAAATACAACAAACTACACACACACACACACACACACAAAAGAAGACGAAAACTAAAAATACAATAAAAAAACATATTAAGTATTTTGGTGTTTCAAATAGAAACTCTACACAAAATGTCAATCAATAAATATCTTTTCTACAAAAATATATAAATATGTTAATGTTACTTTGATTTCTTTTCCCTTCAAAATTTTATGCATTGGCAAACAAATTATGGAAATTAGGCCAAAGAAAATGATTTAATACGAAATTAAATCAAAATAATAAATAAATATTTAACGCAACACTGAACAAACCAAGCAGGACAAATTACATGAATGAATGTGTGTATCTAAAATGAAATACATTCATACAATACAACAACATGTTTATATACATCTCGCTCATTTACTTAAATAGTGGCATAACTCAAAAAATTAAATTTTGGAGTTAGTGATGTAGAATAGTTCGCAATGTTTTATTTATAGTTAAAAGAGAATGTGTCGTTATTTTTCTAAGTGGTGCGAGCAAATCAAAAACTTTAAAAGCGTTTATCTCGAAATGGACGGTTTTGAGTTATGTCAGTGTTGAAGTAAATGAGCGATGTTTACTTACATATGAATGGAAACAAAGAAACATACATCAAAATCAACAGCAGTAATCATTTTATTTCCTCTAGATTAAAGCAAAGGTCTATAATAAACTTTTATAAATAACGACTTTGTATTGGAGTCACAAAATTTAAATTTCATAATTTCTTATGATTTTGAATTCAGAATAAATCTGGCTGGGTTCGAAGACATCCGACTACTCTGCAGTCAAGGTCAAACATGTACCATCAAGTCTAAAAATGTGCAGTTTGCTTGGGTCTACACCATGATGGATCTTTACCACTGGCTAACAAAACAATGCGTTAACCAACCGCCCAATTTGAGTGCATAATCAGGCAAGATAATACGTTCAGCTGTTGTTTAGGAGCTGGAGCTGTTTGACTTCCGTTTTATTTTGGAAAAATGCTAGCAGCATCTGCTAGGGATGTTGCTGCCTCATGACGAAATCTCCTACAGCTGATGAAAAATCAACCGAAGGGAGTAAACCACAACGTGATCCCCGAAATGATCTTTCGCGAAGACTGAAAGCAAGAAAACATTTCCCGCCAGAATCGTACCAGCGGTGGCCACAATCAATATTCAGTCCGGTGCCGTGCCACCGGGGTCTACTTACACCTATAGTATAGTAACAGGCAGGATATCTGGACAATCGCGATCTCAAGAGATCTGTAAATTTTGGATTTTTGAGGATTTACTACCGTGGGGGTGCACTTTGGGGCAAATGTGATTTTGATTTACGTGAATACTTGTCAAGCGACTTAGCTCCACGGTAGGTCTCAACCCCATGCTGTGATAATATTAAGCACTTACCAAATGCCCTTGTCTGAGTGAAGGATAATTTACACACACAGGTAGCAATTCGAGTCTAAAATCAACCAAAAATGATATACTTACCTCTTGTTTAGTAGCCCTCACTATCTAATCATCACTGCTTTTTATAGTCCCAGCAGATTCTGTTGAATAGCAATAACACCTAGGGATCTCTCTACGAACAGAACTTTATCGCAAGACAACTGGACAGCTGGACGACACTCTACCCGCGACTTTTAAGCCGCAGCAACTACGTTCTCCCCGATAGTATAATTTCACAGAAAAGCAAGGCATCCGTAAAGACAATCATCCTGAAAAGCATTTCTCGCAAGAAGCATACTCACGGAGACCTCACCAAAAGTTAGACCGGTGCTTTGTCATCGGGGACCCCTATGAGTTCTGTCATTTGAATGTTTGGTGCATTCAATGTTGCATACATATGTTTTTAAAATGTACGAGATTCCGAAGAATGACATTACATTTAAGCGCTGAGGTCACACCCTCAGGGCGGGGGCACTTTGAAATAGATAACATTGTGAAACTCTACACAGAAAAAAATTTTGCGCAAGTAAAAGAATTAATCAAAAATAAAATCAGTTTTAATTAAATATTTAATCAGGTGAATTAAACTTTTAATCAAGTGTATTAAATGTTTAATTGACAATATTTCAATTAAACGTTATAATATAAATTTAATATAAATTTTTTTTTTTTGCAAAATACAAAAATATAAAATATCAACATCCTTAATCATTTAAGGGCTTTTTAACGAGGGGGTGCTTTAATACCATGTGAGATAAGGCCATGATGGCTTTATCTCTCATTCAATAGGGAGATAAAGCCCTTTTTTTCATTTAAATGGGAGATAAAGCCATCATGGTCTTAGCTCACATTAGCAGTATTAGAAAATGGCTTTAACTCTCATTTCAGTTTTGAAGAACCCTTGCATTTTACATTGATTAATAGTTTTCTTATTTTTATAATTAAGAGGTAATGATTTTCCCTTTTACGAAATGTTTACATTAAGTGTAAACATTCCGTAAAAAGGAAAATCAATAGTTTTCTTATTTCAAGAACGAAAGATTTTCAATAACAATTTTAATTAATTTTCATGTTGTAAAATTCCTTTCTTCATAAAAATTATGTAATAAAAATTAAATTTAATGAACTTAAGCCTAAAAAATTTGGATTAAAAACCATAAATAATTCAACAAAATTACCACAATACTAAAGAAGGAATTTTTTAACATGAAAATTAATTAAAATTTATTGATAATTTTTCATTCTTAAATATTTTAATGAAAAATAAAGTTGATGAACTTTAAAAAAAAATTGGATTAAAAAGGTTAAAGTTAAATCGAAGAAATTTCTTCTTTATAACTATTAACGAAAATTTGCTGTATTTACGAAAAACGTCTGTAGACTTCAATAAAAACATTTGTCTGTTGTAGAAAAACCTATATTTCTTAAATTTTACACACCATTTTGCAGTATTAAGGTACATTTTTGGTTCAGTGTAAATATTTTAAAAGAAATTTCTTAGTTTGCATTACAAAATAATTTTCTAGCAAATGTTTTATCGAACAAAAAAAAAATCGTATCCATCATTTTTCATTAAATTACATTGTCTGAGTAGTTAAATCAAATGAAATTAATAATAGTAATAATTTTGTATTAAATAAAAAAAGAAAATGCAATAAAATATAAAATTGGAATGTTCCAAAATGATAAAACGTTTCATACATTTAATAAATTACCCAATTATATGGCTCTTCTTTTGTTTTCTATGAATCTAATTTAGAGACAAATAAGAACTTTCATCTTTGATCATTGAACCGGCACAAAATGGCAGTTGCTAATCATTCATATAAATTGATGTCATATAAAGTTGCGTGGGCCCGCATATGGTTGAAAGAAAAAATTTAGAAAATCTTTTAACCAACAAACCGCCCATCAAAATCTGAATGCATTTAATAAATATTCATTTTTAGAGTTTCACGTTAAACCATTTGACATATTGTGATCGATTCAATTGCTACTTTTTTTTCACACAAACATATACTCACAAATAGACATTGAGACACAAAAAAAGGACCTTCAGGAAGACACCAACAAATCCACCAATAAAAAACCAACCAACAACATCAACACGTATTGAAATCTTGTAACAAAAGTTTCCAGTGTCTACAATGAACGCATCCACACATACATATACATATAAAAATAAAAAAAAGCAAAGACTTTACAGACAGACTGCACCACGTTCACAACTTGTCATTACCTTGATGTGTTCGATATTCTTTCTTTAAACGAAAAACAAAAATTACGGGCTCATGATGGTGCAAAAGAATGAGAAGAAAGAGTATAAAGAAGCAAATGTCTTCGTGTCTTGGCATCAGTGACATTTGTCAATGTGAAAAAGACATCAATTTCATTTTTTGTGGCAGAAAAAAAATAATTTGACATTTATTTTAATAATAATGGCATCGAGGCAAATAGGAAGGAGTAACTAAAGCATCTGCAGCATTTTTTAAAAGAAAAATCAAAGTAAACGAGTGCACATTGTCTGCATCAAACGTTTTTCCCCTCCCTTGATAGAGACTTTTTACACTCTCACTCACTCTTTCCCTCACACCAACTTTGTAGGCCAACAACCAATTCAGCTTCCAACAACATCGACATAATAAATTACAAAAAAAAAAAAATTATATAAATAATAGCAAGATAAAGCTGGAATAAAAGAAGAAGAAATAACAAAAGCCAGATCAAAAGAAGCGAATGAGCACAGAAAATATATTTCCTTCCGGCTTTTTTATTTGTTTCTACTTTTAAGCGATTTGTTATTATGAAAATTTTTTAAAAAGAAGAGTTGAAACAGTTGCACAATCACCCACTCAGTGAAATCAGAGATTTGTTTATGTTTTTATGTCCACGCTTAAGCTAAATGACAGTAGAAACGGAAGTAGATGAAAAGTATAAAATGAAAACCAATAAATCGGATGTTATGTCATCTAAAGCAGTGTTTAAAAGCTCCCATCAGCTAGATGCTTTTTATTTTTGCTTTTGCCACTGCCACTGCCATTGAAATTTTTAATTTTTTCATCAACAGCCAATGTTTTGTTTTTCGTTTGTGCAAAAAAGCAAATCTCGTATTTTGTATATTTTTATTTTTTGACAATTGCTTTTTTACCAGCCAGCGACAAGAAGTGCCAGCCACATAAAAAGCAAAAGCTCAAAATGATACTTTCGCCTTTTCCTTTTTTTACATTGTCCTAAAAGAAGAGCTAGCTTAAAAAGACACAACTAAAAAATCTAAAAATCAAATTTTTCCATGGTTGGTTAAAACACAGAGAACAAAAAAAGCCACACTTATAAGTGCTAAAAGCAGCCGATTTATGTGCTAATAGGAAAAGATCAGCATTTGTGATACATTCATACGTACGTATGTACATACCTATTTGCACAAAAACGATACATGTGTCAATACCTAAATAAGTATGTACCTATGTATGTGCATACTTAAATTTTGTGAATAAATTGTTTTTGGTTTTCATATAAAATGTAACAAGGCAACGCACAAAATTTTTGATGTGGTTATATTATTTAATTGTATAGAAAACAAAAACAAATTCTTGTTGTGTTTGTTTTGCATGAAAAATATTACTTGTCGTCGTCGAGTGTCTCTTCGCAATCATGTGCCATTGGACCCCTTTCAGACTCGGCAAGTTAGTTGCGCAAGTACAAAATTTATTTGTCTTTACCCCGACCTTACCGCTAACGTCTACAAACCAAGAGTTGCGCAAGAGACTTGCGCAAGTAACTTGCCGAGTGTGAAAAGGGTCTTAGCACATTAGTTTGCTTTTTCGCTGCTTTTTTCTCCTGTTTGTGTGGCTGCTAGCCTACATTGGTTTTTGATTTGGCGGCTTTCAGACAGAAGCTGTTTGTTTCATTCTTTTTCCTACATATTTTTTCCTGCAACATAAAAGTGATTGCCGTTGCTTCTTGAGTTCCATCAAATAAGAAATTTTTGCTATTGTTAAAAAGCAAAAGTTGGAAAAAGCCAGTGCCAATTATTTTGTGTGTTTATTTTGCTGCTGCTTTTTAAAAGTGTGGGCTTTTTTAGGAGTGGAACTTGTCGGCTTTTTAATCTAGTTTTTTTTTTTTTAATTAGGAAAAAGGCAAAATTTGGCTGCTTTTGCTAATATGGCGATAGCATTTTAAACCCTGATCTAAAGCAAGTATTTAAATACTTGTAAGAACAAATGCCGCTTTCACAGTTGTCACTCGCCTTTTGTTCACCATGCTACATTTAATTTGCTTGTGGTTGTTTTAGTTGTATGTTGGGTTAGTAGCAGTGATGCCAATTGTAGGGAATTTTCCCTTTTTGTAGGGATTTTTTCGGAAAATTTCAAGCGTAGGGAAAAAAGGAAAGATTTTTTATTTTAAGGCAAATGTAGGGAATTTTTAAAATATTATCTCATTTTCAATATATTGTCTAAAAATACATATATATTTATCTTATATGTGTTTAAAAATTAAAATTGTTCATATACAATAGCATTTAAGTATAAATGCAGTATTTTTTTAACAGAAACCCTATACTATGAGTCCTAACAGCCTGGCAATCTTTAACAATGGCGAATGTACCATGTACCCATATATTCCTCGCGCCTCTAATATATAACCAGCGTTTAAAAAACTGCAGTCAAAGTAGAAAAACTGTCATTTCTTCCAATTCTTCATTTGTCAATGACCAAAAAAAAATGTTGCTGTTACTTCAGATTCATCAAATGTTAACAGTAGCTGTCAAACCAACTCAAAATGTGAAAAGTTGTACACAAATTTTCGTGTTTTTCGACAGTTTTTGGTTTCGACTGCAGTTTTTTAAACCCTATATATAACTAGGGGGCGACGAATATTCGCGTTCAAAACTGTTAACTATTCTCTTATACGTATGCGAATACTTAAGGCGAATATCTAATGAATGAAATTTCTACATAGAAATAAATTTGTAAAAAAACAATCACATCTCTAAACTAAGGGAAATAACTAAAACAATACAATTTTGAATTTTCAAAAAAGGTTTAATAAGAACTTTTAAGGATAAGGAAGGATATATTTTTAAAAGAAAATTTTTTGTATTTTAGTTCAGGGGAACTGAAGAAAATATGTTTTTAAAATTTTATAGAGCCTCCCTTTTATTTGTTACCAAGTTTGCTTAAAAATATTTAAAATAAGTATTCTTGAAAAAGATTAAGCTCTTTAGAAAGGACAAAAGACGAGGAATAAAAAATCAAATTTGAAGTTTTTCTATGTTTCGTCTTTAGATTAAAGGATATATAGTGGCGTTTCTGCCAAAATGAAAAAATTTTAATTTGTCACACAGTGTTATTTTTGAAATTGAATTTTTTTTTGTGCGTGTATGGCATTTACATATTTAATTTGAGTTTTTTATTTGGTAATATATGCTTTTATTACGATATTTACAAACTGTTAACAAAATAGGTACATATTTGTTTGCATGTTGCTAAAAACAAAGAATTTTTAACGTAGGGATATGTGTAGGGAAAACTTTTTTGGTTGTAGGGAAAAAAGGGATTTTTTTCTTAGACACGTAGGGATTTTTTGAAATTTCTCCTGGCATCACTGGTTAGTAGAGAAAAATGATATACCAAGAGCTGATGGCTCATAATTTAAAACAACAGCATATTTCAGTTGTGGCAGATAATATGTCACATTTTGATTGTATTACCAAACTTTTATTTATTTATGTGCAACATCATCTGAATGCACATTTACTTTATGCTCAAGTGCAATATAAAGTTGTCCAAAGCCTTTGAAAAACTCACACAAGAGTATGAACAAAGATTTGTGAAAAACATTGAACAACATTTATTATTTCATGTGAAAAATTTGACATGTGTTAATGTAACCTATCTCGCATGTTTGCATAGTTTAACGTTTTGGTTTTTTCAAAATATGCGACATTGTTTTGCGGTTGTATTCAAAATAATTTTTTTTTCTATTTTGTCGCTTAGGAAAAAGGTATTTTACAAAAGATTTTTTTTATTAAAAAATTAAATAAAAAAATTTAAGCAATTCACAAAGTGTTTTATTGTGTCATATTGGTTGTATTTTCTATAATTTTATGAATGTGACATGATATTTCTGAGCGTACGGCCTATAAAACTTAATTTTATTCTTTGTATCTCCTTTCTCCTTGTATCTTCTCATTTGATCCTCATTTGCAATTTGCTTCAGGTGAATTTTATGAATGTGTGGGAAGCACGTAATTTGATTTTGCTTGAGATCTGAGGGTTTCTCCATACACCCCTTAATTGTTAAAATCCGCTTCTCGCTTTCGTAATTCTGTTAGTGACAGCGTCAATTCCACCGTTAATTAACATTAATTTATAACTGCATTATAATTATAATATTATTTTTAATTTAATTTAATACGTGTTTCAGCTTTTTTTGAAATTCGTGCTAGTTCGCGTTTTGACAAAAATGCAATGGGGTGGTAACCCTTCGTTTTAAATTGGGCAATATGGGTATCAAATTTTTTCTTTTGCCAAGTACATCATCTTTGTATGTAAATAATTTAGATTTTTGCAAATTAGATGCCTTTTACACGGTGCTCTGGAAGATATATAAATGCAATTTCGTAGTAACTCTAATATGATAGCGGATTTAGTTTCTAGATCATGTATTGATGAAAATAGGACAAAAGAAAGAAAAAAAGAAATGATCCACGACTTTTTGGCGGCATATTTTTTAATTAAAAAAATGCAAGTCGTGGATCATTTCTTTTTTTCTTTCTTTTTGTCTTTTTTTTACAGAAAATGCTTAAAAAAAGGACATGGATGATCGTCCTTAAACAAATTGTATATACAGTTGGACGCGCCTTAAAAAACATTTCTTACGATACCCAACTTGTATATGTTGGTAAGGAAACAGATTCTCAAATTAACAAAACATGCAAAAATAGACCCTTTTTCAAAATGGTCCAGCTCACGAGAGGTCAAAGCTGGAGCCGAAATATTTAAAATGTCATCTTAAAAAAGTTCAAGGTTCATTTTTTCGAGGGTACATCGAGCACTAGTTTTGCTTCCATACAACTTGAGTCGCTCTAATGTGCATATATACAGACACATATAAAAATTCAATTTCAAAATTTACACCGACAAATTTAAATTTTTTCTTTTTGGCAGAAACGCCACTTTATATACTGTAATCTAGAGACAAAGAATAAGAATATTTATTTCAAAATATTTTTGTTTAATTAAATTAAATTTTATTTCTTCGACCTTTTTTAAATTATTAAAATAAAATGTTTTTGGCCTCGAGCCCGAAAAAACTTTTTATTTTAATATTTTTGTTTAATATAAGTATCAAATATTTTTTACCAAACTCTGTGCCAAATAAAAGAGAAGGATCTGTAGAATTTTAAAAAATATTTACTTCAGTTCCCTGAACAAAAATATAAAAAAAAATTACTTTTAAAAATATATTCTTCTAATCCTTACATTTTCATTGAAATGTCGAAATTGTATGATTTTATTTCTGTTCGTTTAGAAGATGTGATTATTCTTTTCTCGCTACAAAATTATTTTCTATGTAGACATTTCATTTATTGTGTGAGTGCGAATGAAAAAAGCATAAATTAACGAATAGTTTGCAAGTACGAACCGGAATATTCGTCGCCCCTATTATATATACGTGCATGTTTTTGCCAATTGTTAAAGATTGCCAGGCTTACAGAACTCATAGATTAAGTTTTCTGTTAAAAAAATAATACATTTGTACTTAAATGTCATTGTATATAAAAAATTTTAATTTTCAAATGAAAGTAATATGAATCTTTACGTAGTTTTCTACAATATATTGAAAATTCCCTACATTTGCCTCAAAATAAAAAAATATGACATCTTTTTCCTATGCTTGTAATTTTCAGAAAAATCCCTATAAAAAGGGAAAATTCCCTACTATTGGCATCACTGGTTGATACTGACATCTCACACGATTCTTATAAGTGTGCCTTTACATTTAACCCTATTTTACCACCACCTAAAAGCTATTTTATGGTCAAATATGAACCGAATTCAAGAAATTTATTTAAGATGATTTAAGTAGTAATATTTACAAAATGTTTGGTTTGAATTCAATAAAAATACAACATAATAAGATAGTTAATTGGCACAAAATTATATTTCGGAAAGATTTTTGTATGAGGAATATGTGAAATTATTGTCCCACTTACAATATTTGCAATAGGCACAATTTTTATTCAGCACAAACGCATGACACCCCGTCCAACTTTGGTGGTGAAGGTACAAAAACACTAACAGCCGTATTCATAAAAACTTATTGATGATTAATTGACCGTTTTTAAGCAAAAATTGCTAAAGTTGTATTCATAAACGAAAAATAGTCTATTGAACCTTTAATAAACCATTTATAAAGTAAGAAAATTTATTGTTGGATTTGCCCTTCTTTAAACCAAAAATAAAAGACATTTTGATAAGTGTTTGCCTTTTATGATATTATTTTTGTAAAATATGTTGAAAAATAATAAAAAAAATGTTTTATTTATTAATATGGACATGTTAAATATATTTTTCTAATTTTTTTTTATTTTAGACAACCAATTTAAAGTTATATTGAAATTTATTTAAAAAAAAATTTATATGATTTAAATAAATATGTTCAGGGGCAAATGCAGATATTCTCTTTAATTATTTATTAAATTATTGCAACTAGTTGTTTTTTTGTTTAAAACAACAATTTATTGTTCAAATATATTTAAAAAAAAATTAAAATAAGCAAATCATAATAATAGTGATTGATGTTAATAAAAAGTAAACAAACTTTTTATTCGAATACTTTCTTATCGAATATTGAAAAAGGTTCAAACAAATGATTTTATGATAGCTTTCGGCGACATTTTGTTCAGAAACTAAAATAATATATAGTTTTATTTGATAAGAATAATTTTGAAGGGGTACAATTAAAAAAAAATTATAAAAAAAATTTAAATATAGAATATCATGTGAACCGAATAGAAGTTTCATGCATCACTAACAATAAAATGGCAGCTAAATATAAAGAAAGTTGCCATACTTAAACAGAAAATCGCTGCAAACAGTTAATAGTAAAAAAGCTGTTATTGTACGTTTATGAATACAAATTTTTATAAGAGGTTTATAAGACAAAAAGCGTTTAATAGTTATTACATACTATAAGCTTAAAATAAGAACTTTTTATGAATATGGCTGTAAGTCTTCCAAAAAGAAAACTAAATATATTTTATTACTCGATTGCGCTGATATGTGTACCGCTCGACTTAGTCTGTTTGGCTGGCTGGCATACACTTAACAAAGTCTTTAATTATAGTTGATTGGTTTGACTGATGGCCACACTAATAAATAATTATTGCTGTCTCTTTTTAGTTTCTTATAATTTTTTTAGAAACACCCACATACTATTTGTGAAAAACCCCACGAAATCACTGCATTTATTTGATATTTTTATAAATTCTTTTATTTCCTTTAACTTTTTTTACATTTTATTTAAAGCATTTCGTTCAACCAAGGTATGTATTGATTACATTTTTTAATTTAATTAAAAGCAAACACACAAAACAAACATTCGCACAAAAATGGGGAAAAAACCACTAACAAATTTATAACACGTTTAAGTTTTACAAATGCATGAACAGAATTATCTGACAATTTAATCACATCTCCAGTAGCAACAACAGCATCAAATAGAACAACAAAATCAAACACGGACCACAGCAACGTCAATAACTAAACTTTTAAATAAATACGATATACATATCGCACTTGGTCATAAAAGGGGTATTAAGTCAAAATTTCAAAATTTCAGACAAAAAAGCAAAATATTTTACAGCTACAGGTAGATATGAATATAACGTGTATATTTTTTTTTTGTAAAAAGTGGAAAAAGAATAATTTTGGGTAAATGCCCGTTTTATAATCAAGTGCGATATGTATGTATATTAGCGTGGCCGTTAGTTGTATGGAGAACTTTTTTTTTTTGATTTCTTATAATCTCCCCCTCCAAATCGGTTCAGTTTTATGTAAAAAAAAATACAAAAAAATTTCGTAGCGATAAGTTGTGTTTTAGGGAGGGCGTCCGCCCCTCAAAGTTTGCCATCAAGCCATTTATTCAAATGTAATTTGTTTGCATATGACTATCTTCTAAAAACAACATTTTACAAGAATATGATATATGGCAATATTTTAGCTCTTCTAGTCAACAACATAAGCCTCGAAGAAAGTTTTTTGCTAAGACTAATATCTTAGAAAATAATTAAGAAAATAACAACAAAATACCAAACTTTTTATATACGTTTTATATATATAAAAAGGCGATTTAATGTCAAGTGACACAATTTTGAAATCGATGTCTTCCGATTTGGATGAAATTTACACCAAGGTTAGTCCTATTAGATAGTAGTTTACACACAAATTTTCAACAAGATCGGTCAAAATGTTTCAGAGGAAGAGGGGGTCAAAGTTTGCCATACAGGTGTTCTTTCTCATCCATGTAATTTATTACCTATTGGTGTTAGCAAAATTTGTCCCAAGTAGCTTAGATAGCTATTTAATCAATCTTTTTTAAAAATATTTTTTTGTTTTTTTTTAAAAATTTTTTAATTTTTTTTTTTAAATTTAAAACTTTTTTTTTTATTTTTTTTAGCCAAGTGTTAAATTTAAAAAAAAAAAATTTAAAAATTTTTTTAAAAAACAAAAACAATTTTTTTAAAAAGTTTGATCAAAAAGCTATCTAAGCTACTTGGGACAAATTTTGCTTACACCAATAAGTAATAAGTTACATGGATGAGTAAGAACACCTGTATGGCCAAAATGTCAAACTTTGACCCCCTCTAACTCAGAAACTTTTTGACCGATCTTGTTGAAATTTTGTGTCTAAGGTACTAACTAACAGTACTAAAATAGGTGTAAATTTCATTTAAATCTAAAGACATCAATTTCAAAATTGGGTCACTTGACATTAAATCCCCCTTTTATACATATAAAACGTATATAAAATGTTTGGTATTTTGTTTTTATTTTCTTAATTATTTTCTAAAATATTGATTTCAGCAAAAAACTTTCTTAGAGGCTTATGTTGTAGACTAGAAGAGCTAAAATATTGCCATATATCATATTCTTGTAAAATGTTGTTTTTAGAAGAAAGTCATATGCAAACAAATTACATTTGAATAAATGGCTTGATGGCAAACTTTGAGGGACGGACGCCCCCCCTAAAACACAACTTATCGCTACGAAATTTTTTTGTATTTTTTTTTTACATAAAACTGAACCGATTTAGGAGGGGAGAATATAAGAAATCAAAATAAAAAAAATAACGGCCACCCTAATGTATATACGAAAATATATTAAACAAAAATTCTCATGCCACACATGACCCCCAAAACCCAAAATCCAGTATTTTGCCTCTCACATACTCTCGTTATGATTAGGAAACAAACCGGCAATTACGTCCGTGAGTCCATTCTGTCAATTAACCAATCAACCGACACATGATCAATAACATGAAAGGACTTTAATTGAAAACCAATGAAACAGAAGCTGCAGATATGCTGTTGACGTTTCGAATTTTTCGTTATACTTTTCAACACTTTTGTCCGGCTCAATAAAAATGGTTTCTGTTTAAATAAAAACAAATAACATTAACCGGAAAAGAAAATATTTTAAAAACACAAGTTTTTATTTTTTGATTTTTAATTTGCAAAGCACTCAAAAACATCATCATCATATGCCCACGGTCTGAGTATAATAAATATTTAAATAAATAAAACTAAAAATCCTAAAGAAAAATTAAAAATTTATGAAAAAATATAAAAAATCCTCATACAAATACAAAAATTAAATCAAAAACACAGCTATTAAAAAAAAAATAATCATAGAAGTATTTTGGTATATTTGTATAAATAAGTTGTAACCCAGTTTTTGAAATGAATGAGCATATCGGCATATGGCTTAATATAAAAAAGGAGTAACTGGATTTTTTAAAAAAATAGTTTTTTTTTTTTGCTTATTCTGCTACACTAAAAAGAAACATCAATCCATCCGTACTCAAATCAAATTAGAATCGGTATTAATAGTACGGTGAGTTTGGATTTTCTTGTATTAAGTACAGAAAGATTGATTTAAGTACGGATTTTCAATCGCAAAATACTTAAATTATCCAAAAATTAGATGGATTTAAGTAAAACTTACATTGAATCAATCTCAAAATGCGCTTGATTCAAATTTTTATAAAGTTGATTTAATCTCGATTTTTTTCACAATTTTATTATAAAATTTAACAATATTACAATTTCACCTCAGCGCCAGATTGGCATTATAGAGGCTTGTTGGCAAAATTTAAACTTAACTAGTTCAATATACATATTTATAATAAATTTTAATTTACAAATTTTACATGTATATCAAACTTACCAATAAACGTTATATCAGAAGCTCATCAATATGTTGTGATAAAAACAATTTTAAGTTAGATTTAGACTGCGATAGGCTGGAGGCTTGTTTAATATTATATTGCAAGTTGTAATGCTCTCTACAACCAGAGTGTTCAACTCGTTATTTAGTTGTTTCAGGTTATGGCAAAAGATTATTCTTAAATTATCACGATTTCTTGTATTAAAAGTATCCCGATTCCGTGTGAATTGTATGGTATGATGCCCAATAAAATTAAGACATTTAAACATGTGCAGTAATAACTGGAACTTATAAGGCCCGTATATTGACAAGACAGTGGGGAATACCTCCCTGTATAAAAAAAAAACAGTTGGAAACCAGCTAGGAAAATAAGCTACACTTTTTAATGCTTTATTCTGCATTCTCTGAAGCGATTTAAGCTCAGTAGTTTTTTTGAATCCATATATTAAAGCAAGGTAATTCAATGGCTTTGAACCAAAGCCTGATAAATTAAAATTTGGTTTTTTTTTTATCAAATTGATTCTAAACTTATATCTTAAACCTAACGCAGGATAAAGTTTTACCTTTAGGTTCCTAATATTCTGATCCCACATAAGATTTTCCTGAAAACATATACCCAAATATTCAACAGAAGAAACCTCCCGAACTTTATTTCCGTCAACAAAAATATTAAAATCATTACTAAAACCAAAGTGTGGCTTAAATCTAATAAGCTTTGTCTTTGCAGGATTTGAAAATAGCTATTTATAAGAACATATTCCGAAACTAATGAAGCATCTCTTTCCATTTGTAATGATAAAATATATTAATATCATCAGCGTATATAAACAGTTTTCCTGTCAAGTTCAACAAAGGAAACAACAAAGGACCTAGAACACTTTCCTGAGGAACTCCATGTACTACATTACGCAGATTACTCTTATTTGCCCTAACTTGAACAAATTGTCTTCTATTTGTTAAGTAGCTTTCTAAAAGCAAAAATTCATTTCCATGAATTCCAAAGTATTTAAGCTTCTGCAACAATATTTCATGATCTAGTAGATCAAACGCCTTCGTAAGATCATAAAATATTCCTGCAACTGCTTTATGACCTTCATCTAATCCCTTACAATTCGTACTTGAAATAAACTGAAATTAAAAGGAGAATTTTATTATGATTTATTTATTTACCCGTTTTACACCTTACAGAATTTCAATTCTAAAATCATTCCCGACATGTTTTTTCCTTTAAAAACTTAACCTTCATAAGGTCTTCGGTTCAAATCTGACCCATTTTAAAATAAAAGTTAATTTTTTTTTTAAGAGTGAGTGATTTATATTTTTTATATTTTATGACTTTTATTTAATTTTAAATGCCAACAACTTCGTTAGGTTTTCAGAAAAAAATATCGGCGGAAAAAATATTCATACAATTTTTTGCACTTAAGGTCTTTGGGTCATATTTGACCGGTAGCAAAATTCTTGAATTTTCGTTAGAAATTGCCAGTTGTTATTTATTTTTTT
Source organism: Pollenia griseotomentosa (assembly GCA_963931875.1). Taxonomy (NCBI): domain Eukaryota; kingdom Metazoa; phylum Arthropoda; class Insecta; order Diptera; family Polleniidae; genus Pollenia; species Pollenia griseotomentosa. The sequence goes on from OZ007561.1 coordinate 20,207,775, forward strand.
TTTCATCTCCTGCGACATGCGTTATTTTGAAGTTTACTAATAATGCAGGTAAATTTGTATTTGGTAATGATTGGACTGAAGTGGCGACACCAAAACTTCGCATTTATTGGTTCTCTAGTTAGCTGAATTGTATAGATCAAATAATGAAAGTACAGACAGTTTGTGGGAGCAATCTTGCCGTTGAACAGATTCAAAAACCTTTCGAGAGCACTAAGATTTGACAACAAGGATACTCGCAGTGAACGCCAAATTTTTGAGAAGTTTTCGCCGATACCTGAGCTTTGAAATATGTGGGTTGATTAGTTATGTCTGGAATATACAACCATATACAGGAAAATAAATAGGAACTTTGCCTACAAACAAACAAATGTATGCATGCAGTTCTTGATTTGACAGTTGGTTTGAAATATCACAGTATGTCTGCAGACAATTGTTTTACAATATTGAATCGCCACGAGAGATTTTGGCAACTAAAGGCTATCATTAACTTCAGCTATGCATGGCTAGAACGAAAACTGCTTTGCCCAACGTCGACATTTCTTAGAAAATCAAGGTTTTCAACTTGCCGCGCCCTATATCAAGCAGTCAAAAACATTACCCAAAGACTAATTTTTACAAAAAGTTGCAAAAAAGTGCATGTAGTAGCTGAGCAGGAATAGCACCCGTCATCTTCAACCAAAACCTAGGAAAAAATAAGTCGTTGCTAATTTTGGTACAAAACATATACAACCACTTTTTGTTAAATGTACTTTTGTATCCGCAATAAATGTTAACAATAAATACAGCTTCAATATACTGAATAGATCTAGAAATAAAATATCAATTTTTAAAACATACTTAATTGAAAAAAATGAGTTTTTATATAAAATTTTCTATTTGGGTCAAATTTGACCCGAAGACCGTTAACATCAGCAAATTTGAAGACCTAATGAAGGTTAATATGCTATATGTCTGAAAATATAAAATAGATAAGAAGCAAGAGTTTCTGCACACAACTAGCAAATCGTTTTTTAGCTACTTGTGTGGTGTTGTTGAAGTGTCTGCAACAAACTTTGATTAGTTAAATGAGATTAAAACGCTCACTTTATAATTTTACGTAAAATTTAATCTTTTTTTTTTGTACTGGAATTTTTGAGCACGACTTGTACCTAAATAAAATATAAAAAACTTAATTTATCGCGAGTGTTTTTCTTTCTGTGTAGGCAAATACCACATGTATATTGTTTTAAAATCTTCTTAATTATAAAATGCATTAAACATTTTTTTACCTTTTTCTTTTTATTTTACGAATTTTATTAAGCTTTTTTTTTCTTCCCCTTAAAACGAAAAAAAAAATCGAGTGAGGCCCTTTTCATGATTAAAATAACAGTGGACCGGACCATTGGGTATAAGTTTGTCAGTAGAGTACTGACTGCCATTTCTGCCAACCACAACTTAAACCTATATTGTTTCTTTATGATTCTTTGGTACAGCTTATGCAACGGAAATGCAAATTAAATGAGTTGTTTGATAAGGTGAACACCATCTCGGCTATATAACTGAAATATATAGCAAAAATTATAGTACATAGTATTTAATCGAATTGCAACATCTTAAGATTACATTCAGCGCAACAATTATTATTATGAATAACATCTTTCTGCCTACCTTTTAACGTCAGTTAGAAACAGAAAAGATCGGCTACAGGGTAACAGGTTAAGGAACAGTTGCACTTCAATTATAAAACGCCTTTAAAAAAATATTCCACAAGTTTCCTAAACTCATCAGGACCCATTGAAAAATTTTTTTAGCCGTTTTCATTTATTCTCCAAGAAGACAATGCTTGCCTGATGCTAAAGGGTATTCTTTCAAGCCCGAAAGAAAAAGAAATTGTTAAAAACAAAATGAAATAGTTAAAAAGGTGAAAAACACTCAATTTTAAAATGACTCACCCTTAAAAAAAAATATTTACCTTTACTCAAAAAAAAAAAAAAAAAAAAATATAAAAACACTTGAAATTTATTGTTGATGGGATAAGCTATTCCTATGCGCATTTCACTGGTTGCTTAGGCCAGATCATCAGGAAACTTCATCCATAAAGATTTTAGAAAAACTAAGGATATTAAACCAAATAAAACTGTTAAGCGTATAAGAATCATAAGCAACCAACAGTTCTACTTGTAACAATATCAAAGTTTAAACAAAAACATCAACAATAAACAGTGAGTTTATCTCTCTTTACATTCCCCACTACAATTGATTGGAATTCTTCCAACATTTATTGTAGTTGTAAGTAGGTTAAGAAAAAACAAAATGCAAAAAAACAACTTGCAAAAGCATGTTGCCAGGTATGTTTTTTTAGGCCGTGCACTCAAGTGTTTTTATCAAAAATAAAAACTGGGAATTAAGCACGAATAACAAAATCTTTTAAATTAAAATTTTGTATTCCCAAAAGTTACTTTTGATAAAAAAAAAAATAATCAGTTATTTTGTTTTATTTCTAATCAAAATATAGTATTTGAGTTAAACGTCAAATATTATATTTCGTAATGTTATTCTCTTTTGTATAATTATGTTGAATAAATGTTTTTATGTATTACCATTATTTATGAAATTATTTCTAATACTTTTATTACGCGTTAATTTTAATAAGTTGATTATTTTAATAATTTTTTTTTAACATAATTAAAATGATTTATTGAATATTTTATTTTACTTATGAAAGGTTAAGGATGTAAACTAGGTGGTACATTTCGGGCTATTAATTTTAAAAATTTGTCAGAATAACATTGGTAGGGAGGGTGAGGAACATTGGAGAGATAAAAACATCTAAGTCTGAGTTCATACGGCTCTTTCTTTATTAAAAAGATTCTTCCTTTTTCTTCTTTAAACATGAATTGGTGTTCAAATGATTCATTTCATGTCGACGCCATGTTTTTTATTTTGTATAGTCGTGCGTATGAAAACAAAAACAAAATTAAACAACGAATAAGAAAGCAAAGCGTAAAGACAGTACAGGCATGTGTATACTCGTTTCTTTTTCCCTCGCCCCTCTCGCCTATAAAGTAGCAATCTTTTCAATAAAGAAAGAGCCGTATGAACTCAGACTAAGTCTCATCACCTTGTTTCAATTCGGGTTTTTTTGGTTTTATTTTCGTGAAATTTAATTTAATTTGTCTATTGGAAAGCTACCTTCACATAAATTGTAATAGATCTTAATTCGAATTATTAGGGACAAGAACCTATCCCAATATCCCTGAGCACGGCCGGAAAATCCGGTAGCAGTCTCTTCATTTCGGAACTTTAATGATTGATCCGTTAAAACACAAGCCCTCCTCGCCGCATTCCATACTTATATATTTTTTACACAGGTTTTCATTGGGAGCAAGAACTTCCACACTTCCTTTAATACCAACTTCGAACCCTTCCCAAAGAAGATAGTAAGGAAGTTTACTGAGAATAAAAAATAAATAAAACTGAACTATTAAGATTTCTGTATGACGTGCTAAATTCCCAATTTTCCATATTTGATAAATACAGTGAAATTTTTTGTTGAGGGAAAGCTAGCTTCTATGCGCATTTCACTGGTTGCTTAGGCCAGATCGTCAGGAAACCTTTTCCAACAATTTAAGAAAAGCTAAAAACATTATACAAATAAGACTTTAAAGCGAATAAGAATTATAAACACTCAAAGTCTTACTTGTATCAAAACTAAAACAAAACACCAACAATAAACAGTGAGTTTATATTTTCTTACATTCCCCTACAATTGGTGGGCAGAACTACTTCACTTCTTCCTTCTTAAAGAAGGAATAAGCAAATGGGTACCAGATATTTTGGAAAGTCTTCCAAAAAGATGTTTATACCTTCTAGAAGGCATACTTCTGAAGGCAAGATATCATACGAAGCGAATCTTCTAGAAAGGAGTATAGAGGCCTTTAAAAAGGCCTGCCACTTGCGGTCCTCTCAATATTTACCGCTGGGAACATTTTTTTACTGTTTCTTTTTTTTGTGTGTTATTGTAATAAATCTGCATACACGCTGTGCTGCTTTAAACGTTCATGAGCAACAGTGGTACAACATTTTTATTTAAAAATACATACATTTATACACACATACACATAAATATATATACGTTAAAATATAAGAGCCGAATTATACATTTATTTTTTTTTATAGACTTACATTTAAATGACACTTAGCATCCAATTTTATATACTCTAAATACAGTAAAAAGGATTTACAAAGACATACACACACAGACTCGTACTTTAAAAACAGAAACACACTCCGTTAACTGATTTCGATGGGAAATGTGCTGATATTCTAGATGCCGACTGTTTGTTAAAATCAATTGGCTTGTATGGACAGTACGTACATTCATACATATATGTATAAATGTCTTGCAGAGAGTTAGTACAATTGCTTCGGTGTCTGAGTTTGTGTACTAGAAGGTATATCAGTAAATTATTGTTGCGACTTTATTTCTTGTGCAGATTGTAAGAAACGCGTATTTTTGTAATGCAAAAAGAACAAGTAGTACTTATTATATATCAAATAATTACATTGTTGACCCTACAAAATCGGTAAGAGTCGCATCACGGCAATATAAAACATACAAGGTGGTGCAAAAATCATCATATAAGAAGATAAAATAATTTTTGCTTAACGGTAAATACCAGCTCTTCTTAAACATTTGTTAAGCAATAAGATACAAAATATAAGTCAATTAGCTCTTACCCGTGACTACATTCACGTACTAATTGAAGCAACATTTAAAAAAAAAATTTTAACAAAAAAAAAAAAAAAATTGGCAGAAATTTTACTTGGCACGAAATCGGTATTCAGTTTTCTCAGTAAATTGTGAATAAAATCAAAAGTTTTGCACCGATTGCAATGAAGTGAACCTCATTTCATTCGAAATAATGTTAAGATGAATATTTTTAGACAAAAACTGTAATTTTTGTCGCATTTTTATTTTTTACTAGCTTAACCCGGTGCGCTTCCGCTACACTGCTTTAACCATGTTTGAAGACTCTCCCTTTAAAAGTTCTTCAGTTGAGAGATATTTAATGTATGCATCCTATGGGAGGTATTTCCCCCTGCGCCTACCCGCTTTATTTTTATTTTCAAAAGTGTAGTATACCATAAGAGTGACTTCTACACAGTTTGAACATTCTCACTGTTACAGTTCTTATGATATGCGATATTAAACATTGGGATCCTATGGGGGCTACCACTTCTCCCGCTGCTATTTTTTTTCAATTTTGTGGCTCAGAAGATCCTACTACCAAAAGTTCAATAAAATGCGTGCAGATTCTCTTAAGATATGCGATATTTAATATGGGCATCCTATGGGGGTATCAATTCCCCTGGCCCTTTCAAAAAAATAAGTAGCCTTTTTTATTTTTAGGGCTCACATGATCTTTCTGTAAAAATATTAGGAAAAACAAACAAACAAACAAACAAACAAACAAACAAACAAACAAACAAACAAACAAACAAACAAACAAACAAACAAACAAACAAACAAACAAACAAACAAACAAACAAACAAACAAACAAACAAACAAACAAACAAACAAACAAACAAACAAACAAACAAACAAACAAACAAACAAACAAACAAACAAACAAACAAACAAACAAACAAACAAACAAACAAACAAACAAACAAACAAACAAACAAACAAACAAACAAACAAACAAACAAACAAACAAACAAACAAACAAACAAACAAACAAACAAACAAACAAACAAACAAACAAACAAACAAACAAACAAACAAACAAACAAACAAACAAACAAACAAACAAACAAACAAACAAACAAACAAACAAACAAACAAACAAACAAACAAACAAACAAACAAACAAACAAACAAACAAACAAACAAACAAACAAACAAACAAACAAACAAACAAACAAACAAACAAACAAACAAACAAACAAACAAACAAACAAACAAACAAACAAACAAACAAACAAACAAACAAACAAACAAACAAACAAACAAACAAACAAACAAACAAACAAACAAACAAACAAACAAACAAACAAACAAACAAACAAACAAACAAACAAACAAACAAACAAACAAACAAACAAACAAACAAACAAACAAACAAACAAACAAACAAACAAAAAAAAAAACAAACAAACAAACAAACAAACAAACAAACAAACAAACAAACAAACAAACAAACAAACAAACACAAAAACATTCATTTTTATACATATAGATAGATAAAAAAAAACTGGTATTTGTTTCAAAGTTTTAACGATGTCTCTGAAACTACAGGGCAATCTTAAAAAACAAAGTGAGCACGGCTTAAAGATACTGTTGCCGAATTTTTTTTAACAGTACATGGTCAACCGTTTTCAAGTTTTTCCAATATATGTAGTGAAAGTGCCATAATTTTGTACGGTATATCTCGAAAAGTAGAGCTGATAGAGAAAAATGGAGCTTAGATTCGAAATCAGCGACCTCAAATTAGTAAGAATATGCAATCCAATTCCGGACCACAAAATAACTGTTCCGCAGTGTTATAGATGTACAAACCCAGTAAAAAATGGAGCTTACTGGTAAGCAGCTTTGAAAGGAAGAGAAGTACAATACCCCCTTACAAACCTACTTTCAAGCGCATGCATTTTATATGGCGAATTCCCACTTGGAAGCACTACTCTGCTAAAAAAATCAATTTGGTGACTGATTGCATTATAAAAAAATTTAATTTCTATGCTCGGTAATATTTCGGGAATGATCATAAACACACTTTAAAATCATTGCAATGCTTCCATGTAGGGGAACAACAGAAGCACTTAGAACTTTGTTCGTGAATTTCTTTTTAAATAATGATTTTATTTATTACATTATAACATTCTACTTATAAGGGAAAATGCGAACTAATTCAATAATTTAATTAAAACTTCACTTAAGTGGTATTCGCTTCTCTACTGCTTCTTAGTAGTGTGTAATGGCTAGCGCATATATCACCGCTCATGTAGCTTTCGTGCTTCCAGAAACCTAAAAATTTTTAACTGGGAATCTAGATAAAATTTCTGCCAATTTCTTTTTTGGATTTTTTTTTTCTTTTTGTCTTGTGTAATTGTTTTATATTAAGATATTTTTTTGAACAAAAAGCGTGTTTTTACCATGGTTTGCCCTTAATTTGTACCTTGTTCGTTTGTTTCAAGAAAAATTAATAAAAAGTACAAAAAGTACGAATTTGTACCCTCTTAAAATATTGCGCAAAATGGTTTTTAAAAAAATTAGTTTACAAAAAATACCATTAGTACGAATTTTTACCCAAGTGGTAAAAGGAGTATACTCAGTCCGTGTAAAACTCTTTTATTATTCACCGCAGTCCCATTATGTCATCTATCATCTTGGGTATTTCTAAATCGATTTAGCCAACTCCATCTGTCTGCCCGTCTGTTGAAAACACGATCACCTTAGAAAAACTCAAAAGAAAAGAATTATGCTGGTGTCAAACTTATTCAAGTTACCCTAAACTTTTGGTTCTGAATTGGAATTTTGAATATTTTTAATCCGGCTTAAGTTCATCAAATTTAATTTTCATTAAATTATTTTAATAAAGGTTAAAAAACTGATTTTTGGTTATAGACTGCCAGCCTTCACAGTGGCGGAAAGAGTGAAACTGAAAAAAAATTCTGATGATGAAAATATGGTTATTCTCGGAACATGTAAATTCGACTCGAGTTCAATACCCCCCACCCCCTTCAGTTAAGAATGAAAATTATGAAAAATCATGTTGTAAAAATTATTTTTTTTTTCATTAAAATCTCTACATATATAAAAATTACGTGTATGTTCGTGATCGCTAAACTCAAAAACTACTGGACCGATTTTGACCAAATTGTATGTGAGTAGTGTTTCTGTGTAGTTTATCTTCTTATCAAATTAACCGGTTTTTTTTTTAATTTGACATGCAGACACCGTAACATCTAATCATTAAATTTGTGATTTGTGAGGGCAAAAGGGATAAAGGGGGTAAAAGCACCTCCTTCCTATATCTTCTTAACTAATCAACCGGTTTTCTTAAAATATGGCATGCAGATACTGTAACATCAGAAAAGAAATAAGTAATAGGGCGTGAAATAGGACAAACGGGGTAAAATCTCCCCCTCCTTATATCTTCTTAAATAATCAACCAATTTTGCAAGCAAATAGTGTAACATCTGGAAAGAATTTTAGCCTATATTTTTTATTATTTAGAGCGTGAAATATGGCAAAAGCGGTAAAAACTCCCCCTCCCAATATCTTTTTAACTAATCAACCGGTTTTCTTTAAATTTGGCATGCAGACACTATAACATCTAAAAGAAGTAAATTATATGGCAAAACAACGTTTGCCGGACTGACTAAAAAATATAAACAATTTTAATTATTTTCTTATTTGATTAGATTTTTAAGTTTTTTTCTGCAGTTTTAAAGAACCTTTGACTCCTCAGAACTTTGTTTCCTTTTTGTATATGTAGGTAGCTTAACTGCCGTCTTATACCTTCAATTGAAATTTATTTCAATTCTGCTGCAATTTTAACTCGGCCATTTTAGCTTCTTCTTCAAAATAGGCAAACAGCCAAGCAGCAGATTCAGCCACGTTGAATATTCTTTCTTATTTAAACAAAAAAAAAAAAAAAACCAGTACCTAATATACATGTGTACGCGTGCTGCTTTAAAGGGAAGAGAATGTGTCTTATTTTTTCTTGCAAGTAAAAAGTCTTGCTGTATCTCTTTAAAAAGAATTAATGTTCATGCAAATGCGACAGTAAAATATTAGTCCTTCTGTTCATTTTGCATTTAGCCTCTTGACAAGGCCACAAAGAAAACAAATCCATATACAAACACTAGGGTATTCATTTAATCGACCTTTTGCTTTAATCGGTTAATCGCTCGATTAATTAACCGAGGTTTTGGTTTAATCGGTCAATAATCGGTTAATTTTGTTTTTGATCGGTTAACCGATTAATAAAGTTTTTTTTTCATAAATTAAGTAATTTCAATATATAGAAATGCATTAATTATTTATGTTTTGGAGTTTATTAGAAAAAACAAACAATAACACTGGTTTACACTGAAAATGTTCATTTGATGAGATGTGATTTTTCTTATGTATTTTCTTCCGCTGAATTCAAAAATCAAGGTTAAATTTTTTTTTATGGAACAGTTTTTGAGATATGGTCATTTTCTCATTTGTTCGACCTTTTTCCACTTGACAAATTTTATCTCGAGCTAGATATGTCATATTGGGTCGTTATTGGTACCAAATGGAAGGTATTGAGATGACGAACAAATATGTATAACTGGATCTTTGATTGGTAAAGCGGTTCAAAATATATTGATGAAAATATGGCACATTTTCAAAAAAATCATATATTATTGTTTATATATTATATTTATATTTTTTATTTTTTTTAAAAATGTGCCATATTTTCATCAATATATTTTGAACCGCTTTACCAATCAAAGATCCAGTTATACATATTTGTTCGTCATCTCAATACCTTCCATAAAAAAAAATTTAACCTTGATTTTTGAATTCAGCGTAAGAAAATACATAAGAAAAATCACATCTCCTCAAATGTACATGAAAAAAATTTCATTTTGTAAACTAGTGTAACATACCAAACATTAAAGTTCTTAAACTAAAACGAGCAAACAAAAAAACAATTCATAAATATGTATGTAATATGCATTTTTCAATTACTTAATTCATAATTGGGGGATTCACAAGGTAAAATTTTTAATGCTGCGCTCATTGATTCGTCATAACTGCACAGTAGATATATAAATTATAAGCGGTAGCCCACAACAGTCATATAGTCGGCTTCATATGCAAACCTGCTAACTTCCTTTCGTTTAGGAGAGACTAAAAACTTTTTATTTTTTCTATTTGCAGCTTGATAGAAAATTAAAATCAATTAGTTTTACACACTTCAAAACTTAAATAGAAGAAAAACTACATGCTGGTCGACGAGGCGTATCTTTCTCTACCACACGGCATCAAAATCTCAATTTACATAAAAAGTGGATTTAGCCGGTTTGCATATTAATCCTTCGATATATATTTCTAGTAATTATGTATTTAAAGACATACGACTTTGCAACTTTATGACTACCTTGTGAATCCTCCAAGTAAGTATTTATAAAAAAAATAAATAGAGAAAATTTTATTAGTTATTTCAATAAATAAAGGAGATCTTATAAAATAATCTTTTATAAAAGTAATTTGGTTTGAATGTTTTGGAGTAAAGCGATTCTTTTCTTTTATTTTGACAAAACTTGACTCAGAAAAAATTCTTTTACTTATCGTAGATCAATATCTTATTTCTCAGTCCTTTTTCAGGATTTCTCTTAACATATAAAATATTCCATTATGCCCTTAGAGTCCTGTTTTAATTTTTAAAAATGTTTAACACTTCTAGTTGTTTCGGTTAATTTTGTTAAAAGACTGATATGAGAAGGTATGAGAAGAAACAAATAACTAAACACATACATATAAAAAGTACGCGAAACAAAAAAAGGTGTTGGCAATCAAACATTTATCCTATTTTTCGCCACATTCCTGTTAATTGAACATTGAAATCGGTCGGCGGAAAATGAGTTGAAATGAAAATCGCAGAACACCTTTGTTTTTATGAAAAAAATTTTTTAAACACATACCTATTGTATATGAGACGAAACAAATAATTCAAAACACAAACAAATATGTTATAATACTACAAAAAATTAAAAATTTTATTACATCGGTTAATCGGTTAATCGACTGAAATTAACCGGTTTAATCGTTAATCGAAAAAAGCCAATATGAAATTAACCGATCAGTTAATCGGGTGGTAATTAATCGGTTAACCGATTGCCGGTTAACCGAATGAATACCCTAACAAACACACACATACTCCTATATACAAACTTACAATGTTAGTAAGAAAATTTAATAGCTTTTATTTTACGATGATGATAATGATGATGATGACGATGCTCAAGTAAACTTGTAATGGGGTCCTTGCTTCGCCAACTCGCACCGGTTTCTGTTCATTAAATAACTTTATACGATTTTTTACTGGTATAATGAAAAAATAACAAAAAAAAAAAAAAATAAAACGAATTAAATTAAAAAAAATATGTGCGAAAACTCTTAAAAATAATAAAATAACAAAAACGAAAAAATAAACTTTGCCTTTGCTTTCATTTTATTCATATTGTCCTTGTTTTAAGGAACTTTTTCCTTTTGTTGATTTTAAATGGAGTGGAGCTGAATTTTTGCTGGTTGCTTCGCTTATTGTCAGTGTTTTATGGTTGACATTTCAATTTAAAAGATAATAATTATATACGAGTTACCGAAGCGGCATTTAACTTGGACAAATACAATACTTATGTACAAAATATTGTATATGTGTATGTATTTGGTTATTAAAAGTGGTGTTGTTTAGTATAAGTGCATTCCCAGTGAGCATGCTATGAATATATTCAAATCAAACGAGTATATAAGTCTTGCTTTACATCTCTTGGTATTAAAAATAGCCATGAAGAGGTAAATTATTATGCATAAAATAAAAATTTTTCAAGAGAAAATTGTACCCTACATGGGACTATTCTTTAGGATTTAGTTTCGTTTTCCTTGTCAGTCTTGACTCATTTGTGAGTCTTGTTTCTGACCATTTACTAATAAATGTTGAGCAGTATTTATAAGATTTTTTATTAGTGGCTTATTTGTCTTATTTCTAATCATTTAAAATTAATACTTGAGTCGTATATGTATTCAATTGCGAGTCATTTATATGTCTTTATTCGGTGGTGGTTTTATCGTACATGAATGAGCTAGAGATCTTTCATTGTTTTTGCTCGAACACTGAAAAGGCAAATCAATCCATTCGTACTTGAATCAAGCCGAAGCGGTGTAAATAGTCCGAGAAGTACGGAATTCCGTTTTACAGAATGTTTGACTTAAGTACGGATTATTCCAGTGGCCTGTACTTAAATAATCCGAAAACTGGCGTGACCTAATTAACAGTGAGTTAAATTAATCTCAAACCGTACTTGATTTAAGAATTTCTAACTTAGCTTAATCCCGATTGGTACTTGAAATAAGCCGAAAGTTAATTAGATTAATTATAACCTAAACATTCACCCAAAAGAAGCAGAGAAAATAGCATTATTTACTTACAATTTAGCAGATAGAGTTCGGGAATTGCATATTGTTTTTTTTTATAAGATATGCTAACTGCTTTTTAGCATTTTTCCTTGTCTAAAAGCAGATTTTTTTATCATATCATATAAGCATGACCCTGCTTAAGCTGCTGTTACAAATTGAAAAGTAAGCATCTCAAATGCATTCCCGGTTAATGTGGAGTATGTCAGTTTCATAAAACTTAATAAAATGTTCCCAAAACTTCAATATGGTCTGACACAGAAGATTTACATGTTTTCGCGCAGTTGCTTAAGCAAGCTTATGCCTATTATAGTTGGACCATAAGCGTCTGCATGATCTGTTTACGACTGTAGTACATTTTGTTATTGTGTTTCTAATTTATCAATTTTTGTACGTTAGAATGAATATTTGTTCGTTTTTTCAAGTTTTAAACGCGCGGGATTATAAATCACTTTAAAGTCTCACAAAATAATCATTTCAGCGATTTCTTAAACAAAACGCTGACTTCCTAAAAGCAATGCATTACGTGAAGGAATAGCATCAACAACTCCATTTCTTTTTTTTTTTTTTTTTTTTGCAGACAATTTCATGAGTTCATTATAGGATGGTAACCGTATTCACTGCACGATGGTTCCAAAATTTAAGCATTGTTTTTATTTGAAAAGCTTTTTCAACGCATTTGTTTTAAGTGATGCTTTGTAACAATGCGTTTAGGAAGTCTGTCTTCCAAACGCTAGCTGGGCTACATTGGTACATATACAAATAAACTAAATAAAGTTACAAAAATACAATTATACTTCTTCAAAATTAGTACATGAAAGGACAGCAGTTGGATGTGGAATAAAGAGAACTAAATTAAAGTGTCATTTTAATGACTATTTGTGTTTACACATTCACACACATACAAGTGTTAGGTGTTGAATATTTATTTGTGTTGAAATATATTTTATTGATAATTAGTATTGTGGTTATTTTGTTGAACTATTTATGGTTTTTAATCCAAATTTTTAATATTTTTAATTAGGCTTAAGTTCATTTAATTTAATTTTCATTAAATTATTTTTATGAAGAAAGGAATTTTACAACATGAAAATTAATAAAAATTGTTTATTGATAATCTTTCATTCTTGACCGTGACCGGGATTCGAACCGCGGCCGGCAGGTTACCATGACATATTTCGATCGCAACCACTCGATCTCCTCAGATGGATTTGCCGTTTTACACTCGCAGCCATCGACGACTGCTGGCGTCAATAGTCAAACATCAATCCTTAAACCAAATTGTATTTTAACTTTTTGGAAGATCGAAATTTGCTTTTTTTGAATGATTATCCATTTTAATTGATTTTACATGTTTTTTCCTTTCTTCTGTTTTTTCGTACTTTTGTCAAGAATTCTTCTTGAAGTCCAAAGTACATTTTTGGTTTTTTTTTTTCTTTTTTGTCTTTCTTTTTCTTGTTAACCTTTTTTCAGCACAACTTAAAGGACAAATGAACACATAGAGCTCGTGACTTAGCTTTAACAATAATTAGTATTGTGGTTATTTTGTTGAACTATTTGTGGTTTTTAATCCAAATTTTTATATTTTTTAATTAGGCTTAAGTTCATTAAATTTAATTTTCATTATATTTTATCAATCATATTGTTATGGAAAACCATGGAAATTGGGTCGTTATGAATGATCTAGATATCAATCTTGTGGTTTTCATGGGTAACCGCGAATGTCTTTCAATCAAATTGTTTAGGAGAGCCAAAAAACCATTCTAGTTCAAACTATGGGCTAGGTATTGAACTTTTTGAAATTGGTCATTGCGTTAAAAAATCGGAATTGGTATTTTTTCAGAAATTTAAAGAACCATGTAAACAGCGTTTAAAGTTAAGCAATATGGCATCCACGCCTCGAGGTCGAAAAAAATTAACATACGCGGTTGCCCATGAAAACCGCTGAAATATGTATATAAAACCTAAATAATTTGTTTGAAAGAAAAAATGTTCAAAATACTTCACACAATTCTTCACGCGCATTCTTATTCTCTTTTATTCCGTTGCCAATTAATCAGCGATGCACAGAGGGGTATTCAGTGACAAAAATGGAAATTAATTCCAAAAACAAAAATCAGAAAATAGTACCACTTTAAAGTACATAAAATTCTACATCACTAGGCAACAAATCTTTTTTGTTTTATTTTTCGTTATGCTCAGTGTTGCCAGTGCATTTTTCGAAAAAATACCTACACGTGCTAAAAAAAATCCGATTTTTACCTACACGTTGAAAAAATTTCCCCTACAAAAATCCCTACGCATTATTATAATTTAAATAAAAGAAAAAACATTAGTTTCATTTCAATTAAGTCTTTCAATCCAGTATTCAACGGGATCCCAATCTTAAAGAAAACTGTTTCCGTACTCAAAGTTTGGTAAGATGGGAGAGCTTTTAAGAGAAAAATATTCTTCTTTTTACACGAAGTAGCCCGTACTTTTTCTTTGGGCAAATTCATAAAATTATTAAACAATCACAATAAATAAAAAAACTTCAAGCAAAATAATTAATATAAGAAATATTTATTAAATAAGCAGTAGAACATGTTGAAATATATAGGTAAAAGCTTGAATTTTAATTTTATGCACGTTAATATGTCATTTATGTATTTATTTAAACATATTTCATTTTAACGTTTTCTTTTGGATCATAAATTTGGTTTTTATTGTTCCCGTACTTTTGTGCATTTTTGTATATTAGTTAAGCTACGGTCACACTTATTAAATATTTGATCAAATAAGCGTAACCCCTACTTTTGTTAATAGTTAGTGAGATTTAAAATGGTCTTAATATTACAAAATAAACTAATTATACTACTAGACATAGCAAAAACCAGTTTTTTGTAAGATGAGGTATTTTATCAAAATAAATATTGATATTAAGCGAAATGATTTTTTAGTTTGGTTGTTGGTTCCGTTTTTTTCGTCAAATATTTGATAAGTCTGACCGTAGCTTTAGAGAAAATCAGACTATTAAAAATAAAAACTTATACATACATATATATTATTCTCGCCAAATTTTCAAACCACAAACAACTCTGGAAATATATTTTGAAGCTATTTTAGAGAAAAATATTTTTTTTCAACTGCTTTGGACAATAAAATATCATATACAACACGTTTTTTGAGCATTTATTTTATAAATAATACGATATGACGAAAAGTCCCTACATTTTGAAGATTATAAAAAATCTGTCCGATTTTCCCTACGCTTCTATATCTGTGGTTTTCACGAATAATCGCGTAAGTTATAAAACCAAACTTTTCAGGAGAGCAAAAACAATTCTTTTTTTCAATTGCGGCTTCTGTAGATGCTTTTTTAAACTTTTTTCTTTACTATCCTCTTAACAGTGACTTTCTACGTATTATACATAGTTTTCATGAAAAAATCCTTACAGGATCACAATCTGTAAAAGGATTAAAAATGCATATGTTTGATTGGCTCATTAAGTGTGTGCAATATAACATCATATCTCCACATAAGTTCTTTTTTGTGAAAATAAATGTTATCATTTTAATAACACATGACGACTTACGTTGTTATTTTTAGCACACAAGTTGGCGACATATTCAGAGTTTTTGATACTTATAGCACAACGTATGGACTTAAAATTACAAACAACAGCTCATCTGCTGTTGTTGCAACTAAAGAAGTTAACAATAAACGCACATGTACATATAAGTTGTTATTAATAGAAAAATTTACTTTCATATTTTTTGCACGAATAACAACATAACATCACATATTCTTTTTATTTGGAAACATATTCAGCAATTTTACAATTTTTGGCGATGTATGTCGACATAAATCGTTATAATAGCAAAATATTTTATTAAACAGTTAACTTAAGTTGTTTTTAGCAGAAAAAAACTAATAATACTACATTATATTCTAAAAAGCTTAATACTTATAAAAACCTAATGCAAAATGTAGCACTTTGACATCATTATCTCAATTTCGTTAAAAACCGACTTACGCGATTATTCGTGATAACCACAGATATAAGTATCAAAAATACCTACATGTAGAGATTTCCCCCTACTTCTGGCAACACTGGTTATGCTGCTTCGTACTTCCAATATAATAGCTCTTTGTGTTTTTCTTGCGATGTAGTGTGTCTGACAAGACTACGTTACCATACCTCTTCACTATCTAACACAAGCTTCACACTTTGTTGAAGCAACATCGCCACACATATTAAAACCCATCAGTGAGAAATTTTTAACTTTGCAAATTTTCAATGATTTAATAAAATAAATATCATATTCATGTGTATAAGTGTTAGTATAGAAGTAGATTCTTACCCCCGTATTCATTAACGATTATTAAATTTAACAAACGTTTATTAAGTAAAATTTCCATATAAAATTTGTTTTGTAATGCCTGTATTCATACAATTTTTTTTTAATTTAATGTTAAAATAAATTTAATAAGCTTATGTTAAATTTAATAATCGTTTATGAATACAGGGGTAAGCCTTTATTAAATTAAAAATAAACCAATTTTGAAATTTATTTTTTATTATTTATTTTTCATTTTGTTTAAATTTTTTTAATATTTTTTTTTCGTTTGTTTTATGCCAAATAAAGTTTTTTTCATTTTATTACAGTTAATTTTATTCCCTTCATATACATGTATTCATATATTGACATTTTTCTTTAAGTCACATTAGCCAATTATGGTTGGTTCTTTAATTTAAAACCTCGTAGCTGTAATAATTAGATTTATTTTAACTTAACGAACTTAACTTTTTAAAACGTATCCTTAAACTTAATAAAAAGATGTGTTAAATGCATTGCAAAACATAAATATATATTCATCTTAAACAAATCGCACTGCGCCGTTGCCACTTAAATCCAACTACTTCATACTTCACTACTTCATACCATCTGCATTACATAGAAGTAGTTTAGTAATGGCTGACATATAATCTGATACCTAAGTACTTGTGTATGAGTTGATTAGCGCTCTTAATTGAGTAAAAAACATAGTTTTTTTATACAAAAACTACACTGCCCCAGTAGACAAGCTGGTAGTGAGCTAGTCTATCAGCACCACAAAGTATACAGAGATGTCACGAGACGGAAGATTTTGCGTTTTTTTTTTGTCTCTTTTTAAGAAAGCTGCCCTTTTTCATTTCTCTTTGCATCATCTTTTATGCCGCAATACAATGAACACAAGTTTATTTAGTTGCGATTTATTTGCAAAGCTTTTGTAAAAATTAACTTTTAAGTTTACCACAACACAAGTAAATAATATTTAAGTAAATAAATAACATTATAAAACAAAAAAATATTAATAAATACATTTTTTTGCACAAAACACAACGTTTGTTGAACTAGTGCATTTTTTTAACGTGATTTGTGTTTTGTTATTTTTGTTTTGATCACGCTATTTGTGTTGAATGTTGCGGCCTGTTTTTACACATTGCCACTTCACTACCAAAAAAGCTTTCTGTCTCTTTCTTCGAAAGCTGCCCTCGCAACTGACTTGGGCCTTTTTCACACGTCACTTTTTTCATCTCTGTATACTTTGTGATCAGCACCGAGGTTGCGCGATCGAATCCTGCCAGAGACAGAAAAAAAATGAAAAATAAAATAAGTAAAATAAAATAAGAAAAAATAGAAGAAAAAAATAATATAAAAAAAATAGAAAAAAAAAAATAATTTAAAAAAATAATAAAAAAAAAATTTTTTTTTATTTTATTGAAAGTATTCATCCAATGAATAACAGTACATGTTAGTTGTAATTTTGGTGACATCGGAGTAATAAGTTATTTAAGTCCATATTTGTAAGCTAATGTGGTAATGACTTATTTAACTCCATATTTGTAAGCGAGGGTGGTAAGTACTAAAGCCCTGCACGAATGCATTTGTTTCTTTTTCACAGTTCTCCACACCAAGTTATTGTTGTGTCAAATACTGTGTTTTTTTTTTTAAAATCAATTCGAATGATACACAATGAAAAACCGAATCAATTTTAAACAGTAGTTGGCTTCAAACAACTCGTTGTTAAGCAGTAGTTTGATTTAAAAAAACAAATCAACTCAATGTATGATTTGATGTGAAAACGAACATAACACACAGCAATTGTGAGTTTATAACAGGGAATTCCATTTCTTTGCACAATTGTGTATACCACTACTAACACATATTTTTTTGCTCATCAATTCAGTCGTCTATGTGACTTCGACAAGTGTACAAGTCTAGCGGATGCTATGTTATTTTGTTTCATCTTAACAGAAAAAAACTTTATGATGACAAAAAAAATTCTTTGATACCTGTAAAAGGGTCCCTTTTTCCTTCTTTAAAAAAACGTACCTAAATACAGAAATTATTAAGAAACAAAATAGCCACAAGAATTTGTTGGTATTTTGTGCTTGTAAAAATATTTTGGTTTCGGTACCAATCGCGTCGGTGGGTTTTTTTTTTCTTTGAAAACACTTTTCTTAAGTAAATAAAAATATTTGAAAATCAAGTTAAAAAAGGCTTGTTTTACTACAATTTGTGTGTAAATAACTATATACATAATAGCAAATGTGACAGTAGGTAACATTTTTAGGTAAGAAGATGTGTTTTATTGATGTTTTAATGAAACTTTATTGTTTCGCACTATTTTTATTGCTTACTTTTTTATGCTACAATTATATGACCGAGCCGAGCCTAAAGAGTTCACCTTACCAATTTATGGTAACTATTTAACGTAACTTTGACCTGTTATAATGACTTTATACATTTTTGCAGGCAAACTCAGGTGCGCATTTGGCATTTTGTAAAAAGTTATTATATACCATTAGGGAAAATTAAAATGTATGCATAGATGTTTGAAGTATAAGTAACCCAACACCGTGAATACCCTTACTATTTTACTTATCACTATGAATATCCTAACTTTTTACTAAAATAACTTTTTCACGCTATAATTCTCATTTAGATTATTTTATTTTTGAATAAATAGACCAGGAAAATCCATTTCTATACACAAAAGTGGAAAAAGATATTAGGAAAAGGTAATTAATATACATTCATACCTCCATACGGAATGTTTTTATAATGTTAAAAATATTTGGCTTATTTAAATTAAAATTTTTAAAAAAGCAAAGCAAATTTTTTTGTCCAAATTTATCTACCTAGTTTTAATAATTCGTTTATTTTTCTTTATATTTATGTACATACATACATATTTATACAAACATATTTAAAAAAGATGTCAGCAAACGATTCATTTAACTCAAATCCTTCCCCAAATACTTCATTAAGTACGCCTGCTATTAGAAATTCAATTGTTAGAGGCGAGTTAAAAATAAGCTCAAAAAGAGGAAGAAGTAAAGTGTGGCAAGTATTCGGAAAAGTTGAAAATATGTCAGAGGAAGAAATAAAGGACGTTGTTGCTTGTAGAAAATGTTTAAATGTTTATAAATATAATGGAGCAACTACATCTAATTTAGTTAGACATAAATGTTATTTGACATCTAATAATAAGATCATCAAAGAAGTAGAAGTAAATGCAGAGACAAAAAAAAATGGAACTCTGATATTTACAGAATGGATTGTGGAGAACTGCAGACCATTCCAACTAGTAGAAGATACTGGCTTTCACAAAGTTGCGAAGTTTCTTCTATCGGTTGGGGCAAATTTCGGTGAAAATGTAGATGTTCGAAGTCTTTTGCCACATTCAACAACAATTTCCCGAAATATAATGAATGTGTACAATAAACATTTTGAAAAAATAAAGACTGAAATTAATTCTGTGAAGAGTCTTGGTTTTGGTCTTACGTCAGACCTTTGGACCGATAACTTTATTAGAAGAACATATATAGCTGTGACCATTCACTACATAAAAGATGGACATATATTTAGTAGACTTCTTGGCATTAATTCTATGGATGGTGAAAAATGTACAAGTAATATTTATTTATTTGATAATATATATTTATAAATAGGTATATTATAAACTTAAATATATATATTTTTAGATGATAATATCAGTCGAAAGTTAAGAAAAATACTTAATAATTTCGATTTAGATCTGGATGACAAAGCCATTATTGTCACAGATCGGGGAGCAAACATGGTCGCTGCCTTTCGGAACAATAACCACATATTTTGCATTGACCATTTACTGCATAATACTATTCAAAAAGCTATGAAAGAAGTACCTGCTGTTTCAGAATTATGTAGTTTATGTACTAAACTCGTAAAATATTTTAAAATTTCTGGTCTAAATGTAAATTTACAAACAACCCTTAAAAGCTTTTCACCCACCCGCTGGAATTCAATTTACTATTTATTTGTTTCTGTTGAAAAAAATTGGTCCGAAATAGTTCAACTTTTGCAACAAAAAAACGAGCTCAATAGAATCAATAATATTCATTTGAACCATATAACAGCTTTAATTAAAATTTTGGAACTTTTCGAAGAAACTTTAAAAAAGTTAGAAGGGGAAAAGTATCCGACAATACACCTTGTTTATATTTATATCCATCGCTTAAAGAAAAAATGTAATACTGATATCAGTGACTTAGAAATTTCAAAAGAGTTTAAAGAAAAATTAGCAATTTTGATAGATTCCATAGTAATTCGGAATCTAACTATCTACCATAAAATTGCTGTTTTTCTATTCCCTCCATTAAACAAATTAGTTCAATTTAGTGAAGAAGAAAAACTCTCGATTAAAGACAAATGCATGCACATTATGAGAAAATACTTTCAAGAGCAACATGAATCAGAAAATCCATTTGAAAGTGCAACAGCAATATCTAGTCATATCATAGAATTATATTCTGATTTTTTACCACCGACTGAAAATACTACACAACTTGATACAGTATCCAACGAATTGCTAATGTATGAAAGCTTAAATGTTGGTATTACTGAAGACTTCAACATTTTGCAATGGTGGAACTTACATCAAAATGAATTTCCACTTCTCTACAAAGTGAGCTGCAAAATATTAGCAACGCCTGCTAGTAGTGCAGCTTCAGAGCGAGTTTTTTCAGTAGCACGGAATTTGATTTCTGAAAAAAGATGCAGCATTGCTTCAAACGGTGATTCTATAAATGCCATAATGTTTCTTCATTCAAATATAGAAGCAACTGAAATGCAAAATGAACTTTTAAACTGTACAAATTAATTTTAAACCATTTTGCTCATTATATTTTTTTTATCTTAATTTTGCAATTAATTGAATTTAGCTTTTCATTTCTTTTTTACTTTTAATAAAATATTTCAAAATATATTTTTGTAACTTTTGAATAAATTAATTTAAATAAAAACTTAAACATTGTATAAAAATATTTGGCATCTTCATTTGTTTTTTGCTAATACAAAATTACTAATTACCTAATAATAAAAATAAAATAATGCCACCTATTTTGTTACTGTTGTGTAGTGTGATTTGGTGTGATTCGTTTGATTCGTTTGATTCGTGCGATTCGTATGATTTGGTTTAGTTTGTGTTATTCGTTTGTTTCGTTGTTGTGTGGAGTATATTTCGTGCTCTTTACACTTCGTGTTTGGTCGTTTATAACACACTAATTTAAACTCATTTGCATTTGTGTGTTTATATTTTTTTCGTGCTTTATGTGTTTTTCACAGTACAGAATTTGATTCGTTAGCAAAAAGCAATCGACAATCAGTAGTTGAAAAACAAACGAATGATTTGAAATGGCATTCAAATGCATTCGTGCAGGGCTTTAGTAAGTACTTGCCTCCAATGACATCACCGTGTTAAAATAATGAGTTAAAATGCCAATGTATAAGTGGTGAAGAGTCGTTATATTAGCTTTTTAACTCATTACTTTGCGAGAAATTTCTACTCAACGAAATGTTTTTTACAATTGAAAGGTTAAGCTGGAGGTCCACACCACGCGTTTTCGCCTCTATGCATTGCATGATTTTTATACTTTCCATGCGTTCTATGTTTCAAGTTACATGCAATGCTTTTTATGCGGTATCGCCACAAGAAAAAATTCAATTTCATTTGACAAAACCAGCTGATTTGTTAGAACGCTGCTTGTAAGGCTTACAAAAGTAGGCAGTAAACCTACTTTTCGCATTCAAAGCCACAAGCATACTACGCCTTTGGGCATGTAACTTGTTACATATAACTACACAGATTCAATTTTTTTACAGCTGCGTAGACAGCCGAAGTGCGTGTAACGCGTGGTGTAGAGGGGGTGCTTTAATACCATTTGAGGTAAGGCCATGATGGCTTTATCTCTCATTCAATAGGGAGATAAAGCCTTTTTAATTTTTTTTTCATTTGAATGGGAGATAAAGCCAGCATGGCCTTAGCTCACATTAGCAATATTTAAAACCGCTTTATCTCTCATTTCAATTTTGAAAAACTTTTGCATTTTACATTGATTAATAGATTTCTTTTTTTTATAATTAAGAGGTAATGATTTTCCCTTTTACGAATTGTTAACATTAGGTGAAAACATTCCGTAAAATGGAAAATCAATAGTTTTCTTATTTTTATAAGTAAGAAGAAATAATAATAATAAACCAAAATTTACACACTTTTGTGTAAACAAAGCACTTTAAATTTCAGCAATTGTATTATGAGGGGGTGCATTTGCACAAACGGCAATTAGGCAAAATTTGCTTTATTTCACTTTTAAATGAGAAATAAGACAAAAAATCGATTTTGCTTTATTTCCAAGCAGGAATGGTACTAAAGCAAATTTTGTTTTATTTCCCATTCATAATTTTTACTATTGTTTGACTATCTGCATACAAATTCTTTCGAGAAGGTGCTTTAATACCATGGGAGATAAGGCCATGATGGCTTTATTTCTCATTCAAAAGGGAGATAAAGTCTTTTATTTTTTTTGTTCATTTGAATGGGAGATAAAGCCATCATGGCCTTAGCTCACATAAGTAATTTTAGAAAATGGCTTTATCTCTCATTTCAGTTTTGAAGAACTTTTGCATTTTACATTGATTAATAGTTTTCTTATTTTTATAATTAAGAGTCTACCCGGAGACACAAAAGTTAAGTATTGGAATCTGGCTTCGCATACTAAAGTTTTTCTGCGTGGCGGCCTGCGGCCGCGCTTACGGGTATTCTCCTCCAGTAGGATACGGCAGGTGGCTTCGCTGAATAAAGTTTTCCTGCGTGCGTCATAATAATAAAAAAATGACTTTTCCCGGAAACACTAAACTAAAGTAACAATATTCTGGAAAAATATGACTTTATCTCACATTTGTGAAAAAAAAATATGGCTATATCTCTCATTTCGCAAAATTTTAAATATGACCTTACCTCTCAATGATTGGGCAATAAGGCCATTATGGCTTTATCTCCCATTCAATTGAGCAATAAAGCCATCATGGCCTTATCTCACATGGTTTTAAAGCACCCCATCTCCCCCATGGTGTGGATCACCAGCTTTAAGAATATACAATTTTCGACAAAGTACATATTTTTTTATTAACACAACAATAAAATTTCCTTATGTGAGATGAATTTTGAAGCAACAGAATTTTTTAAAACTTACGAAACTCTTATTTTCCAGCGTTGCTTTTTTAAATAAAACAATTTCATAATTTTCACAATAAGGCAAACGTAGAACTCTCGTATATGGACACTTCCTGGGGTCACAAACGTACGTTTGTACGCTTTTGATGTAAAAAAAATATAGAAAACAAAACTTTTCATATAATTTTTTTGCGATTCGATAGCATTTGGGTAGCTCTATGTTTAGTGCAAAGGATTGATTTCATCGAGTTTAAGTTTTCATAATGATAGTTATAAACATGTGGTCACGAACGTACGCAAAATACAAGTCAACTTTGGTTGACAGTAGTGAAATGTAGAAATCTGCGTCATGAAACGGAATATTGAAAAGAGATTAATTTATTTTAAATTAATGTAAGCGTCCATCCAGTATTTACAAAATAAAATATCTCTCTTGGTTTTTGTTTAACTCGCTTATGTAACGGTCGCGAACGTACGCGTCACGAAGGTACGATTTTTCCTTATGCTTTTTTATTGTTATCACCATGCATTATCCCACATATATTCAAATTTTTTTAACAATAAAACTTAATACTCCTTTTACAATTGATTGTAATGGAAAGATTATGAAGAAAGAGTGTTAACATAACATATTTTTTTGCATTTAAAATAAGTATTATAACGAAATTCTATTTCACTAATCAACATATTCAAAAAATTGCATTTTAAGAACCAATTTCACAGTAATTCATATTAGCGCTTATTGCGTTTATTTAAATGTATAAACACTAAAGTCAGTTAAATACCAATATATTTCTATCATTTATTTATTATAAAAGAATTTTCAAAATTTTTATCGTAAATAATTAATGAGAATTAAACCGATCCTGGTTTATACATAGATACACATATATAAACTTATTTTTGTGCCGTTTTATCTTAACATCTTTATTTGAGATAAGATAGCAAAAAATTTTTAAAAAAGAACTCGGTGATAACAATCATTTTGTAGCTTTTGATGCTGAAACGTGAAGAGCTATTATTCTTTTATTGTGGTGAAAGTAAATTTTAATTAAACATTCCCTGATGATGATATTCAAAGAATATCGAAATATCGGAAACAAATTAAGAACAAATTTACATACAAAAGACCTCAAGCTTAAGCGTTTTAATTATTTTATTTTAAAGCTCGAATAAAAATACAACTTAAGGAAAAATTATTTTTATCAAATAATAAGAGAAACGAAAATTGAAGGAAAATTTAACAAAATTTTAAAAACTTTAACAAAAATGTTTTTTGAATGAAAATTTGTTTGTTTAACAAAAGTTTTTTTTTAACTTTTTAAATTTGACTTAAGATGTTATGATAAAACGAGACAGATATATAAGAACAATAGCCATGTACAAATAGTAGAAAAAAACAATTGAATAAAGGCCGAGAGAATCTCGTAACTTATAGCTTGATACCATCCTATGCCTAACTGGCTAGTTTTTGCTAGTAAGGGGCTCATTTACCTTTTTGTTTTTTTTTTTGAGTATTTGAAAGAAAAATTTTGTAAATTAAAATTTAACCTCTCGTTGCAAGTTTCTGCTAGTAAAATAAAAAAACCCACCTATTTTTAATATTTTTCTGAAGATTTAAATGAATTTTAATCAAAAACTTAGTTCCAATTTGCTTAAAACAAGATTTTTGGGTAAATGCCAAAATAAATATTAAACTCAAAATCTCAAATAAAACATCTTTTTACTTTGGCTTTGCATGGACAGATAGCGATTTATATCTTTACCACAAAAACACCGGACGCATGAATAATTGATATTTCCCTACCAAAAATTTAGTATACGCCACATAAATCATTTGCAAAACCACAAAGTACAAACTATTGTGTTCATTTCATATCAGAAATTCCAAACAATAAATATCTCAGTGTGTGTTTGTGCGTATGTATGTCGATGTGTGAGTTCTGACTTATACTACTATTAAATTTAGTTACTACCCAGCTAGCATTTGGCTGATTATTTTTTGTAAAAATCACCCAAATGATTCATTTCAGATCAGTTTTGATAATTAAAAACTGATTTATCACTTAAGTGATTAAAAAAAGATTCATAAAGGAATCATTTATATGTTTAAATAATGATTTTTAAATATTTTGAATTTTTATTTTTGCCGAACGAAAAAAATAAAAAGAGAAACTTTCATGTCAGCCAAACCAATAAGAAGCTTGGCTAAAAAAGAAGTCCAAAAATTATTGACAATTTATGAACATTAATATTAGTGCAATTTGTTTCTTCTCTTTTTGGCGAAAAGCCAATTATTTTTGTTTGGTTCAAAAGCCATAATGGTGCGGATTTTATCGGAGAAAAATTAAAAAAACATGACAATTAAAAAATGATATGAAATATAATCAAAAACTATATAATTTACGATTAAAAAATGAGACAAAAACGATTCAATAATGATAAGAAAAACTAACATTAAAATGATCAAAAAGGAATCAGAAAATTTTATCACAAATGATTCTTTCAGGTGATTCATCGGTAGGGTACCATTTTCTCACAACGAAAGTATCACTTATGATTGAGTGATTCCTAAATGATTAGATTATGATACAAAATGCTAGCTGGGTACTGTGTGTTACAGTGTAAGTGTGCAAATATGTGTAAATGTACATATTATTGACCTTTTGTCAATAAACCACTAATTTTCAACTAACTGCAAACAATTAGAAATCAATTTTATGATAGTATTTTTTTTTTTTTTAATTAAAACTGCCATTTAAAACTTTTGTTTATAAATTTGACATTTGTAATGATTGTAATCCAAAATTATAAATGTAATGAAATTTGCTGCTGCTGTTTAGAATATGTAATTATTCATATATTTTTTGTATTTATCTGCATATCCATGGTTCTTTTTTCACAACATTAATCTTTGTAAACCGCAATTATGTCCAGCAATAAAGTGGCAAGAGAATTTCAAAATTTTTATGAGCTGCGATTTTATTTATTTTGTTTTGTAATTATTTAGGTACAGACTTGTGTCAGTTTCTATCTTTTTATTTATTTGTATGCAGAAGTTTTTATTTAAACCACAAAAACAGCAACAAAATCAACCAAAACGAAAAAAATTGTAATATTAAATTGACAAAAATAGCATAAACAATAAATCAAACTATTTATGATAAGCAGCATGACGGCTGTTGCATGAAAAACAGTTGTTGAAAAATAAAACAGATAAATAACGAATTGGATGTAGCACTACTAAAAAACAAAACCAAAATTCGCTTATTTACATTTTTGGATATTGTAAAAGATATTATCTGAATAATTTTTGTTTTGTTGTTAAATCTCATGTGTTTTTAATTAAAAAAGTATTAAGCCATTTTTAAGCCATTTATTTCTATAAATATAACCATATTTGGTCAGTAAGTTCTGAGAACACTGGTAAGTGCTAACCATATTAAGAAATATATTTTTTATTTACTTGTGATCATAAAAACTAGTTCTAACTTCGTAAATAGTCTAACAGCCCTATTCATAAAAAGTTCTTATTTAAAGCTTATAGTATGTAATAACTATTAAACGCTTTTTGTCTTATAAACCTCTTATAAAAATTTGTATTCATAAACGTACAATAACAGCTTTTTTACTATTAACTGTTTGCAGCGATTTTCTGTTTAAGTATGGCAACTTTCTTTATATTTGGCTGTCATTTTATTGTTAGTGATGCACGAAACTTCTATTCGGTTTACATGATATTCGATATTTAATATTTTTTTATAATTTTTTTTTAATTGTAGACCTTCAAAATTATTCTTATCAAATAAAACTACATATTATTTTAGTTTCTGAATAAAATGTTTCCGAAGAGTATCATAAAAACTTTTGTTTGAACCTTTTTTAAATATACGATAAGAAAGTAATCGAATAAAAAGTTTGTTTACTTTTTATTAACATCACTATTATTATGATTTGCTTATTTTATTTTTTTTATATTTTTGAACAATAATTTGTTGTTTTAAACAAATAGTTGCAATAATTTAATAAATAATTAAAGAGAATATCTGCATTTGCCCCTGAACATATTCATTTAAATCATATAAATTTTTTTTAAATAATTGTCAATATAACTTTAAATTGGTTGTCTAAAATAAAACAAAATTAGTAAAATGTATTTAACATGTCCGTTGTAATAAATAAAACATTTTTGTCATTATTTTTCAACATATTTCACAAAAATAATATCATAAAGTGCAAACATCTTTTAAAATGTCATTTTATTTTTGGTTTAAAGAAGGGCAAATCCAACAATAAATTTTCTTACTTTATGAATGGTTTATTAAAGGCTCAATAGACTATTTTTCGTTTATGAATACAACTTTAGCAATTTTTGCTTAAAAACGGTCAATTAATCATCAATAAGTTTTTATGAATACGGCTGTAAGCATTTAAGCTCGTAAAAGAACATCCATAAATTTTCCCCATTTGTATTTAAAAAGAATGAAAACTTTAGTATTTTCCATTGTAAATAAGTATATGAATTTAAAGACCCTACTCACAGCCTTTAATACACAGCCAAGACATTGAAAATTGAACCGCAATTGCATTTAAATAAACTAAAATCCTATTGCCTCTGCTATTGACCATTACAGATTAAATTTTATACTTGATCAACAAAAACTGCGTAATAAGTAATACAACTACTTTCCAGTCTGTTCAACTTTATTTAAAAACTATACGTTTAATATAAATGAAAACAAATAAAGTTGTATAGCAAAAAAAAAAAAATTATTATAATAATATTTTTGTTTATAAATAAAACCAACATGAAAATAACCAACAAAACCACAAAAATAATCGTCAAAATAGAAATTTAGGCACTCACACACTCATACGCAGACAGCAGGACTTACACTTTTCACCGCACACATCATGCTTAAACCCAGCTAGCATTTTAAGAAATTATTGATCATGTTCGAGTTTTTTTTTTAAACCTCTGCGCGATTAAAATAATAATATATGCGCTCGTTTTTCGATTGGCGTTTATTTTGGGTACTTCTGTAATTTGATTATGTTTTATTTTTTTTTTTTTTTAAACAAAATATAAAAGCATTTGTTTTTATATGACTATCCGACACTTAATATGGGCTATAGACATTTGCAAAATTTCAAGTAGGCGTGGCACCTACCACACACAAAAATAATATAGCTTTCTGTGTATCTGGAGATCGGTAACAAAAAAAGTATCCAACTTAAGTAGAAATTGCTTGGTTATCAATACAAAACATCTGTCAAAGTGGGGTGGATTGAAGAAATCAGCCTGGCACCTTTAATACAAAGACAACATGGATTTTTGTATATCTGGAGAATCGTAACAGAAAAAATATCAAAAATTGGTGCAAAAGAGGAAATTCATAGGACTTAAAGGAGATCAAAGTGATTTAGATTTAAAGATTCTGAAAGTAGCTTTATCCCTTGTACTTGAGCAGAAGAGACTAATGCTAAGTTCACACTTGGGTTTTTAAACGCGTTTAAGAAAAATGTTGATTTAGCTAATCAAAGCCGTTCACATTACATTTGAGATGATTAAGAAAAAAACACGCAACAAACACACAAAAAAAAACAACAAACAAATTTATTTTTCTTTAAAGTATTAAAAATGGATAAACACACTTTTAAAAAGTTATCAGAAGATTATTTTAATCATTTTAATGATGAAATTGTGAAAATTTATGAATTATTTAAGGAAAAAAACCCACTGTTTATTGTTGATGTGTTTTGTTTAAACTTTGATATTGTTACAAGTAGAACTGTTGCTATAAGTCTTATACGCTTAACAGTTTTATTTGGTTTAATATCTTTAGTTTTTCTAAAACCTTTATGGATGAAGTTTCCTGATGATCTGGCCTAAGCAACCAGTGAAATGCGCATAGGAATAGCTTATCCCATCAACAATAAATTTCAAGTGTTTTTATCAATAATAAAAACTGGGAATTAAGCACGAATAACAAAATCTTTTGAAAAAAAAAAAAAAAAAAAAGGAAAAAAATAAAAACATTAAGCAGAAATCTTGGCCGGTTGTACACGATCATGTTGGCGATTCTATATTTGAGGTATGTTCAGTGGATTCTATGTGATTTATGAAGTGATTTAGTTGTTATCATGTCAATTTGAAGTGATTAACAAATCACTTCAATGTATGGGTAATCATCTCGATTTTGAAGTGATTAGAGCTTAATCACGTTCGAACTGCTTAAACGCGTTTAAGAAGCCAAATGTGAACATACTATTAGAAAGACAATTTTTTTGGAAAAAAATAGTTGAATTGAATTGATGTTGCTTGACTTATGCAAATATTTGCAGTACTGGGAAATAAATTTGTTTATGTCCATATCATTGCTTTAAAATTTGGCATATTCATTTAAATGTCTACATACATATGTGTATTAGGGTGACCATAAAAATCAAAAGTTGGATTTCTTTAGGTCTCACCCACCAATTTAGTGGGTACTGATAAAAACAACGCCAAAAAAAAAATTTAATACGATCGGCGAAGGCTAAGCCGTCCCTCACACCCACCAAAGTTTGAAAAAAATTAATTATTATTACATGAAATCTGACTTTATGTTTTATAACTTCGAAAATTTTGTAGAAAAGTTGTTTACAAGTTTTTCCTTGGTGTCTTATTAAACAAAATAAACTGAAAAATGTGGAATAAGCCAACAATCAAATTTTTAATTTATTAAAGAAACGCTTTTTCACGCATCATTAATTTTGTTGAAAAACATTTTTATTATTTATTTAAGAAAAAACGACCAGCCGAACACTTGGCGTTTTAACCTAATTCGGGTACGCTTAGTTCAGTGGTGCTAACCGTTTTTTTTTTTTTTTAGGTTAGCTCTGTTTTCGAGATATACCGTTACTTTGAAAATAGAGAAGGTTGAACAACATATATTCAAGTAACTAAAAAATGGTTTAGTTTATTGAATAAACTAAAAAAATTGAAATTCCCCAAAACCCGCAAAAAAATTACAATATAGAAAAACAAATTTTTTTTTTGCAAATTTTTTGTTCTTTAAAAAATCATAAAAAAATTGGAAAATGCAGCTTTGATTTTAGTTTTTATTAGATATATAAAAAAGGAAGTTGTAAAGAAAGCCATAAGTGATTAAAATCTGTTTACAACTTTTGATTTTATTTACAAAAGACTAAAAATTTCCATTAAGTTTAAGAGTTTCATAAAACAATATTTATATAGGAACCTCCCTTAAAAGAGGAGATAAAGGGCAGGTATGTTTTGGGAAAATGTAAAAAACTAATGGATATCGGTCATACTTTTTATCCCCCTAGTGGCGACTCCTTAGCAATTATCATTGAAAGCAAATGATGGGGATTAAAAATAAAGTAGGGTCGGTCATACATTTGACCCAACTAGGGGCATCCTAGGCGCTGCAGGGGGCAAATCTAAAAATTTCATTTAACCGCCACATTTTTATGGGAACCCCCTAAGGGCCATTATTACAACTTACAAATAGTTATTTTTAGGATGCTATCGGACAGATAAATAGTTTTTGGTTATTACAAGTTAACATTAACCTAAAAAGTGACTGATAAGCTAACATCAGGTTTGTCCTAATGGTAACTTTACAAGTGAACTTTAAGAACTTGAAGATGCCATATTTTCTGCTGAAGATATGGCAACTTCAATGATAGCCTTAAATTACTCAACTTTTTCAAAAAACACAATTTAACACAAAAAACAAAACAATTTACCATTAAAACTAAAAATAAAGCAGAAAAATTAACTATTGTTTTTAATTAATAAATAAAACAAAACTAAGTCGTTGCCACTACGCATTTTAAACAACCAAAAGTAGTCGGTATATACTGCAATGTTGCCACAGTATATAAATTACATTTTTTATTTTATCGGACAGTTGTAATAATGGAAAAAACTTATTGGTCACTTTATCGTTCAAGATAGCTATTGTTCACGTTAACTTTCAGCAACTTTATCATTAGGTTGTAATAATGGCCCTAAGGGGCTTAGATATATCGTCGGCTTAATGTGCAAACCTGCTTAATCCACTTTTTACGTAAGTTAATGGTGTTTTCTTTTTTACAAAAAAATGCGACATTTTATTTAAAAAAATGCAATTTGGTGTCTGTTTTTTAAAAATTTTGCTCCCGAAAAGGGTGGCTTGTTTTATTTAAAAACTCATTCTTTTTAAAGAAACAGTCACCAAATTGCGTTTTTTTAAATAAAATGACACATTTTTTTGTAGAAAAAAAACCATCATAAGGTTTTGATGCCGTGTGGCAGAGAATGATGCGCCTCGTCGACCAGCATGTAGTTTTTCTTCAGTTTGAGTCTTGAAGTGTGTAAATCCAACTATATTTTTGGTTTTTATCTCAAGAACAGCACAAAAAACAAGTTAAAGTCCGTCATAAATTGTATCCCCGCAGGGGTGTATCCTTGCCAGTTATGGGACTTTTTCTTCAATATATTTCTAGTCTCTGTTGATAATTTTGTATGGGAGCCCCCTTAACGAATAAGGATAGCTCCCAATAAAAAATGGAGCTTCCAACAAAGCATTGCGCTTACGATAGACATGCATTTTATATGGCGAGTTCCGGCTTTGAAGCAATACATTTTTGACACATAAAGCGCATTATTCAGCGCATATAAAAATTGTTGGATGTAACGATCAGCTTTACACACTGAATGTTTTGATACAGTTATTTTTTATTATTCTCCCTTAAAAACCTGCTTCGTAGTAAGGGAATGCCGTGGCACTTGAAATGTTATTTGTATACCCTTCACCACAGGTGGAAAAGGGTATATATAAATTTGTCATTCAGTTTGTAATTTCTACAATATTGATCTATAAAGTATATATATTTTGGGTCCTTATGAGAAGAGAAGTTGATTTCACGACGTGATGTCCCTCATCCGCCCACTCCCCCCTGTTTACAA
This sequence comes from Pollenia griseotomentosa, assembly GCA_963931875.1. Taxonomy (NCBI): domain Eukaryota; kingdom Metazoa; phylum Arthropoda; class Insecta; order Diptera; family Polleniidae; genus Pollenia; species Pollenia griseotomentosa. The sequence goes on from OZ007561.1 coordinate 20,240,413, forward strand.
TTATTTACATATTCTAGCATTACGCCCAATATGATTTTCGTTATCACCTTCTTTATTATTTCATCTATTTAACAAAATAATTTTAACAAATATAAACTAGGATTTTTTTTCTTTTTGCTACTTTAAAACTCGCCAAAAAAGATAAATCTATGGAATGACAACAGTGCCTATAAAAAAAGAAAACAAACAAACACACATACATGGTAAAAACTATTTTGGTGAATATAGGCCACTCACTTATTAAGGTTCACAACTCAAATAATATGATTTGCAATTTTTGTATTATGGTTTACAACTTTGCTATATTCCGGTGAACAAAAACATCAAAAAAAATTACAACTCAACTGTGTTGAGTTGAGTTGTGAACCGTAAACGGGCCATATTTCATTTTAATGATATTTAAACAGCGTTGCTTCATGGTTCAGTCGTCTAGGGGGTTAGTTAAGGGTAGAAATTGTGAGTCCCTTGGTTCGAATCTTGGTTTTTCAAACAGAACATTTTTTTTCCAATTTTTTATGCACTAAAAACGATTTAAAAAAAATTTACAAGTTTTCGCTTCTTAAATTTTATTTATAATGAAGTTTAATGTATTGTATATATGTATGTATACGTAAAAATTATTTAGTTTTTGTCTAGTTGCTCTGTATTCTGCTCGCACAATGGTGAAGGGTATATAAGATTCGCAACAGCCGAAGAGTTCTTATTTTTTTAAATGTACCTACAGTGCTTCGCAAAATGATAAAAAATTTTATTGGGCTGGTATGTATGTTAGAAACAAATGATATACGTTTGACTTTTTTAAATACGAGAATTAGAGAGAACTTGTTTAGACAAAAGTTGTTGGAAACTTCCCTAGTAACAACTTCTTCGCACACGATTTTTATGTAAAATTAATATTTTCCAAGTTATGAAGCATTACAAATTTTCTCAAACTTTGGCGGGCGTAAGGGACGGCTTAGCCTTCGCCGATTGTCCTTATATCGTAATATTTATCTATACCCACCGAATTGGGGTGTGAGAGCATGGAAAAAAAGAAAACAAAAATATGCTCCATAGAGTTAACTACCACCCTAATGTACATAAATAGCAATACATTTTAATAAATTATTTTAGATTTTTTAGATGTGGCACAAGTTTAGTTTTTAACTCATATCACTTATATGTGACTTTGAAGTACGTCACAAATATGTGATACACAGTTTCTGTCAAGAAAATGTTTCACAAAACTCATGTCACAAATTTTTATTCTTGTTTCTTAGTTTGGTCAAGAAAAAGCAAAAATCCGCTGAGATGCGAACGTGTTAATCTATTTATTATAGTCGGATCGGATTCGCCCTAAATTTGGCTACTTTACCTTTGTAATATAAAGGAACGAACTGGAATCAAAACATTTTAAATTTGGCTATACAAATAAGAACACATTTATTGTCAAAGTGTATAAATTTCATATTTACATTCATTGTTTTCATTTGTAGATGCCGGCCAGTGTAATAAGTTAGTATGATGATTTTAGAATTGGATCCGCTTACACACAGAAAATAATACCAATGTAAAACTAACACGGCGAAATGTTGATTGAGAATCATAGTAAATTTCTGCAAAAGTATGCCCTTTATTTAAATTTATCAATATTTCATACTAATTTTAAATGAAAAATATTAAAAAAAACCTTAAATTACGTTTATTTAATATTATTCACTGTTAAAATAACATTGTTCAATATTGAATCCATAAAAACCTGTTTTATGTTAAAGTCAAAACTTTATCTTGTTAAATTAACATGCATACATATTTAAATATATTCCTTTTTTTATTTTCATGTTCAACATATCGCTCATTTTCTGCAAGACCGACATACATAAATCAAAAAACATAATTTTGGAGTAAGTGATGCAGAATTGTTCGCTATGTTTTTCTTTATATTGTGCATAAAATGCATCTTTATATCTTTTATACTTTCCCCATTTGAGGAGAATGTATCGTTATTTTTTCTAAGTGATTAGAGCAAATCAAAAACTTTAAACGCGTTTATCTCGAAATGGTTTTTTTTGAGTTATGCCGTTCTTGCAGCAAATGCACGATATGTTATAAAAAGAAGACAATTCCCGTATTCTTCTATTCTTCTATTCTTCAAAGTAGAATGATGATGAAAACCATATCGGGCCATTCTGCTGATGCTGATGTTAACAAAGGAGAATGCAAAATAAGTGAAACATGTGCTACAGGGGTAAGTGTTTTGAATTATTCTTAAATAAATGCATATGTTGTCTCTGAAGCTTCTTCACACTCTCACACTCAAACCAAATTGATTCTACATGTGAATTCACGTTGTTTTAAATTGAATAATTTTCATTCAACGTGATTCGGATTGTTATTTCAATATAAATTACATTTTGCTTTAACTTTACTGCAATGTTAAATTAACATGATTTAAAGTGATGATTTAAAAGAAAAAAATGTTGTTCGCGAGTTATTGTAGAATCAGGTTGAATTAACATGAAAAACGTATGAAGCAAAATCACCACCGCAAAATTTTAAATCAACCTTGCTTTCTACGTTTTTAACTTGATTTTTTTCAGTGTGTATTATACAGGGTGGACCAGAAAGACGGAAGTGGTGTGAATTCCTTATAACTTTTTATTTAAGACATATTTTTTTAATATTTTGTTTTTTAAATACAGTAAATTTATAGGGAATATTTTAAGATAAGTTATTAAAAATGATATCCCGCAAGTGGTGGCCATTTTCTGCTTCGTACAAATGTGCTCTTTCCAACACATTTTCCATGACCTTTCGCAAAACTGCCGGTGTTATGATGTTAATTTCGTCTCGAATATTGGTATTTTAATTCCTCAATAGTCCTGGGCTTATTAACATAAACTTTCCCTTTTAAATAACCCCAAAGGAAACAGCGGTTAAATCCGAAATTATTCTTCTATTCTATTCTACTCTTCTTCTATTATTCTAAAAGAGCCATTGTGGCCCTCGCAGTGTGCGCTGTGGCTCCATCCTGTTTGAACCATATTTGCGGATGGTTTTCCACGGCTGGCCTTACAAAATTTTCCAACATGGCCCGATATCGATCACCATTGATGGAAATGGTGACACCTCGTTCATTTTCAAAAAAATATGGGCCAATGATCCTTTCTGAAGTAACACCGCACCAAACAGTACACTTAACTGAGTGTAATTGTCGTTGATGAAGTACTCTCGGGTTTTTCGTAGCCCTTATCCTACAGTTTTGCTTGTTAACGAACCCATTTAATTGGAAATGGGCTTCGTCACTCATAACTAAGTTATGAATAAAATTAGGATTCTCTTGTGCTTTTTGCTGGAAATAAATTGCATAGTCAAGTCGTTGCTGGTAATATGTCGGTTTCATTTCTTGGACAAGTTGAATTTTGTGTGGAAACATTCTTATGGTATGCAAAATTCGCTGCAGCGACCCTCTTGAGAGGCCAAGTTGGGTCGAACGTCTCCTGGTTGATGTTTCTGGATCCTCCCGAATACTCTCCTGTACCACTTGAATATTGTCAAACGTGTGGACAGTTCGTAGTCTGCCGGAACCAGGAAGGTTCCTTACTGCTCCTTGTTGTCGAAAATATGCAACCAGACGGTTTATTGTTGACTGAGAGGGTGCAACCCGCACATTAAATTGACGACGGTATGCAGTCAACACAATGAACCGTTGATTTGAAAAGTAAATTTAAACGATTTGGGCACGTTGTTCAGTTGTATATTGCTCCATTATAAATTGTCCAAGTCTTCTTTACAAAATACTGAAAAGAAGAGAAAAAAAATTCTAATAAAAAAGTTATAAGGAATTCACACCACTTCGGTCTTTCTGAGCCACCCTGTATTAGAAATTGTTAAAGTAGCAAAAAATCTAACTTTTAAAATTACTTGAGGTTAATCTAACAGCTTACTTCATTATTCCGTAAAACTTACATTTATTTTACTTATTAATTTGCTCTTTTACACTTTTATTTAAAACATTTTTTTTTTCATACTTGTTAACCAATCAATTGAACTTTGGGGTTTTATTCGTATAATATTTTTAGCTTTTCTAAAATCTTAGGAAAAGGTTTCCTGATGAGCTGGCCTAAGCAACCAGTGAAATGCGCATAGAAGCTAGCTTTCCCTCAACAATAAATTTCAGTGTATTTATCAAATATGAAAAATTGGGAATTTAGCACGTCATACAGAAATCGTATTAATGATAAATTTTGTATTCCCGTAAATAACTTTGATAATATACTCGCATGTGCCCGTGCAGAAGACTGAATTGGCAAATTGTTTTTTTTTTTTGTTGTTTTCTTACGAAGACAATAGAATGAAACAATTTGTTTTTTAATTTTGTTTTTTCTTTTTACCCACTTACAACTACAATTCGAGTCGGAAAGAACCCAACCAATTGTAGGGGGATGTAAGAAAAGATAAACTCACTGTTTATTGTTGGTGTTTTGTTTAAGCTTTGATATTGTTACTTACGAGTAAGACTTTGAGTGTTTAAAATTCTTATTCGCTTTGGGGTTTTATTCGTATAATATTTTTAGCTTTTCTAAAATCTTAGGAAAAGGTTTCCTGATGAGCTGGCCTAAGCAACCAGTGAAATGCGCATAGAAGCTAGCTTTCCCTCAACAATAAATTTCAGTGTATTTATCAAATATGAAAAATTGGGAATTTAGCACGTCATACAGAAATCGTATTAATGATAAATTTTGTATTCCCGTAAATAACTTTGATAACTGCATTTATTTTTTTATTTTAGTTTCATAGTTTGTAATTAATATTTGACTAAAACTAAAAACTAGCAAACATACATTCTCACTTCATATTGTATAAAGTTGGTGATTCACTTCATTTCATACGAATGTCTAAATGAATGGTTGGTAAGTACCTTCGAATGTATATGTGTACTTGTGTTTTATGTGTTTGTGTGTCTGTGTGTGCGTAAATCTCACCTGCCTTAATTATTCGTACTATTTCCCTTTTCATTTATATTTATATCTTTTTCATCCGCATTCACATTCAATTGCACACATTTTAGAAACACGATAGCTCTCTTACAGTCAGTTGTGAAACAGACATTTTAGCCGCACAACTCATCGCTGCAATTAACTAAACCAACTTAATAGCAATAATGTTGAAGTGTTTTTTGGGAGAAAGACACAGAGTTTTTTTCTACTTTTTATTTAGGGGGTTTAAACGTTTTGAGCCAAAGGTGAAATGATGTTACAACTAATGAAAGAAAACTGTTGAAAAGGATATAAAATAAAAGTTTTATTTTTAATATTTCCTTTAGGGTTTCCTTCCCCAATTTATTGCTCATTCAAATTCTGTTAGCAGCTGCTGGAATATTTAACACATCCACTCGTTATTAGTGAACAGGGCATACAGTCACCGTTTTAGCAGCTGTAATATTTGCTTTTTGCTAAGGGCAACCCAAATGTGAATTTATCAAAGACTTTGTTTCAGCAATGCCTCCTTAGCATATATCTTATCTAAAATCTTAATGGAAAGTATTTCAACGTTCGAACTAATTGACAGGGATATTGATAAAAGTAAAAGATATGCGAAAGACAACAACTTAAAAAATTCATTTCAGTGTCAAGCTTTTCTGATAATTGCCCATAAAAAAGCTTTAATATTATTAAATGTTTGCTCTCATAAAGGTTCCATTACTTTTATTTATTAACAAAAACTAAAAAATTATATATTTCTTTACAACATTTCCTGGGTTGTGTGGGGCTTAACAAACTACGCTATTTTATTTTCCAACTGTACACAAATATGTATGTATGTGTGTGTGTGTGTGTGTGTGTATGGAGATGTGGTTTTCACTTAAGTATCTTGTTAATGTTTGTCTGTTCGGGAAATTAAAATAAAAGAAATGCAACATTTTAATTGCATGCATAAAAGTGGCTTTATGCAACCTTTATCTCTTAGATTTTCCGCAAAGTATGGCATAAAAATCGAAACAAATATTGATGTCGAGCGCACACGAGCGCTTTTAGGAAAATCAAAAAATAATCATCCAAATTGTGATGTTCATTTAGAAAAGGCGATTATTCGAAAACCCAAACTATTTAAAGAATAAATTCTCGCGATTTTTTTTTTCAATTAAGCCAAGCCATTAATCAAAAATAAAATCAGTTTTAAATAAAAATTTTATCAAGTGAATTAAACGTTTACTTATATCAACAACATAACAGCGGAAAATTTTATCAATTTCAAAAAATATTTAATTGATACTATAAATGTGTTTACTGGAGCAAATTTAATTAATTTTTTTAATTAATATCCCAAATTTTTTAATTGAAATCAATTTTATTTTTTTCTGTGTTCAATAAGAAAAGAAAATTTATTATTTTAAGCGGAATTGCACATTTCAAACAAAAAAAAAAACAAAAACGGCTGTTTTTTTAAACTCTATAAAAATTAATTTGAAAAAAACCACATAAAAAATTTTGTTGTAATAAAAAATTGTTTAAAATTAATTTCTGCTATTTTTTTTTTTTTTTTTCAAATTTTATTATAAAATATAATATTGTTATAAAGGGTGGCTAAATTTTAAGGGCCAATGTTGCATGTGAATTACACCTAAACGTCAAGTTTTTTTCTTTGCATTTCATTTGACATTTCTCAATTTCAGACTAACTCAATTTGAACCATGGAAAGATACACAAACGCGTTAAAATTATTCAGGCTTTTTATGAAAATGGGCGTTCATATAAAAATGCATATCATGCACTTCGCGAGGCACACCTTCACCTCAGTGGATTCGTTAACAAGCAGAATTGCCGCATTTGAGCGAATGATTATCCAAGAGTGATTGTCGAAAAACAAATGCACCCACAAAGAGGAACTGTTTGGTTCGGTTTATGGACTTATGGGGTTTTTTTTTCAAAATGAGGCCGGTCAGACAGATACTGTGAATGGTGTTCGCTATCGTGAAAGAATCGGTGTACGTCTATAAACCAGCAATTATTCAAGACCTAAAGGTTGAGTTAATTTGGCACATTAACGGCATAGAACCTCAATTATGCCTTAGCGTCATCGAAAATTTGGACCATCGGATGGGCTGTGCCATTTGTCCGATATTTGTTCCATACAAAAATGAACCATACCAATATTATCATAATAAAAAGAAATGGCAATAATTTCCTAAATAATTTGTGTTTTATTCAAAATCAACATCGGCCCTTAAAATTTAACCACCCTTTATTACACAATTTCATCTCAGCGCCAGATTGGCATTATAGAGGCTTGTTGGCAAAATTTAAACAAAAGGATTTCAATATATTTATAACAAATTTAATTTAAAAATTCAAAAGCTAATCATTATGTTGTGTAAAAAAAAATTTTAAATTTGATTTAAACTGCGATAGGTTGGAGGCTTGTTTAATATTATATGGCAAGTTGTAATATTCTCTACAACCAGAGTGTTCAACTCGTTGTTTAGTTGTTTCAGATTGGCAAAAGAAAGTTTTCATAAAAAAAATTTCACTGGTTAAATGAAAATTTTCATTGTCCAAATGGAATTTTGTAGTTAAAATAAAGTATTTTCGTTAAAATCGATTCATTGGATTTCGTAATTACGTTAAAAATTTTCATTGGATATATGAAAACTAAAGTTTGTCCAAGTTAAACAAAAAATATTTATATTCATAAATTAATACAAAATTATAGTTTCCTTAAAAATATGTTTAATTGTTAATTAAAAAATGTAAGATTTAATTATTTCATACATTTAATGTAATATGCCATTAAATTCATGAAATCAAAAATTTTTAATATGTTATTGAAAAAAAAAAATTATTTTATTCAAATAACTCAATATTCTCCTTTTAAAAAACAAACCCTTATATTAAACTGTTGTCAACCAAATGATGTATACTAAAAAGTTTGTTCTCTCTTTATGTGGTCTTTTTTATTATGCGTTAACAAAATAATCAACGTTGTTATTGTTTTTATGTTATGACAATTTAATCTCATATTTACGCTCTTAATTGAGTAATGGCAAAAAACATAGTTTTTTTTATTCAAAAACTACACTGCCCCAGTAGGCTAGCTGGTAGAGAGCTAGTCTATGAGCGCCGAGGTTGCGGGATCGATTCCCGCCCAGCGACTCTGGTTAAAAAAAAAAACAAAAAACAGTTGAATAAGAACAACTGGAGAAAGTTTTACCTTGAGATTACTAATATGCTGATCCCACATAAGATTTGCCTGAAAACATATACCCAAATATTCAAAAGAAGAAACCTCCCGAACTTTATTTCCGTCAACAAAAATACTAAAATCGTTTCTAAAACAAAAGTGTGGCTCAATTCTTATAAGCTTCGCCTAATTTATACGAACATATTCCGAAACTAATGAAGCATCTCTTTCCATATACGGTTTTAATGCAGCTTCCTGTTTGTAATGATAAAATATATTAGTATCATCAGCGTATATAAAAGTGTTTCCTGTCTAGTTCAAATTTTTTAAAATCCTTGATGTATATTGAAAACAACAAAGGACCTACATTACGCAGATTACTCGTATTTTCCTCAACTTGAAGAAATTGCCTTCTTTTTGCCAGTAAAAACTGCGCTTACTTTTTCAAAATGAATAGCTCCTTTAACTCATGACTCATAGAGAAGCTTTCTTCTATAACTACATCAATAACAACTTCTACAACTACTTTTTTCTGGTTGTATGTAAGTAAAAAAATAATCACTTACTTTTTAATGCGTTCATTTTGGGACATCCCATGTAAAAAAGTAGTGCTCTTGTGTTTTTCTGATTACTCAACACATTATTTTGTAGGCGAAGTTTTTACTGGGTTGTTAAGTAGCTCTCTAGAAGCTAAATTCATTTACATGAATTCCAAAGTATTTAAGCTTCTGCAGCAATATTTCATGATCTATAAGATCAAACGACTTCGTAAGATCATAAAATATTGCCGCAACTGCACGATGACCGACCTTCATCTAATCCCTTACAAATATAATTTTGCACATTTACAATAGCCTCCTGAGTGACACAAACCTTTCGAAAGTCATATTGAAACTCATTTAATAAATTGTTTTCCATTAAATAAGTGAAAATCTGTTTGTGCAATATGCGTTCAAAAATTTTGTCAATAATGGGAACTATCGAAATAGGACGATATTGTTCCACCGTTGTTGCTTTACTTTCTTTGTGAATATGCTACTAAATTAATGTTGCTCTCGGATGTTTGTTAATATCATCCTAAGGAGGTTTGACCTTCTGGTGTTACACGTTCGGGGAAAATCGTGTGCAGTCAGTACCTGGGACTCGGCGAAAATCTTAAAGCGACAGATCTTAAGAGATCTGTGCGATGTGTTGAGATAGCGACTAGCCAAGTAAAAGTTCAATGGGAGTCAGAAGGCCCCGGTTACATATCACCGGACTGACTATCGGTTGGGGCATCTGAAGGTACATTTCTTACGGGGATTGCTTTTTGTCTTTCAGGGATATTGTCTTTGCAGGGAGTTTTTTTTTTCGTTAAAAAGTTACTTCCGGGTTGTGGCTTACTGCCTCAAGTCGCTGAATTAAAGATTATAAGAAAACCACTCATGTACTGATGCAGCCACTTAGTCTTCTTCTTAAAAAAATTTAAATTTTAAAAAATGCTTTCACAAGATGTTTATTGAATCTACACAGAAAAAAATTTCGCCAACTTTACTTATTGATCCACATTACTGCATAAAATTTTGTTTATATCAAAGATATTTAATTAATACCATTAATTTGTTTATTGGTGCAAATTTAATTAATATCACAAATTTTTTAATTGAAATCAATTTTAATTTCTTTCTCTGTAGTATTTGTATAGGCTGATTAAGATTGTAATCAAATAAATCTGAACCAAATTTAATCCAAATGACAATATATATAGGCACAAAGACTCTATTCAAAAAGAAGCGTGTATGGGGACTATGTGAAATTATGGACCAATACTTTCTTTTTTCAATAGGCTTTGTTCTTGTGCTAATAAGAACCAAATTTCACCAAATTATCTCCAAAATTTCGGCTTCAACTTTGCACAAAATATTTACATGGATTAACAACCACTAAGCCGGCAGGACGGACGGACATGGTCATATCGTTTAAAATAAGATTCTGAGTCTATCGGTAACTTAAAGGGTGGGCCAAAACTTTCAGGTGTTGCAAGCATCAGCACAAACGCATAACACCTCCTACACTATCGTGGTGTGTGTATAAAAAAGGAATCCTGATAGTTAGTCGTTCTAGATTTAAAAACTTTTTGTACTTTATCACACACAGGTCACACTTGACACAACCATGACATTAAAAAGTAATTGAACACAAGATTATTTTATAACTAATGTAGTTTTTCCTACTTCTAACAAAATTCCAATGTATTTTTTTAATTAACAAATTAATCATAAAAATAACTGTTCGTCGAAAACCGTTTGCAAAAGCATGCCTCAAATGCTTTGCTGCAACAAATGGAAGTGTTTCAGTACATTCTTTAAAATGAAAATTACTAACTGCAACTCCCACTCAAATAAACCTGCAGCAGAGCACCTTGCCACAGAAACCTCATCGTGATTACTTCAACATAAACGCATGTGGCTTAAATTCCTGTTGAGCAAAAAACTTGTCAAATGCTTTTCCACAACACCTGTTCAAACAAAAAGGAAACCGAACAAAACAGAAAAGAAAAGAAAAGCACTCGACGTCATTTGCACATTGCTTAGTCGCTGAATAAGTGTGGTAGTAGTTGTAGTAGTAGGCATAAAGAACTTACTTACACATACACATATATTCACAACAATGTATAAGCTGCCAATGTAATGCGGCATTAATCTCAATTATAACAAGTACAAAATTTTGCAATGAGCCATGCACTTAAAACACACAGAGAAATCTCTCTTAGACACTCACGTACTCGAGGAGAAGGTAGAAAATGGGGTTGTAAGATGAATAGATGGAGGAGTTGGTAAAAAAAAGGAAACACAAGAAAGAAAAAAAAGTATGCAGACTTATGGTTGTATGCAGCCGCGGAAGGAAGGAAAGATGGTAGGAAACACGTCAGGGTATTTGTTGCTGTTGTGCGTGTGTCTAGTTAAGTTTGCTTGTACAAGCTTCACTTTTTTTGTTAAATTTTTATTTTCTTGGTAATTTGTTCAAAAGATAAACAACGTACGAGATTGTTTTAAGTTGCCAGATAATTGATTATGAGTTGCGTGAATTAAATTTCAAAATTAGATTCACTTACATTGTTTCTTTCATTATATTTCTTATACTTGTTTTTTGTCTTTTTTACTTGTTTCACACGTTATTTGTAACACGTATGTATGATTTTCCACAGACACAAGTGTGTTGTAGCAGCAAATACATTTCAAACAGCCAACATGTGTAATCCCAGAATGTATTCTTTTCTTCCTTTTGAGTAGAACAACTTTTATACGTTAAAAAACAATTACACAAGATATTGCACACTTCTTCTTATACATTTTTAAAATCCTGCAGTAAAAGGAATGAGTAAAGAGGCCTTGAAGAAGGCCTTATTTAGTAGACACAAGCACTCCTCGCCGAATAATATTCTTCATCTTTTTTTACACAATTGGAGCAAGCCATCCTACACTCCCTTTCTTTGACAGGTTGAATTTAAGCTTTTGTTATTTGTTATTTTTGTGTAAAAATATAAAAAAGCGTCGTTTTGTCATAAGCATAACAAACTCAAAATTCTTTAACAGATGATACGTAGAAGCGAAGAAAAATTTTATTTTTATCAGGCTCATTCGCATCGCAACGTCTCGCTTACTTAAGAGTACCTATTTATGCATGAACTTTATAAGGAAACCGCTACAGCTGATCCGAAACGTAAACGTTTATGTAAGAGTAATGAGACAAGAAAATTTAATAACAAAAACTTTACATTTTCTTTTCTTTCACAAAGAAGGGAGTAACGATGTCACAAAGAAAAATAACTCTAAGTTTACAACTTCATTTCTCCCTTCTTAAAGAAGAGAGTAGCGGATGTGTAATGAACATTTTGGAAGGGCATATTTTGAAAGAAAGGCAGGATATAATAAGAACCGAATCTTTTAGAAAATAGTATAGGGGCCTTCAAAAAGCCCTGCAACTTGTGGTCCTTTCAATATTTACTGATGGATACGTAAAACCACACGTACACCTAAACAAAAACCCATTTATTTTGTTGCCACCTGTTGTATGTATGGATGGTTTGCTGGCTGGCTGGTTGAATAAATGGATAGATGAAAGGGTATGTTTAAATGTGGTACAAGAGAGTTGCTGCAGCCAAGCGAATGAGTGAGGTTTTTGTTTATGTTCTTCGCTTTTATGTTACAAAGCGCTAAGACCCTATTACTGTGGTAATCCTTTTGACAAATTAAATTTTTAATAGTCTCACATCACACAAAATGTAAAACCTTGACGAAAACATACAGATACATAAACACAGTAGCAAAAACACACATGCACATAAATACAAAAACATACTAAACATGTATTCGTAACTGACTAACACATAGAGAAAAATTTACTTTTTACGGTAATAAAACACAGTGGGACAGAATAACAAATATTTTTCCTTCTTGATGAGGTGAGTAATGACCTCATCAACTATTTATTACTTCTATTATTTTCACCACTAAAGATATGCTTACTAATAACCACTTATTAGTTCCCTAGAGGGAAGCGAACTGACACCGAAGTAGTCCCGTGATAGGTCTTTGGTGGTAGAGACCGGTTCTAGTTCTAACACTTTATATGAATATTCTCCATGAACGTACTTAGTGTCAGTCACTAAAATGTAGTATTATTTCAATACAATGAAGTATTATTTAAATAAAACAAGTCCTAGAATTAAATTCTAGAACCAAATCTTAGAAAGTACCAAAAAATGGGTCACAGCACCGGTGAAGACTGTACTGAAACTCATTACTTTTTCTACTTTTTTGTTCTTCATAAACCAGTTAAGGGATTGGTTCTTCTTTCACTGGTCATGAGTCTTTTCTTTTTGTACTTGTTCTATTTTCACAAGTCCCAAGACCAGTCTGTTGGACCAAATTTCCCGCAGGGTTGTGTTGTTTTCAGTACTGAATATTTACTTACCGGTAACGTTCTCAATAACTACTTATTAGGTATATTAACTAGTAATTTTTTAGTGGTAATTGCTTACAATTCAACTTATTTGTAGTTAAATAATAACTAGATATTTTTTGATTTCTAGTAAGTGTATTGTAAGTACTGAATGCTGTGGACACCTCGAACAAAAATAAGTAGTTATTCAGCCGAAAAATAAGTAGTGTTTACCTTTCTCCAACATTACTTGCTAACTTACCAGGTTAGTAAAGTTTTTGCTGGGGTATTTTCGAGATTTCTTAAAAGGTTCCCGAAGAGGAAACAAACTTTTCCGAAATCTTATTAAAAAATCTTCCTCAAATAATTTCGCCAATTTAATATGTTTCTTCGCACTTGCAACAACTTTTTTTGCCTGTTAAGTTAAAATCGCCTTAAGAGTTTTAATGGAAGGGAAATTAAAATTCAATACAAAATTATTTTTTTTAAATATTTTCCCCTGTGCATACAAAATTCTTTTATTCAACACTGAACTCAAACAGAGAAAACTAACACGATGCATCAAGCAAAAATAACCTGAATAACCACTATATTTTTTTTGATCATTATTTCAAAATCTCTCGTAAGGTTTTCTTTTTAAAAATTACACAGAAAAAAATAAAAAATTTGTGATAATAATCAAAAAATTAATTAAATTTGCACCAGTAAACAAATTAATAGTATCAATTAAACCAGTTAATAGTATTAATTAAACGTTTAATTCACTTGATTATACGTTTAATTAACTTGATTAAATTTTTAATTAAAACTGATTAAATTTTTGATTAATGCTTTAATTAGAAAAAAAATTTTGGATATTTTTTTTCTGTGTATTTAAAAAACTTTGGAACGACGTACATATTTGATTTTGTTATGCAATCTGTCAAAAAAATTTTAAAATATACCAGATTTAAGGCCCAACCATAATATGCATAGCCATGCTTAACCTGCTGTCAAAAATTAACAAAAAGTCTCTCATATGCATTTAAAAAAACAAAATCAAAAAACACGGAATGTGTTTGCTTAAGCAGATGACAGTTTCGTAAACTTAACAAAAAATTTCCTTAAGTACAATATGGTTTGCCTCATATGATTTACATGTATTCGCACATTTGCTTAAGCCAACATTATGGTTGGGCCTTTAACTCTTTCTAATATCATTTTTTGAGTTAGCCATTAGTTTTGGATTTATTGAGGCACAAGTGGAAAAATTTTCAATTGTTTTTTTTTTTAATTATTAAAGTTTTGAACACAAAAAATTCAAAACAAATGGAAATCAAGAAATACTTTCCAGTTTTAGCACTTTATCATACAGCTGCATCTTCTAGAAATAAAATAAATTTTATTTCATGAATATCCATTCCCGATAAACTGAAAGTACCTACCCAGTAAAAACTTCGCTTACTTTTTCAAAATTAAAAGCTTCTTCCACTCATTATTAAGTAGTGTTGAACCGTGTTCAACAAGTTTGTTTAACAATCAATTAAATATATACTTTTTCTCTTAGATTAGATTATTAAACTCTCATTTTGTCCTCATGAAGAGGTATTAGTTTGTTCCCCTTGAACATATTTAATTCGCTCAAGTAAGCGGTTTATTTTGTAAATACATATTTACTTAGTGTTAGTATACACACATAAATTACATTTTTATTTTTTAATAAGTTAGTTCTAAGACGGAATTCAATAAAGCAAGAAGCTTTTTATTAGTTAAGGTTTATGAAACCAGTTTGTGTTTTATTTGGAAAGCACACCCGTGAGTTTAGGTAAAGGAAAGGTTCCCGACCCTAACATATGGTCCTTCGACAACTCCTAGACTAGGCTAGGAAAGGAAAGAATCGGTGGATTGGAAGCCACTAACCTTCAACCTGAAGAAAAACGACAGTTGTCACTACCGATGGCAACTTCAATTTAACTTTAAACAACATCATTGAAGAAGATCGACAGTTGTCTCTACCGACGGCAACTTCAACTTTACAAAACAAACAACAAGTTATTTTATCGTGCTCCCGACAGATAAAATAAAAGCGTACTCCATTGTGCAGCATCCCGTGCTATTGAAGATAACAACAAAAACAAGGTCTTTTTTGTGCATCTACTTCTGGTTACAACACAAGACACATCACAGAAGAATTTAAACAAAAACAGGAAAAAATAAGGTATGTACTGTGCTTATTAGTTAATTTGTGCGACAGAATTTTTCTCAAAATAACATTTAAAAACTCGAAAAAGAACAACAAGCAACAGTTACAAAAATTTCATATGGGAAATAATAAATTAATAACTTTAAAATACATACATGGTTAACATACATGAAAAGTTACATAAAAGATCGAACAATTTACAAAACCACTAATAATCATTAAAAACCACTAATTATACCACTAAAAAAGTTGTCATCACTAACAAAGAAAGGGACAACTATAAAACTTACAAGTGTTCATGCATCTCTACCTACCGGCTATTGTCTCATTCCAAGTTGTTCCCACTGTAGTACATCTAATAAGAAAAAGAAACATTGCAACGAGTAAAGTGCGCGGGTATAAAATCATAAGAAGCAAAAAAAAAAACGAAACTAAAAACTTTATAACAAATAAATATTTAAAAATAAATTGAAAAAAGAGGAAAAAAGTGAGTGAACAAAAGGTAGTTTTACAAAAACAAAAACACTAAACTCCAATCAATTTAAAAAACATTAAAACCGAAAAGTAAAAAAAAAGTGAGTGAGTAAAAGAATAAGAAAAAACTATTTGCAAACAAACAATTTAAATAAAAGTTAATAAATAAAAATTACATTAAAAACAAGTAATAAGTGAACAATACAATTAAAAATACAAATTTTTTGGACAATTTTATTAACAAATAAAACAATATTTAAAGCTACAAGCTAAAAAGAAGTTAACAACAACAAACAAGTGAACCTACGACAATATATTAACAACAACAACAATAACAAGCAAAGAATTTTAACAACGGCATAAATAAAGAAACAAAAAATACCAACTTCAGTTGTGACGTCATCACATAAGAATTTATTTGTGAGTCAGAGGTTCCCTACCGTAAAATAAAGAAGAGCCGTTTTTAAGCAAAGGTGAGTTTGCAATTATAAATATTGAATTAAAAACATTTAATATAAAATCAAGAGGATTTATTAGTTCACAACAAATCATTTAAATAAAGAAAAGGGGTAATTAGTGGTCAGGCAAAGCAGAATAAAATTAATTTCGAATTATCTGCAAATAAAGAACATTGCAACAAGGTGCTGCTTTACAAATTTAATTGATAACTTACCTCAAGTAAATGTATGTATGTGAAAATTTTTGGATTTTTAAGCGGTTATAAAGATTTGCAAGTAAAAAATTATATTTGGAATTTAAGTTTTTCGGTCAGGGTATCCGCTATGGCAGCCTTAAAAAGGAGGTGTAAATTTGATTTAAACCAAGTTCAGAGTTTTTGTACTAATTTCGAAAGAACTTGTCCTGTAGATAGCACAGCTGCATATCTTGAGGTTAAAAAAGAAGAATTGCAGAGGCGCTGGGATAAGTTAGTAGAGTCGTATGAGGAATACATGTTAGATGACAAAGAGCAACAAAATGAAGATGTGAAAGATGAAGTGTCTTTAAAATATGAGGAAGCATGCGAGCTATACGAGTCTGTAAAAACGAAAATTTTAGAAAGGATAGAATCGGTTTCTACCAGTGAAATTCAACACTCGAATTTTAGACCATCACTAAAGTTACCTGCGTGTGAAATACAGGAATTTGAGGGCGGTTACTCCAAGTGGCCGGCTTTCCGTGACATGTTTCAGGCGGTTATCGGAAAAGATCCTTTCATATCTCCAGCACAGAAACTATATTATTTGCGTAGCAAAATAAGAGGCGAGGCCTACCAAGCCATTAAGGATTTTGACTTGGTAGATAATAACTTTCAGTTAGCTTGGGAAACATTAAAAAATAGATTTGAAAATAAGAGACTTTTGGTGCAGGATCAAATAAAAAGGATTCATGCTGTGCAACCAAGTCCACATGAATCAGTCAAATCTTTGAGGTATATTAAAAATACAGTTAACGACTGCTTAGCCATTTTGAGAAATTACGAAATCGAATTGCACGATAATGACCCATTTTTAATTCATGTTATAGTCTCAAAGCTTTCAGATGAAACAGTGAAAGAATGGGAGGGGTCCCTAAAAAACCATCGTGAATTGCCTACCTGGCCACAACTAAACGATTTTTTTTCCGAAAGAATAGACATTTTAGAAACAATATCAGATAGGAGAACGATCCCATCAAAGGGACACAGTTCTTCAAGAACGCAATCATTCAACACTCAAAGTGAACAAGATTTAAGCTGCAAGAAATGCAAGCAAAATCATCCACTTAGATTTTGCAAATCATTTAAATCATTGTCGGCAAGTGAACGTGTGAAATTTGTTTTTGCAAACAAATATTGTGCGAATTGCTTATCGCCCACACATTTTAAAGCAAAATGCTTAAGTAAAAATACGTGCTCTATATGCCAGAAAAAGCATCACACCATGCTACATCTAGAAAAGGCAGAATATTCTAAATCTAGTAGTTCACAAATGAACCAGTCCCAGTCCAATCCAAACCTTGAAACCAAACCTTCAACTTCAACTACAAGTACAGAAGCTTCAACCTTTAGCACACTTGTGGAAAAATCAAATAACATAAGCGCTTATTTTATTCGTCGTGAAGGAACCACATTGTTGCCTACAGCACTTATTCAAATTGAAAGGGGTGGAGAATTATTTACTATTCGAGCTCTACTAGATAACGGTGCAGAAAGAAGTTTTATAACTACAAGTATTCAGCAAAGACTTGCACTTCCATTGGAGAAACATACCAGTCAGATATCAGGGTTTGGTGGGACCATAGTGGGAAATTCAAAGGGCAAATGTTACGTTTACGTAAAATCAAGAGTTTCAAACTTTAAAATAAAAATTTTGGCAATTGTGGCTCCGAAGATAGCCAATTTTCTACCCTCAAGTCGTATTGAAGTCGAAAACTACAGAGCAATTCAAAATTTAACTCTGGCTGATCCAAAATTTTATCAACCTGCTGCTATTGATATGATAATTGGTAGTGACTATTTACCATTTATTAATTTAGAAGGTGTACGACAAAATATCTCTGGTAACTTGGAAGCAAGAGACTCACACTTCGGATGGTATTTGTCAGGTCCGAATAAACCGAATGAAATAAAAGCATTTTCTACTTCCGTAATGAGTTCAGAAAATTTGCTTCTCCATGATCAAATCAAAAAGTTCTGGGATTTGGAAGAGGTCGAAAGGGATCTTACAATTACAGAAGCAGACACATTTTGTGAAACCTATTTTCAAACGACAACCACTCGTCAGTCGGATGGTCGGTATATCGTGCGCTTGCCATTTAAAGAAGCTTTTCCCAAAGAGTTATACTTGGGACATTCAAGAAAAAGTGCTTTGGCTCAATATCACAGAATGGAAAAAACTCTTGAGAAATCTCCTGATTTAAAACAAAAATATCATGAAGTTCTCCAAGAATATATCGACATGGATCACATGGAACCCGTATTTCATCAAGATAACGATCAGGCAAAACAAAATTCGTATTTTCTCCCACATCATGCGGTTACACGACCGGAAAGTAAATCAACAAAAGTTAGGGTGGTGTTCAATGCATCAAAGAAAACAAATAGCGGATTTTCATTGAACGATGTTCTTCACCAAGGCCCAGCTCTTCAAGCAGATTTAATGCAGATAGTGCTTAGTTGGCGCTATTACAAATACGTTTTTACTGGCGACATAGAAAAGATGTTCCGCCAAATACGCGTTCATGAAGCTGATCGACCGTATCAGCGAATATGTTTCCGTAATGACACGGATAAATTTATAAAATCATACCAAATGAAAACAGTTACCTTTGGAGTCAACTGCGCACCATTTTTGGCTTTACGAACTCTACAGCAGTTAAGTGAGGACTGCAAAAATCATTTTCCAAAAGCATCTACAATTTTAAAGAACGAAATCTATGTAGATGATATATTGTCAGGAGGACATAATCTGGAGGAGGCGAAATCGAAACAAAGTCAACTTATACAGGCTTTAAATTCAGCAGGCTTCCCCATGAAGAAAATTACAGCCAATGACAGTTTTCTACTGAATAACTTGGCCCGGGAGGATCTTCTAGATGAAGATATTTTAAAGTTTGGTGACTCCAGTACAACCAAAACCTTGGGAATACGCTGGAACGCGCTGTCAGATTCTTTCTACTACGATATAAAACCAAACCAAATTGTTACCAACCCTACAAAAAGACAAATATTGTCAGTTATAGCGAAGTTATTTGATCCTCTAGGTTGGCTGGGTCCAATTGTGATAGTAGCTAAAATCTTAATGCAAGAATTATGGGAAGCTAAAACGGGCTGGGACGAGAGAGTTCCACTGCCTATAATTACGAAATGGAATTCCTTTCTAAAAACTCTACCGCAAATTTCAGCACTGAGAATTCCTAGATGGGTACAATTCACACCAGCACATAAGATACAGATTCACGGATTTTGTGACTCATCAGAAAGAGCTTACTGCGGGTCAATTTATATGCGAACTACGGCTTCGAATGGCGATGTTTTTTGTAACCTCCTTGTAGCTAAAACTAAGGTAGCTCCAATTAAGAGAACTACAGTGCCAAAACTTGAACTGTGTGGAGCAGTCTTGCTAGCAAAATTAGCTAAAAGTCTAATGGACAATGCAAAGTTCTCCTATGAGCTTTATTTGTGGACGGACTCCTCGATAGTCCTTGGATGGCTACAAAAGCCACCAAACAGCCTTAAAACTTTTGTCGCAAATCGTGTTGCCAAAATTACTAGTATATGCAGTAACAGCAACTGGAAACATGTAAAAACGGAGGACAATCCTGCAGATCTCGGTACTCGTGGTTGTTCACCGCAGGAACTCATTGAGAGCAAACTATGGTGGCATGGACCCACCTGGCTATCACAGCCATATGAACTTTGGCCAAAACCCAGAGCTTTTGAGCCTACAGATTTAGAGACAAAAAAGGTGGCAACTCTGCATTTAAAGGTCGTTCGAGGCGAAGGAAATATATTTATACAAGAAGAATTTGACTTTAATGACATTTTGAAACGTTTTTCTTCATTTGCTCGTGCTTTAAGAGTCATAAGTTATTGCTTCCGTTTCTTCAATCGTATGCTGAAGCGTCACATTAAAGTTCCACTATTTATAACCGCAGAAGAAATACAATTCACCAAGAATCGTCTGATTGCTATCGCACAACAAAACTACTTTCCCCAGGAATATAAATGTCTTCAAAATAAGTGTCCCATTAAACAGAAAAGCAGACTTCTCACCTTGTGTCCATTCCTTGACGAAGATGGTCTACTACGAGTTGGAGGTAGACTTGGTAACTCGGAATTAAGCTATCAAGAACGACATCCTGTAATTATTCCTGAAAAATCCCAATTTGCAATTCTATTTATAGATTACACCCATAAGATTTTGCTTCATGCTGAACACCAGATCATGCTAAGAGCCGTAAGACAAGGGTTCTACATCATTCGACTAAAGAATTTAGTACGGAAATGTATTCGAAATTGCAAGACCTGTACTATCTACAAACACAAAGTGCAACAGCAAATAATGGCTGAACTTCCTGCAGAGAGAGTTAATTTTTCATTGCCCTTCACTTATACAGGGGTAGACTTTGCAGGACCATTTAATCTGAAAACATCTAACTTACGAAATGCCAAAGTTATTAAAGGTTACGCAGCCGTATTTGTATGCTTCTCTACAAGAGCAATACATTTAGAAGCGTGCTCAGAGCTTTCAACTGACGCATTTTTAGCTTGCTTTGACAGATTCACTGGGCGTAGAGGATGTCCAAAAACTATGTTTTCTGACAATGGTCGAAACTTTCTGGGAGCTAGCGTAGCCCTACTTAAGGCCCATAACGAATTTCTTAGAATCGCAGAAAAAGCCTTGTCAGAAAAATACAACGCTCAGGGGTTTAAGTGGTCATTTATACCCCCTTATGCACCTCACATGGGTGGCCTCTGGGAGGCCGCAGTAAAGAGTATGAAATCACATCTGAAAAAGGTAACTGGTACGCTCGCCTTCACGTTTGAAGAATTTGCAACCGTGTTGATTAGAATTGAAGCTGTATTAAATTCACGTCCTATGTCTCCGCTGACAGAAAACCCAGCAGAGTTAATACCCTTGACTCCAGGTCATTTCTTGAGGGGAGCACCAATAATAGCCCCAGCAGAAGCTAACGGGGAGCTCCCGTTAGATAATTTAAACTACATCAAACGATGGAATCGTCTGAAGGCTATTCAACATATCTTTGCGCGTCGTTGGAAAAACGAATATGTCACTGAACTTCAAAGAAGAGTGAAATGGAAAACTGAACAACATAACATTAAACCTAATGACTTCGTTGTAGTCAAAGATGATTTATTACCACCCACTGAGTGGCGTCTGGGACGCATAGTTAAAGTAATATATGGAAAGGATGAAAAAGTACGCGTAGCAGAAGTCAAAACTCAAAATGGAATTATACCATCAAAATGCCACGGTGCAACTTATGCCTAAAGAACCATGCCACTAGACACTGCCAAGTTTTCATAGTGAAATCCATCGAGGAAAGAAGAGTTCACGTCAGCAGATGGAATTATTGTTTGAATTGTCTGGCACACACTCACGTACGTTCATCATGCCAGTCTGCTAATCGTTGTGCCATTTGCGGTGCTAAACACCATTCGATGTTACATCGTGAGCGTCCTCATGACGTCACCTCATCAAGCTTCGAAGAAGAGGCTGTGTCCAACGTGCCAGCAAACGTTCCATCGGAAAGTTCACCATCGAGCCCCACTCCCCAAGAAGTGCCTCTTTTGGTAATGGAATTACCCACGTTACCCTCCTTCCGGGTTAAATTTATTCCCCCTCTCGTCAGAGTCAACCTTATTCACCGAGGAAACCCTATGTGGGTCACGTTCTTGTTAGATCCAAAAGCTGAAACTTCATTTTTAAAGCGAAGCGTTGCAAACATCTTCCCGAGGTTTGTACCTGAGTTTTGTGTGGAAGATAGGTACTTCAGCCTATTCCAAGTCGCTCCATCTTATGAGCCACGGAGTAACTACGGGCCAATTGCTCGCTGGAAACTAGAGGTTAAAGAAACTGATATAATAGTACCACCCCCAATTGAAGATTCTCAACTGGCTGACCATTTTCGGGAGACTGTGCCCCAAGCGCATCCACACTTTGCCATGTGTCGTGAGGTAGACGGTGTAATTGGCCGGCGAACCATATCTACCATTATGTCCGGAGAAAACAACCCGCATCATGAAAACCTTCCCAGAACGCAATACTCGATATTCGGCTGGGTGATCTCGGGACCTTGGCACGGTTGCAGTTGTCACTGAGTGGCCCGGGAGTATGTTGAACCGTGTTCAACAAGTTTGTTTAACAATCAATTAAATATATACTTTTTCTCTTAGATTAGATTATTAAACTCTCATTTTGTCCTCATGAAGAGGTATTAGTTTGTTCCCCTTGAACATATTTAATTCGCTCAAGTAAGCGGTTTATTTTGTAAATACATATTTACTTAGTGTTAGTATACACACATAAATTACATTTTTATTTTTTAATAAGTTAGTTCTAAGACGGAATTCAATAAAGCAAGAAGCTTTTTATTAGTTAAGGTTTATGAAACCAGTTTGTGTTTTATTTGGAAAGCACACCCGTGAGTTTAGGTAAAGGAAAGGTTCCCGACCCTAACAAGTAGCTTTCTTCTTTAACTACTTCTACAACAACTTCTATAACTACTTCTTTCTGGATGTATGTAGGTAAAAAAAATAATGACTTAAATACTTTTGAATGCGTTCATTTTGGGACATCCCTTGTAAAATTCATTGGTTCTTTCAGTAGAATTGTAAGTAGTGCTTTTATGTTTTTCTGATTACTCAACACATTATTTTGTAGGCGAAGTTTTTACTGGGTAGTTTCGACATTTTTTATCGCGAATTTACTATCACCTAATCTTAATATATATAGATTCGTCAAGTTAAATTTAACCGGACGGTTGGTACTTATTTGTACTACATAACATCTCGAATGGTACAACGGTGTACCACAACCCCCACAGTCCCCCAATTATTGGTTTTTCCGATTTTTTTCACCGATAAGTTATATATTACTTAAATAATCGGTTCCAAACAAAAATTTTGTTTCACCATTGCTATTCAAAAGAGCTAAATCTGGTGTAATTTAAAATTTTCTGACCGATTGCATAACAAAATTGAGTACGTCGTTCCAAAGTTACGACAAGATCTATGAAGCAGCCACTTCAAAAATCTAAAATTTTAGAAAAAAATATCAACAATAAATTTCAGTGTTTTTATCAAGAATAAAAATTGGGAATTAAGCACGAATAACCAAATTTTTTAAATTAAAATTTTGTATTCACAAAAATTGCTTTTGATAATAAACTGGCAAGTGCACGGCCTAAAAAAAATCTTAACTGGCAACATGCTTTTGCAAGTTGTTTTTTTGCATTTTGTTTTTTCTTAACCTACTTAAGCTGCGATCACACGATTGCCGCAATGCACCAATTTTCATACTTTTTAATACCCCAATCGTGTGACTGCACAACCAATTGGCTCATGTACCAATCAAGGACAATATTGTGCTTACTTTTACCAATCAAATGCAACCCTGGTGCGGCAATCGTGTGACTGTTTTCTATGCAACCATATTTATTGTGTTCTTGTGCGGCAATCAAACAACACAATACGCACCAACACAATTTTTTTGTGTTTCTTCTATAAGGTAATGAAGAAAAATATTTATTATGCATTTTTATTTTTTTTTTAATTATTGCTATTACCAAAATATGTATGTATGTATATTCACAAGCATATTTAGCTGTTCAGTGCGAATATTTTTATTTAAGTTTCTAAGCGAACCTTAACATACGAAATTGTTGAACAGACTTAATTTTTGGAATTTCTTAAAAATTTTAAATAAAAATATTCAACAAAAATTTGTTTAAGTACATACATATATGATACATATTTAATTTTATTTAATTAACAAACCAACAAGAACTTTCAAACAAATAAAAAAGCTACCACAACAGCTGTTTTCGCAGTTGTCAAGTAAGAACAATCGTGTGACTGTGCTGCGGCAATTATTGTAAACATTTCGCTTTGTACTAACTAGCGGCAATTAAATTTGTTTAAAACAGGGCAATCGTGTGATTTCAGAATATTTTATTGGTCCAATTTCATTATTGTGCGTCAATAAAGCACAATTAAAACTGTGTCATACTGGTGCATTTGCGGCAATCGTGTGATCCCAGCTATACAACTACAATTAATGTTGGAAGAATTAAAATCAATTGTAGTGGGGAATGTAAGAAGAGATAAGCTCACTGTTTATTGTTGATGTTTTGTTTAAACTTTGATATTGTTACAAGTTACAAGTTACAAGTTGTAAACCGTAGGAACATTTTTAAGTCTAAAGCAGTGCATAAATTCCAAATTGCATTTTAGTGATACGTATAGGAATATATTCAAATATCAGGTGTATGTTTTTTAAAATTTCCGTGAGATAAAAATGGTTATTTCGAAACTTCAAACCGATCATATCATGTGTTTTTATTAATAACTTTTTAATGTTCTACACGACTATACTATGCCGTTTTTGATATTCGCAAAAAGTGTGAAAAAGTTATAGCCCTAATATACATGTATTTTATAGGGCAGAAGATCAATATTGTAGAAATTACAAACAGAATTGCAAACTTATATACACCTTTTCCACCTGTGCACATTTGAACAAGCGGTGAAAAATCTAGGGTCTTCAAAATTTGTTAGCTCATATAGCATTCCCGAAGATCTTATTGTTTACAACCACAGTAGCCATTTGATTAAGATTTGTTTTAAGAATTTTTGAAATAAAGTATTTTAATATGAAAATTCGTTTGTTTTAAACAATCTTTGTAAATTTTTATTCCATTTTAATTCACTGAAACTGAAACTAAATTGAAAAGTTATACAAAGTTATATTACACCTTCCGACACTCAATATTAGACACGAACCGGATGACATAAGTCTGAAACTAGAGATTAAATGGAGCAAAACTGCGTTCACAGTTTTTTATTTTCTGATCCTGTTTCCTTTTAAAAGGTCTTCAAAATTTCAAAGGATTACATTTTTAAAAAAAATGTTTTAAAATTCTTCTGCTCATCCTACTATGCCAAATTTGGTGTCAAATGATCAAGAAGAGTTGTATATTATTTTGCATTATTTTGTTATTATTCTTTTAGGATTAGAAGATGTCAAAAATGTCCTGACAGGATAAAATAAAAATAATACAAAATATTTTATTATTATATTTTATATTTTATTATTATTATTTTATTATATTATCAAAAAGTAATTTCAATGTTGGGAATACAAAATTTTAATTTCAAAAGATTTTGTTATTCGTGCTTAATTCCCAGTTTTTATCATTGATAAAAACACTTGAAATTTATTGTTGATGGGATAAGCTATTCCTATGCGCATTTCACTGGTTGCTTAGGCCAGATCATCAGGAAACTTCATCCATAAAGATTTTGGAAAAACTAAAGATATTAAACCAAATAAAACTGTTAAGCGTATAAGACTTATAGCAACAGTTCTACTTGTAACAATATCAAAGTTTAAACAAAACACATCAACAATAAAAAGTGGGTTTATCTCATCTTACATTCCCCACTACAATTAGTTGAAATTCTCTCAACATTAACTGTAGTTGTAAGTAGGTTAAGAAAAACAAAATAAAAACAAACAACAACTTACAAAAGATGTTGTCAATTAAGTGTTTTTTTAGGCGGTGCACTTGCCTGTTTATTATCAAAAAGTAATTTCAATGTTGGGAATACAAAATTTTAATTTCAAAAGATTTTGTTATTCGTGCTTAATTCCCAGTTTTTATCATTGATAAAAACACTTGAAATTTATTGTTGATGGGATAAGCTATTCCTATGCGCATTTCACTGGTTGCTTAGGCCAGATCATCAGGAATGTAAGATGAGAGGGGAATGTAAGATGAGATAAACCCACTTTTTATTGTTGATGTGTTTTGTTTAAACTTTGATATTGTTACAAGTAGAACTGTTGCTATAAGTCTTATACGCTTAACAGTTTTATTTGGTTTAATATCTTTAGTTTTTCCAAAATCTTTATGGATGAAGTTTCCTGATGATCTGGCCTAAGCAACCAGTGAAATGGGCATAGGAATAGCTTATCCCATCAACAATAAATTTCAAGTGTTTTTATCAAGAATAAAAATTGGGAATTAAGCACGAATAACAAAATCTTTTTAAATTTAGAAAAAAATTAAAAAAAAAACTTACCATAGTATTTGAAATAATGATGATTTTTGACATTAAGTGACTATAGCGGATGAAAAAAAAATAAGTGGTTATTTAAGAAAACAAAATTTTTCCCATTTGTTGCATAGTGTAATCCAACTGAAGCAAATTTTCTTCAAAATCTTAATCTTTGTCTATTCAATTGACTCCAAGAAAAATTTAAGGTAAACCAATTACTATCTAATTAATATTAAATCTTATTTAAGGCGAACAAGCTTTATATACATGTCAAAATTTTTCAAAAAAGCTCATAAAAGTTTCTTGTAAATTTAAAAATCGTTTGAAAATGTGTAAAAACTGGCGTTTTTTTTTTAAATATGTACGTTTGTAAAAAGGGTTGGCAGTTGTTGTTTTTAGTAAATGAAAGTTTTTTAAAAAAATTTCGGCTTATAAAAATTTGTCTATCAGATTATAAAGTTACGAAAAGATGCTTAAATGTAAAATCTAACGTCCTTTAATATTTAAAACCATTTACCTGTTTTGCATTTGTAACATTTTTGCAAATATGTTTTAATATTTATGACATATTACACTTTGGCGCCCTGCAGTTGTTTTAGCTATTTCGAAAGGCCGCGAGAACTGCTCATCTAAATTGTGCAAGATTTTACCTTTGGCAAGGGCATGTTTTTTCTTTTGCAGCCCATATCTGTGCTGCGTCGCTCGGATAAAAGTTTACTTAGCTACAGGATATAAAGCTTAAAAAAATGTGTTATATATACGTTTTTTTAAAAATTCACAATTTTTAGTCGCTCCAGTAGGGCAATAAATCAAACTTTTTTAAACTGTCTCGTAAAAAATATTTTGTTTTAAAAATACTAAGCGTAAAACTGTTATCATTGGACAGAAATTAAAAAATAAAGACATATTTAGTGAAAACATCCGAATTTGAATTTTCATAAAAACTTCATGTAAATAACGCTACTGTTGTGTTAAGGTACTTTATTGCGGTTAAAGCTAATATGCCTTCACTTATCGGTCTATTTCCAAAGACTGGATGACTTCATAAATGCACTGTTGAAAACCATGTGTTGACAAAGCATTACAAAAAAAATTCATAAATTTTGCAGCCGTTGTGCGGTAAAAACGGATACCATTCAGAAATGAACTCAATGCATTGTTAACAGATATTTTTTCTCCTCAAGTATGCTGTTCGCTTAAAGTTCATTTTATTAAGAGTATCAAAATATGTATATCTAATTTACATATCAGTGATGCTTATTACTATATATACAGGTTACTTAAGACTAATACCAATTACTTAAGGGTTACCATAAGGTAGTTAATAGTATTGACATTTAAGTAAGCATTGTGGTTTCAATTCCATAACATATTTAAGCTATGGTAAATTATTATAACGTTGTTTCAATCCCGAATTCGTACTTGAAATAAAGCATAAGTGAAATTAGACGGAGAATTTTATAAA
This sequence comes from Pollenia griseotomentosa, assembly GCA_963931875.1. NCBI lineage: Eukaryota > Metazoa > Arthropoda > Insecta > Diptera > Polleniidae > Pollenia > Pollenia griseotomentosa. The sequence continues at coordinate 20,268,400 of OZ007561.1, forward strand.
AATTGATTTACTTACCCGTTTTACACCTTACAGAATTTCAATTATAAAACACCAGCATCATTTCCGATATGGTTTTCATTTTAAAAATTTAATGTACATATATAACTGAAAATAAAAACTAAATGAGAAGCAAGAGTTTTCAATTTTACTTTTCAAACATGAAAATAATGAGTTTTTGCTTTGTTTTGATGTTTTTGCTATTTCTGCACACAACAAGCAAATCGTTTTTTTTAGCTACTTGTGTGGTGTTGTTGTAGTGTCTGAAACAAACTTTCATAAGTTAAATGAGATTAAAACGCACTTCCAACTTTTTACTTGGTTTAAGAATTTTGTACTTATTTTAATAAATTCCGGGATTGATTTTCGAAAGTTATTAAATTTAGGATTGTTTCAAGTATTATTCGTACTTGAAGTTTTCAGTACGACTGGAATATAAAATAAGTATAAAAAAATGTATTTATCCAGAGTGTTTTTCTTTTTGTGTAATTTTTTAAATAAAGTGTCCGAAGAAAGTTGGACAAAAAACTTTTTGGAATCTTATAAATATAATTTTGTGCTGTGTTTTCTAAAACTTACTCAATTTGGTAAGGCAATGGAGGAGTATTTGTTAATCGGCAAGCTCGTTTAATGGAGGTATCCAATTGATGATATGACTGTTTGCAAGGCGAAAAAAATGTGGTTTATCTCGATATAAAATCCATTGTTCCACATCCTTTTCTGTACTCATAACGAAAACCTCCAGCATATAAAGTAATATCAGATAATGTATAAGAAGATTTAGATCTGAGTCTTAGTTCTACTGGGGTTTTAAAAATTTTACTAATGAGTCGAAGCGCACTTAATTAATAATCTCGTGACCTTAACTTGTCAAAAGAGAACTCGGTAATACTCGCTTCACGTTTAAAAAAAAAGTTTTTGTGTACGCAGAGCAAAGCGTTTTTAACTTTGGCAATCGCTTCAAGCTAAACGGAACTCCTTCCAGAAAGTAATAAGTGAATTTTTAGGAACCAACAGAATCTCAAACGGCAGTCAACTAAATCCAAATATGATGGAAGTCTTTCATGCCATTGGTAAATATCAAATTAACTAAGTAACCAGTATTATTTGAAGTCTTTATGAGTTTCTTGTATTCATTAAAAATGCATTTTCTTTACAAATATTTATACTTATTTACTCGGGAGCAATGGAAAAGCTTTACCAGCGCCCTTGTAGTCAGGCTATGATGAATGCAAAATCTTTTAACGTCATTATGGAGAAACCGAAGAAGAAAAATATTAAATTTTTGACCAAAAATTGAAAACCGTTAACAAATTAAATTGTCTCTTAACACTTAATCCTAAGCCAATAAACATAACCAAAAACAAAAAAAAAAATTTTTAAATTTTAACTATTTAATTTTTTGTCCGATAGTAACAAGAATTCGTATCCGAATTCAATTTACCGCATGAAATCCTCGATTTTTTTACTTAAACTCTTCTTATACTCTCCACCTCAATTATTTATGAAGAGGATATACTAAGTTTGTCATTCCGTGTGCAACTTTTTTATTATTCATCTCAGACCCCATAAAGTATATAATTTGGCTTCTAAGTCGATTTACACATGTCCGTCTGTCTGCCCTTCTGTCCGTCTATTGAAAACACACTCACTTTCCAAAATCTCAAAAAAATGAACAAACTTGAAGTCGAACTGCTTCTACACCCAGAGAAAAAACATGTTTAAATATGGTCACCTCCAACAATACTATGTTTAAAGAAAATTTTAACCATATTATGTTTAATTTTACCATATTATTGTCAACGACAACCATATTATGATAAAAATAGTCCTCGATCATGAAGCCACAACCATATTATGGTTGCCTCCGAGCATATTATGGTTAATAATAACTAAAATATGTTTAACACTTATAATAGCATGGTTGGTTTTCAACCATAGTATGTTGCTCTTGAAAAAGAGGAAAATACTATTGTTAATTTAAAAACAAATTATTGTCATATTTAACCATAAAATGTTTAGAGGCAACCATAATATGGTTGTGGCTTCTTAATGGATGACTAATTTAACCATAATATGGTTGTCGGTGACAAAAATATGGTTAAATTAAATATATTATGGTTAAAATTTTCTTTAAACAAAGTATTGTTGGAGGTGACCATATTTAAACATGTTTTTTCTCTGCGTGTATTTATCATACGCAGATTGGGATGAAAATCCAGCAAAATCGGTTGAATGGGATCAGAGCTATGAATCAAAATGTGGAACCACCACCATAAAATATTGATAATTTTGTTGCGAATATTTGTTTTATTCGACTGGAAATCACAATGTTAAAGTTCGTGAAGATTGGTCAATAATTATATAATAGAGATGCACCAGGGCACACTGGATATGGCACATCATGCGAATGTGGTACTGGAACCGCAAACGATCCCACTTGAGCGTAGTTCCATTTAAAAAATCTTCCTACCCCACTGTTTGTGGTGAGGCAAAAATAACAGTCTGTGGAATGGCATAGCGGCTTTTTCCACATCATTGGTGTATCGAATTTCATATGGCGGCTAAAATTAAAATAAATTACTATATTCGCTATGTATAATGTGTTTAAATAAAAATTCTTACCTTCCGCCAGCTGCCCAGTTGGTTAAGATTATATAGCAAAGATCACACAGCGACTTAGGTGTCCATGGTTCTGTGATATTTGGTGAAATACCAAAATAATTCAAATAGTGCAATTGTACTGCTGGAGTAAACTTGTGTGCGTGATTTTTTTTTATAAACTGGCCACAAACATTGCAGAAATTGTCTGGATCGTTCAAACACTCGAACACACGTAGTCTTTTACTCATTGTCTTCCTTGCGTTTTCTAAATATTAACTTCTTTACACTTTCACAGACAGTTTTGAAATGCAATTGATAACCGTGTCTCCTTATGTTTAAATATGTATGAGCATGTAGTGCTGTAAATAAATTAAAAAATAATATACGAAGACTAATTTGTTTATTTTAAATTAAGTTCAAATGTATTTATTCGTTTGCGTTGGGTAGGTAAGCTGTGCAAATAATGAAAATCAAAAAATCGTGAAATAGAGGAATTTCGGTCGTTTACCAAAAAAATAATAAGTCGGCCATTTGTCATCAGATTTTGTTAAGTAAGGGCTTATTTTCTTTGGAAAAGTGTCAGCTATACGTAAAAAAATTAAAATCGCTGTTAACATCGCGTTTTATATTTTATATGAATTTTTATATGAATTTTTCAGCCACATTTTTACTAAAAAAACCCAGTTTTTTAACCTTTTTAAGCCGCCAACATCAAAACTACTAACCCGATTTGAAAATTTTCTGAAAATAAGTTGTAGACGGCTCAATTGTCTTTAATTTGAGTAGTAGTAGGATAAAATAGGTCAAAGAAGACTAAAGATATGCTCAAAATAGTAAGTGTACCTCCAAAAATTAAAAAAAAAAAATTAAAAAATTTGTATCTCGCAAACCAATCGACAGAAAAATTTTTAAAATTCATTTTCGTGTTCAGTAGGTCCAAATCCATGAGAAAAAGTATGCTAGAACCAAATAACAAAATGGCTGTTGCCTAGTGTAATTTACCCAAGGCCGCATATAGACCCTACTCCCGGAAAACAGTTTAGTACGCCTTACCCCGTAATATATAATGCTATCATAACAGAATTCGGTACGTCACAGTTTAATACGACTAAAAGCCCACTATAAAGCCCACTCTGATAAATTAATCAAATACGCCTTAAACAGTAGTAGATATAGATATTGCGATAAAATTTCATCTAACTTAGTTTCATATGACCAGAAAAAATGTCAAGCAATTTGGTGACATGCGGTCCATAATTTACCTAAGATACCATTTATAGCAGCATCCTGAAATTCACTGTAAAGGCTTAAACTTATTTCACCGCTGTATTAAAATGAAATTTTAAATAAAAGCATACCACTTTCTGACTGTCGGTCAATAATTTAATATAGTTCAACACCGCAACCAATTTTTATGCTAACGTCTGTTTTTATAAAGATAAATTAATAATAAATAGATATCATGTAGATATCAGTACTGGAATATTCGAACTGTCGGTGGAGGGAATCTAAGATTCGGCACAGCCGAATATAGCACTCTAACCTGCTTAATAAAAAAATTAGGATTAAGTTTAACCCCCGCATTCATAACGGATTATTAAATTTAACAAACGTTTATTAATGATAATTTTCATAGAAAATTTGTTTTTTAAACCTTTATTAAACAAAAAAAAAAAAAAATTATGAATACGGGCATACATTTTTACATAATAAATCAAACTTTGTTGGAAAATATGTGTGATTATGGATTTCGCTTGTTTTAAACGATTTACGATTTTTTTTTAAATAATAAAATAATAATTTTCACATATTTCGCTTGATTGATAATCTATTTAAATGCTTAAGATTTTTTTTATTTGAATCGATTTTTATACATAAAAATTAAAAATATCTTAAATAATTTATTACTTCTTAAATGGAGAAAGAAGTTTAACATTGAAGTAGGTTACAAATCCTGGCTAAAGTATCTTTAAAATGATGAATAACGCATTCTGTAATTTTATTGTTTGTTCAGAATTTCGAAAAATTTATGCAAAAAATATGATTTAAATATGTAAAATAGATATTTAAAACAAGCTATTGCATTAAAATTATTTCCACAATTTCTTGAAAAATTTAAATTTCTTTCAGAAATGTCATACCAGAATAAGATTTTGGAACTGATAGATTCTAAAGTAAAGCTTTCTCTCATACAGTTGAGTTTATCTGTGCGTATGAAGAATATTTTTAATTACAATATTACTCATACATAATTTTACAAAGTATCGATTGCACACTGAAAGAATTTTCTTCAGAATTGACATTAATCCCATAAAAAATTGCACTAAAAGGGAACCTATGCGGCGCCTAATGAAACCTGTTTCATTAAAATGTATATAATGAAACATTACATTAGATCTATGAATGTTACTCATTGGATGAATACTTTCAGAAAAGTAAAATAAAAATTTTTTTATTTTTATTTTTTAATTTTTTTGAAAGTTTTCAAAGTTTTTCTTATTAAAATTTATTTTTTTTTACCAGAGTCGCTGGCAGGAATCGATCACGTAACCTCGGCGCTGATAGACTTTTTTTATTTAATTTTTTTTTTTTTAATCAAAGTTGTTCTTATTCAACTTTTTTTTTTTTTAACCCGCTGGCGGGAATCGATCCCGCAACCTCAGCGCTGATAGACTAGCTCACTACCAGCTAGCCTACTGGGACAATGTAGTTTTTGAATAAAAAAATTATGTATTTTGCCACTACTCAATTAAGAGCGTAAATATGAGATTAAATTGCCCATAACAACAAAACCAACGTTGATTTTTTTTGCTAACGCATAATAAAAAAAAGACCACATAAAGAGAGAACAAAGAAAACTAAAAGCATACATATTTATGGATTGAAAGTTTTTAATTCATTACTATAATAACATTTTTCATTGTCATAATGAAAATTTAAATTTATGAAGGCATGCTTTTTCGAAATATTTTTATACTTTTAAGTATTGAGACTATAGAGCTTTTTGAATGTTAAAAATATTTTTTTTTTTTTTTCAATTATTGAAACATGTTGCTTTTATAAAAAAAATTTTTGATTTCATAAATTTAATTATTATATTACATGTATGACATAATTAAATCTTACATTTTTTAATTAACAATTAAACATATTTTTAAGGAAACTATAATTTTGTATTAATTTATGAATATAGTTATGTTTGTATATTGTTTTTTATGTTCCCAATAAGAATTTTTTGTTTAACTTGGACAAACTTTAGTTTTCATATATCCAATGAAAATTTTCAATGTAATTACGAAATCCAATGAATCGATTTTAACGAAAATACTTCATTATAACTACGAAATTCCATTTGGACAATGCAAATTTTCATTTAACCAGTGAAATTTTTTTTATGAAAACGATTCATTAAATATATGAAGCATTTTTCTTTCAGTGCAGCGTAACACAAAAGCTGAGGTCTTAGGGATAAATAATATTAACCCTTATACGGACTTCAAGTGATATTTTACCCAATTTGTGTTTCAAAATATAATATCTCTTAAACATTTTGCTGGATCTAAATGAGAATTTTTTCTAATTTTTTATATTTACATTTTGCATTAATAATAAAAAAAATAAAAAATAAAAATAAAAAAAAAAGTTTAATTCTGGTATATCTAAACGTTACTAGAAGAATTACGAAAAAGTTCTTCGGGTGAAATTTCACCCATTTATAAAAACGTGCAAGCTACCTACATCCGATTGAATATTATGGATGAGTTTTGTTAATTAATTAAATGAAATATTATTTTGAAAAAAAAAAAAAATAAATAAAAACACCTTCAATAAATGAAAAACTCTGCATATTTTCATTAAATAATCAGTATGGTTGATTTTTCACCCGAAGAACTTTCCTGCAAGTTATCTTGAGGAACGTATGAAGGTTAAGCAAATTTATTTAAACCAACTTTCAACTCCTTACTCAAATTTCGTTTTTGGGATGAACTTATCTGTCTCATTTTCAGCAAAAAACTATCTGTTAAGTTTTTCGGTCAAATTTAATTGTTTTACCTCATTTCTTATAACAAAAGATTTCTTTTGGAGTGGTTTTGCCATAGTCTAAAAAGTATAAGGGAAGACCTATAAGCACCTGCCGTTTGGGCCCACTCTAATGGTGGTCTAAGCCACTGAGTAAAAAACAATGCGTTTACCAACCGCCCCTAAATGGGATTATGACACTCACACAGCAATTTGGATGTATAAGTTGGCAAAATTATACACTCACAATATCTGTTGAATTACAACAGCACCTAAGGTGATCCGCCAACATGAAGAACTTTTCCACAAATGGTGAAAAATCAGTGCTCGAAGCCGACTTTTTAAGATCTCTTTTCGCGTCACTTTGGGTAAAAACACAACCACCAACTGGTCTTCCAGAGGCCCTCAGCTTTATTAACAGTCAGTACCGAGCCGTGATCACTGGTCAGCCACGATCTCAAGAGATCTGTAAATTTTGAACTCTGCTAGCAAAAACCCTAGTTTTTACAACTTAACACCAGCAAGCAAATTAGCTTGTTGAAAATCCAGAATATTTTTGAAGGACAAAAGGAAAATTAAAGTACAAGTAAATTATGAATTTCAAAATACTTAAAAATTTGGGAGGCTTAAAAAGATTTTTCCAATGTTAATAACAACGCAACTATCTGAATTAATCGTATTCAACAACTGTCACTATTTATTTTCTTATTTATCTCAATCGTATATTTTCTTTTCTTTTCAGCAAAACAGTTACATTTAACATTTTGTGGATACTATGTACATATTAAGTATTACCATGAATGTTTAATTTTGATGTTTTAATATTAGAGAGATGCATATTAATTCATTTAATTCAATTTTTTAAATAAAATATATATTAACAAATATTAATTTATTGATTACTAAAATGGTAAAAAAGTGAGTATACAAATTAGGATAAAAGAAAAAAAAAAAAAAAAATATATGTATTTAAAAAAAACTTTATGTGGAGAAAACCATCATAGGCCAAAAAATTCCAAACACTTGTATTTTAGACCCATGTTGTTAAAACTTTTTTCCTTTTGTTACTTTATGTAGAGATTTTTGCGTTTTACACTAAAATATAAAAAAATAATTATACACAAAAATTTTTTTGAGAAACAATTTAAAATACTTGCTGGCGTTGCGTTTCAAAAAGTAGACATTTCGTTAGAAAAATCTCTAAGAGTTTTTAAGCGTAAGATTTTTTTTCCAAATAATATCATTTTAAGCCCACTATGGACTGTTAGTAAAAAATTCAAAAAACGTGAATTTAAGACAGTGTTTATGTGTGTGTGAATGTATCTATAATGCTACGTTGTGCACAGTTACTTTCGCTGCTGCTGCTATTGTTACTGTTACGAATGTTACGACAGCAGCACATGAATCGCGACATCCGAATTAAAATGCAAATCCTTTGACACTCGTAATCCTTTCATCCCTTGTTTTTTAGTTTTAAAATATATTTTTATTTCTAGCATTTTTTGTTTTCATCCATTTTTGATTTTTTCAATATAATTTTTTTATTTGCCCCTTACCTTTCTCATAACTGCATTTTATTTTTTTGGTTTTATTTTATTTCACTTTGTAAACGTGACGGTTTTTTCTTTTCCATTTATATAAAGCGAACATTTATATAAAAAGAGTAACGTAAAAAAAAACAAGACGAATAAATAATTATGCATGAATGTGTTCAAACACTTTAGAATCAAAATCTTCTGATTCATTCGCCAATGCAATTTTGTTGTACATGTTGTTTGTATAAAAAAGCGTTTGAGAAGATGGAATAAGTTTGTTACACCTCGAATGAATGAAACATTAAAATTTTTTTTAAATCAAGTGGGTCCAACCATAATGCACGATGTTAAATGCTAGTCATACCTTAACATCAAGTGTATGTCCAACTTAGTTTAACATTTCTTTATTTCAGTATTTAACAGTATTTAGCAGAGGTACATTATTGAGCAGCGCGTTAAGACTGTTGAAGCCATTTCCAAAAATGGGCGTTCAAATCAAAATGCATTCGTGCACTTCGTGATTTTTTTGGTCAGCATAATCGATCAAATGTGTTCACAATCGGGAGAATTGTGCGCGGGTCTGTAGAAAATGTGAAAATACCTGTGTATGTTCTCTCAGTTCGTACTTCTTCTAAAATGAGGTCGGCAAAGCAGACGCGAGATTATAACAGACTTCTTGAGGGTAGAAAAAGAGGATATGAACCTGACTATACGTGGTTTCAGCCGGATGGTGCCACTTACCACACAGCCAACGAAACAACGGCTCTTTTGCGAGAGAAATTCCGTGGCCGTGTTATCCAACGTCGTGGCGATGTAAATTGGCGGTCACGGTCATGTGACTTTTTACCGTTGGACTTCTTTCTTTGGGGATATTTAAAAGAAAAAGCGTACATCAATAAGCGAAGAACAATTCAAGAGCTAAAAGATGAGATAATTCGGCACATTAACGACATTGAACCTCAATTATTGAAAATATGGACCATCGGATAGAGGTATGCCACCGAAGCCGTGGCGAACAATTGACCGATTTTTTGTTTCACACATAATTGTTATAGATCCTTCTATAACGTTATATTAAGATAATTCTCTGAACTATTTTTGTTTTATTTACAATAAACCTAGTGCGTTTTGGTTGGCCCACGCTTTATTTTCTCGACTTGCTCTGAAATTTAATTAATTTGGTCTTTTTATGAGCTAACATTCCTAATAATTAATAAGACAAAGCTTAAGGCTCGCCAGACATGCATTTTTATATAAAAGAAAAACAAAATAACATGATTATAATAATATATTATCCCCAAAAATTCACTGTAAAAGATTTGGGTTTTCCCCAAAAAAAAAAAATCCCCTAAGAATTTTTACGAAATTGTTATTCCCAGTTACAAAAAAAAAACGCAGACAGCTACGACAACTGCTCTGGAACTATACCACTTTAACTGTGTATGTCAGTTTATGCATACTATTTGTATATTTTCCATAGCATACTTAAGGGATCTTTGACAAACGAAAATTGCAAATCATGTAAGAGTGTTTTTGTTGTGGTTCATTCACTGTGAAAACGGCGTTTACCTGTGAGTGTAACTATGTATATCGTCACCTGACACGCAAAAGGCCCTATCTATATTTGTAAATTTTACAGGAAAATAAGAAAACTATTTCAAATGATAAGGCTCAGCGAATAAAGGCCTAACGAACTAACGCCTAATTTTTCAAAATGAAAGAATGCCTAAACAAGAACGCCTAAGAAGAAAGTAAAAGAACGTCTAACTTTAAAAATGAAGGAAAGTCTAATTATAAAAATGAAAGAAAGTCTAAATTGTTAGGGTTTCTTTCATTATGAATTAACACCTAATGAAAGAAACCCTAACCTAAGAATGTTTACAAGATAGTGTATGCATTTTGTAAAAGGGAAAATCAATTGCTTTTATAATTTTAAAAACTAATAATTTTCCCTTTTACAGAATGTTTACAAGATAGTGTATGCATTTTGTAAAAGGGAAAATCAATTGCTTTTATAATTTTAAAAACATCATTGAACATTGAACATAATCTTGTAAACATTCTGTAAAAGTGTTTACAAGATTATGTTCAATGTTCAATGATTTTTTTTGGTTTTTGACACACGTCATTCACTAATATAACCTTTGCCTTGCATTTTTTATATAAACATACATAATACTTTTTATTTCTTATTAATGTTTTAAATTTATACAACTGTTTTTCTGATATTACATAAAGTAATTTTGAATTAATCCTCTTGCCAGAAATAATTTCGTAATCCATTTTTAATTATAATATAATTTTTAATGTCCAACAATTATGAATGACTTGCTCGTAGTGATAGAAGTTTAACGAATGACGACAACTGATAACAAATTGCAAAAACATTTGTCTAACCGTAAATACAACTGTTAGTTTTCAATGAATTCACGCATAATAGTAATAAAAATCACACTTTTAGCAAAATGAAAAATCGCCTAACATTAATGAAAGAAAGCCTAACAATCAAAAATGAATAAATATCTAATTAGGCGTTTTTTCATTTTTGATTGTTGGGCTTTCTTTCATTATGAAAAATCACCTAACAATTTTAATGAAGGAATGCCTAAAATATTAGACATTCTTTCATAATGAACAACCGCCTAATTCCTATATAATTTTTTGTTGCAATTTTTAGGCATTATTTCATTTTTTTTTCTAGGCGTTAGTTCGTTAGGCCTTTATTCGCTGAGCCAAATGATAAATTGATAAATTGCATTAAACTGTTTATAACTTTTTTCCAGGAGTTGTTCGATTCCCAGGAATGTGGGAAATTTTTTTAAACTTTCCGGGATCCCGGCATCCCGCTCCATACAAATAATACAAAGTAAATTTGTTTTTAATTAATGAAAAAAGCTTTTATAAACAAACGTAAGCGAACTTGTTTACAAAGTAAGTAAAATAACTACAAAAAATAATTGAAGATTGAAAGCGGAACTTGAGGTATTATTATTTTCTTACGCTTTTACATAGGGTCTCCACCTGAGATAAGATATAAGATTTTTATATCAGCAAACGTCAAATTCAATCGCAGAGAGTATAATCTTACGTGTAGACTCTCAAATAGTGTTATATTTTTAACCAAAACCAAGAAAAAAATAAAAAAAAGAATAAAAACGACACAAGTTTACTGTGCGAGAATCATTCGATTATGAAATCTTATAAGATACGTGTTATCCTTGTTTAAGATTAAGATTAACACGAAGAAATTTGTTCTCTCATTCTACCGACGTTCTCTCACATATTATATCAGATATTATCTCAGGTGAAGACTCAGTGTTATATGTAAATTCTTTATTATTATGCTCTATATACAAGATAAAATGATAACATAAACATAACAATTTAATTCATAAAACAAAAATAAAAAAATAAAAAATTGAGGTACTCAAGACATGAGATCAAAGAGTTAATTCATAAAATATTTTAATAAATATATTAGCATTTTTTAACGGCTTAGGAAATCACTTTCTGACACTCTCAAAGCGTTTAGTGAGTCGTCAAAAAGAATATTTCTGTTTTTATTTACTGATAACCATGTTTCCAAAAAGTTTCGTTCACTTTTTTGCCGAGGTTGGACAAATAGTAAAAAGTGAACCGTTGTTGCATGCTTCTTATGTCAAGGTTGATGCCAAAAATAGCATCATCCGGACTACTTCTTACAAACCTTTTCTTTTCATTAGGCCCATCTGTAATCTTTAGGACAATGTGTTTTTTAAATTGTATGTTGTAGTATTTTACACGAGTTTTCTTATTTTTTTATTTCGGTTTCCCCGCACTTCCCGGGTATATTACTAAGCTTGATTTTTTTTGTAGATATGACTATGTTGCAAAAAAGGATCGATATGTTTAGGTATCTCCTATTTTTAAGACTTGTCCATAGACAATGAGAATTTACTGCCTGCATCTCATTTTGAATTTATGTTCTTTATCAACTCTTCACTTCACTAAATTTATTAATTATAAACTGTTGCACTGCCCATTTAGCTTTTAATAGATTTATTGAAGTAGGAGACATTGATTTACGTATGTACTCACTTTTTGCAATTAATCTAATCGACAACCCATCCACAGATGCTAATTTTAAGAGAAAAGAAAACTAAATTTCAGAGTAAAAATAGCAGTTTTCTGAAACTATGACAATTTTTTCCCGGGATCCCGCAAAAAAAATCACGGAAAAGCGGGAAATTTATTAATTGAAAAAGCCCTATTTATAACTATTTTTTCTTCTATTTTTCTTGTATCTAAAACCTACCAATATTTTAAATCTTTCCAATTGTTAGTTAGGTCTTTTAGCGTTTATTATATTAAGAATTATATTATAGATTGAGGCGTTGAAAATTTAAAACGTTACATGAAATTCTGTAGAAAGAAAATTTACAAAATTACAAACTATTCATGACTTTGTTTTTGCTTTTAATGTATTTCTTTGGCGTTGCGTTGCGATTTACATAATAAGGCCCATAATTTTTTGTAGATAGGGCCGTTTATTTTTTGTTAATAAGTCGCTTATGTTGGCGCGAAAGTTCCAAAACTTTTTACGGACATTTGTGTTGATGCAACACATCAGATTCAATGAAAAAGTTTTTGTTAGTTAGGGCCTTTTGCATTTTAGGTAACGAAATAATTTTGGAATTTTCATTTTCATAATTTAATTCGTAGGTAAATTCTATACAAATGTAGTTGACTTATCATCACAATATTTCTAGTATAAGTTTTTGTTAAAAAAAAACTTTATTGACCTTGGCCTACATGTCTGTTGTATGCGAGTGTATTTGAGTGTTAAATATTCATTAATAAATTAAGGCTACACGTATCTGGTAGTTCTTTACATATTAATTAATTAAAAATGCATTTTATTTAGAGCGGTTTTAATTGTAAATTATTGAGTTAAAGTAAATAATGTACTCTGCCCTAATTAGTTGGAACAAAATTTTTAATTGCAATTAAAAAGTATTTAATGCCAGTATTGAATGAGACTGCTAAGTAGCAAACAGATTTAATAGGAAATCTTAAAACATTAAAAACTACTTGAGGTTCCGAAATTTCTTGCATGTTTAACAAGTTTAATTTGGAACCTCTTATTTCAAGGTAACAACGAAAGAATTATTTACTAAATCAATAAAAAAAATATGGCTTAAGCCAATATAATTTTGCACGATTCTCGTCCAAAGCAACAATTTCTTATTCTAAATCAAGAGTGCCCAAGCCTTATGCTCTTGATGCTCATTTGTTTTTGTTAAAACACTTAGCTATAGCATGGTGGAATAAACACGTGGCATCGTTACGGTAACAAATACAACATTACAACAAAAATGGAAATTACATCACCGTTTACGTTAAAAAATACTTTTAACAAAAATCAAAGCGTGCCGCTGAACATGATGAAATAAATAAATTTTTACCCAATTTTTATTTAATTATGGTCAATATCTTATTTATTTTAACTTAATATTATCAAAAACTTTAGTAAAGAACAATAATCACAGCACAAAACGTGAACTTTTTGTAAACATAAACAAAACTTTGACATAAACCTAGACAAACAATGCAAGAGCAAAAAATCGTCATCTGGCGTAGTGCTGCCACCTGTTTATTCCACCATGAGCTATAGCTATAGCCGAGGCTGTGTGTTTCAATACACACAGAGAGCTCTCAGCACTAGCAATACGAAATACACAAACAATTTTGTCTTATTAGTTTTTTTGTCGTGCTTCACTGAATACACGCAAGTGCAAACAACAACACTTTCGTATGCTTTGCTGGTAAACATTGACGACAGCGATCATCATTGTAGATTTTGTTTTTGTTTAACGTATGATATCGTTTAACAAAAGCTGTGTTCGTTTAACCCAAAATTTGCACAAATTTGTACTGGATTTTACTGAAATGCGTTCGCCTACACATAAATTTGTAGTAAAATTTTCATATTACTCACCTACTGGATTTTACTGGAAAAGTAAACGAACGCTCATAAAGTATGTATTGAAAAACACTTGGAAAAAATTGGTGTTACTTTTAAATTTCAAACTTATATTACACAGTACAACACATGATTTCGGGACTCAATTATGATAATTGTTTATGAAAGTAGACCCAAAAAGAAGAACTTCTGCATCATTAATTTGGTCATGGTACATCAAATAATAATTTAAAAATTAATTTAAAGTTAAGTTAAGTATTGTATAGGGGAATTTGTCACGTTTTAGGCTCTTTTGTTTGTTATAACTCGAGAATCACAAGTCCGAATAAGCTGAAACAAATTTAAAAATATTCCTTTAATTTGTTCATACAACGTTTCGCTACATAAACAACAGTTTCGCAGTTATAAATAAATGTATGAAGAAAAAAAATATTTTTTGCCCAAAAAATTTAAATGTTTTATTTTTAATTCATAAAAAATCCAAAACGGTAAAAAAGTGTCCAGTCCTATTACTTTCACGTAAAGTCGCATAACCTATGAACAAAATGAGACATAAATCATGTAAATCGATGAACGCGTTTCGCTTTTATTCGAAATTAAGTAAAAGTATGAATTTCAAAAATTTGCCTGAGATATCCACAAAATTCTTTGGAAAAAACCTTGTTGACTTTTTTTATGATTCTCAGAATTAAAAAAAAAGTAATAAACAAAAGGTTATTTGATTTATATGATAGCGGTAGCAAAGTAATAAGCGTTAATAGATGTGAGTGGATAATTAAAAGGAGAAAATGAAAGTGCACTTTTTTAATTTTTTAGCGTTTTCCGTTAGTTACCTGCATAATTTTTTTAAAGAAATTGTACCCAAATTTATGAGTGCTCATGTTTTGGAACGTTTCAAAAACATATTTCATAAGTACCTGCCAGTAAAATATTGAAATATTTGTAGTATTTATAGGTGCTCTTTGATCGATTTTTGTCATTTAACAAGAGTCGACGAACGCGAGAAGTAGAAGTGAATTACATAATTGAAAACGTTTTTATGAATTTTTTGTGTTTTTTACAAAATGGATTTGCAAAATAAATGGGAAAATGATTTTTTTTTACTTATAATTCTAAGGCTGATGAACAATGTTTAATATGCTTTCAAATAATGCAAGCTAACACTAAGTTTAATATTGAAAGGCATTTTAAGACATTTCATGCAGATTACGTTGCCAATAAAATAGCAGGTGGATCAAGAGAACAATTAGTTTTTATTTTAGGATGCGCTCCGAATCTTGTAGCACATTGAAAGTTATGGTGTGGAAATAAACATGCAACGTCTTAATTTTCAGTCAAATGATACTAATACTGGACCTCTAAAAGCATCCTATGTTGCATGCTTAAGAATTGCTCAGAACTTTAAACCGTTTTCTGATGGAATTTTTATAAAAAAGTTTACAAAGAAATGCTGTCTTGTTTTGGAGAAAGTGGAAATTTATTGGCAGACTCAATTGAAACAGCTCCTTTGTCACGAAACACAGTGACCCGAAGAATCGAAGAAATTAATAAGTACTTGGACTCGCTTTTAAAAAAAAAATTCAAGTTATGTACATGCTTCTCTCTGGCATTGGATGAATCATGCGATATATCTGACATAAGTCAACTAATATTAGCAATCAGAATGGTTGACAATAATTTAAATGTAAATGAGGAAATTTTTGCACAGATTCCGCTCCATCGAAATACGAGAGGTATTGACATTTTTGATGCGATAAAGGGGAGGTTGGAAATAAAAACCGAATCAGCAAGATTAACAGCCCTATGCACAGATGGTGCTCCCGAAATGCTCGGCAAAAAGGACGGCTTTATTGGGTAGTTGATTAAAAATGGTATAAAGGTTCCTTCGTTTCACTGTGTGGTTCACCAAGAGTCATTGTGTGCTAAATGGACGAATTGTGTCCACACAATAAGTGTTGTGGTAAAAATAGTGAACAAAATTATAGGTGGGCACAATTCGTTAACTCATCGTAAGTTTAAGAAATTCCTTGAGGAATGCAAAAATCAGTATGGAGATCTACTTATGTTTACTGAGGTGAGATGGCTAAGTAGAGGAAAATGCCTTGAACGTTTTTTTTGAAGTGCGAAAGGAAGTTGTTGAGTTTATTGAATTAGATTTTAAAAATTTTGAGCTCTTAGACGAAATTAAATCTCAAGCATTTAACATAGACTTAGCATTTTTAACGGACTTAAAAACTCACCTTAACTAACTTAATATTTCCCTTCAAGGCAAAAACAAATCTATTTTTGACTTTGTTGACTAAATCGAAGGTTTTCTTAAAAAGATAGATATTTTTATATATGATTTAAATATGGATAGAATGTTCCACTTTCCATGCTTAAAGACTATCTTAAATGATGAGTACAACATTTTAAATTTTAATTTTTTTAAATATTTAAGTCACTTTGACGATTTAAAAACAAATTTTAAAAACAGATTTAAAGATTTTGACAGCATTAAGCAAATGATAGCCATTTTTTTTACTCCAATGACATGTAGCATATTCAATCAAAAGCCTGAGCTACAAGTGGAGCTATGTGATCTGCAATGCGACTCTGAACTTAAAAATTCTAATTTAAGTGGCATTGATTTTTGGAAATCCTTAAAACCAAATAAATACCCTTTACTTCACAAGGATATCTTAAGTTTGTATTCCATGTTGGGTAGTACATATATATGTGAAAGTGCATTTTCAAAATTAAAATTATTAAAAAACAAGCATAGAAGTAGAATGAGCAACGAAAATTTGGAGGCCTTACTAAAATTATCTACAACTAGGGATGCAAACGATACATCGATGTTTAGAAAACATGTTAAGAAAACATCGATGTTAATATCGATGTTTTGATTTACGATACATCGGCGATACATCGTCGTCAAAACTAAAAAAACATCGACATCGCCCATTTAATATTTCATTAATTTAATATTTTTTATAATATTTTTACTAATTTTAATTTTTATTTTTCAATTAAACCTTTTATTTAAAAATATAAAAAAGTGTTTTTCAAAGCATACGTTAAACGCAAGAATTTTAAAATGTCGGTTTTTAATAAAATTTCTGTAATATTATTATACAGAATTTTAAAACAAAAATTATAAATATTTTATTAAAAATGTATTAAAAACGACATCCCAAATTCTTGCGTTTTCCAGCACACCCCTGATAGCCATACAAAGTACATATGTATGTATGTACATGCATGCATACTGTGCATTGCATAACTATACGTATGTATTAAGTTGCTTAAGTTGGCTCAAGCAACTGTGCGAATACATAAAAATCATATTTGTCAAACCATATTGCACTTTTGGAAACTTTTTGTTTAATTTTATGAATCTGTCATTTGGTTGAGCAAAATGCGAAACTGATTGCACTTTGTGTTGGTGTTTTTGAATGCATTTGACAGGCTTTTTGTTAATTTTTGACAAAAGCTTATGCAAGCATATGTATATTATATTTGGGCATAAAGATTTTCAGTAGCAAAGAAGAATTAAAACAGTCCGTAAGTATAATTGCAAAGATGGTTTCAACATCGATGTTAAACATCGATGTATCGTGTTTTTGACCGATGTTTTTTAACATCGATGCTTATCGTGAAAACATCGATGTCTTTAAACATGATGTTTTTCAGAGCGATGTTGCATCCCTATCTACAACTGACATTGACATAAATTTGGATAATTTATTGGAAGGATCATGGAAGACTTAACGGCCATTTCGATTGGTAAGTACGGGTTTGAAATAAAATTTACACGCTTTAAACTTTTTTCATTTCAGATAATTTTTACAAAAAATGCAAATAACATTTTTTTGCCGTGTATGTTTATGAAATATTTTTTTTCTTTGTATGTATTGCTTTTTACAGCAAAAAATATTCAATAAAAATTAGTTTTTCTTTAAATGTATTGGTGTTTGCTCTTCCATAAGGAACTTGTGGGCACTCCTGTTCTAAATATATGTACATATGCATATGTGGATTGGTTTAAGCAAACAATTACACTGCTATACAGTCATTTTACGGCAGGCATACTTGAAGTCGATTTTGTTTAAGACGAGTGTGCTGATAACGGGAAAAATACCAGAATTGTCAAATTGACTCCAGTTTTTGAGATAAACGCTTCTAACATTTTCCATAAAATGCTTCAATAAATGGGCCAAAAGATTTATTTAAAATTCATTTTTATTGTTTATCTTTACAAAAATACACAAAAATAATAGTTTGGGGTACCTTTAACTAGAATAAATATGAAAAATGTATGACAATATTTGAAATAAGAAATAAACGTAAGTGAAAACAAATCAATGAACCACAATGTTTATAGGGTATTTCAATTATTTCTTAGTTCCGTTTATCTCAATAACCAGAGTGAATCAAAAATAAATAAGCATGTAGCGTGAAGGTCTAATATGAGTATTAACAAAAACCATTAACAAAATCCCTGCCGCAGATTTTTTTATTTTTTTTGTATAGCAGTGTTATCGTTACTTATGGCCAATTTCACCAGTTCTATTTAAATATCAATTCATATTAAAATATTGTTTTCCATATAATTTTATTTTTATTTGATAAGAAAACGAGTTTAAAAAATAAATTGGTGAAATCGGCCATTAATATTTTACAAAATACGAAGAAATGCCTGAATCTTTTACATAAAAAATAGAAAAAAAAAACTTTTTATTGATCTGTATACTTATAGGTGGATCTAAGAGCAATATTTTAAGGTGTTTTAATTATCAGTACAAATGTGGTATGGGTGTTATAATTAACTCTTGTCAGTTTGTTTTTTAAACACATTGTGGTGAAAGTGCCAAAGCATACTTATCATAAATATCGAAAGGTGATATCAATTAGAAAAAAAATTTTTTTTTTTTTTGAAGAAAAACGAAAACAACTCAATATTTAAAATGAACGGAAATTCATTCGTCTTTTGTAATTTGTTTTTAAAACAAAGTGCCTAAAAAGCTAAAAAGAATATTCGTATTAAAATGACTATATTTTTATTTAATTTTATTTAAACGGAAAACTTTTAAAATAAACTGCAAGCAGTAAATGTAAGGCTTTTTTGAGCGTAGTAATAACTTAGAACATCAGTTCATAAATACAGAAGCTACACTGAAAGAATTATGCTTCATAAATCTAATGAATCGATTTTATTAATTTTTTTTCTCTTATCCAATGAAAAATTTCATTACGGGAATGAAATTTTACAAGCATAAGGAAGCAATTTCATTAACACTACGAAATTTAGATTCGTAATTTCGTTGAAATTTTTCATTAAATTACTGACAACTTAATATCTCTTTCAAAAGACAAATTCAACTAATTATTATACATTATTTCAATAGGTTTTTTAAGATTAAATTGAACTATTAATTAATGTATTTAAATATTTTCCAGTTAGTGAAAAAACGTGTAACTTCATATTTTCCATGAAAAATGTCACTAAATTAGTGAAAACAAGATAAAGTTCTCTAACTTCAAAATAATTATTACTAGAAAATATTTTCTTCCTATAACTGCTGTAAAACGTATTTTTAATTCCATTTTAAGCGATAGACATGAAAATATATGAAAAAAATTGTAAATTTCAATGTTTCATAACATCAAGGAAAAAATTCAAACACTGAATTTAGCTAAATGTTAGTAATTGGTTCAAAAACAAACAACGAGAAAGAAAAAACAAGAGCAAACAATTCTCACATTCTTTTGTCTTTAATTGTTAATTTAAATACACAAAATACACGTAGTAGTACAAGCCAGCAAAATGGAAAGAAGCAAGATGAAGGTCGTCCCGGGCTGGAAAATTAATTAAATACAATTTACTAAAAGGTAAGCAATTAGAACATAGCATGATGTAACAGAAATATATAAAATAAAATTAATATAACTTGATGATTTGAAACAGGAATAAAAAAAAAAATAAAATTCACAACAACTCAAAACGCACATTGAAAAAAATACCAATCATTAAACTAATAAAATGACAAAATTTAATCACTAATTTAATGAATTTATGTCATAGAACAAATTAAATTTTTGTCGATTTTATGAAATATTTCATTAACGGAAGGCTAATGTAACATTCTTCATTAATCAAATAAAGGGTTACATATGTTGAATTTTAATGTAATTTTACATTGGATTAATTTCAAAATCCATTGGATCTGTGAAGAAAATTTTTCGGTGTAAAGACCAAAAACTTACTTTTGCCTTTCGAAATGATTTTCTTGGCACAATAGATCCCATATCCATATGAGCTAAAGCGTATACAATATTGAGAACGATAAAAATTGGTTTATTATTTTACTAGGCCCTCACACAAGGTTAAGGGAACATAATGTTTAGCAAAGCCGAATATAAAAGTTTTACTTGTTCATTTTAAAGACTTATTTATTGTTAATATTTTTAAATTCAAAACGATCTTACCATAAACATAAAAGGACTTATTTATTTCTAAAAGATATTATAGGTTATAAAACGAATATTCTATTAAAAAGTTTTGAAATATTAACCTCTTATGAATTTAAAATATTCCTTTTAAACAAGATAATAAAAAAATCCTCATTCTGCCCATATTTTCCAATTGTAAATGCAAACAATTCCACTCCCTAGTAACAACTTATCTTAAATAAATGCAAGGAAAAGTAATAATAACTCACATTAAATTTGCATTTTTATATAACAAGAATTAAACTTTTGTTTTCAAAATTTATAAAGGACATCCTCCATGTAAAATGTTTTTCATTATTCTCCGCCATTAAAAACAAGTGCAAAAACATTAAAAGCCTTAATTGCAAGATAAATGAGCAAACATGATGGTTTTAAATAATGTCTTAAAACAGCTTAAGCCATGTACAATATTGTGTAATTAATTAAGAAGAAAATGGTTTGTATGTATTGTCTTTTATATTTATTTATTCTACTTTATTTATAATTTCTTTCCGTCAGCATAATTTCAAGTGCTTAAAGCATTTGCTTACTGTTTGCTAAACGCTTTAGGATTTTCCTAATGCTATTGCTGATGTTTTTTTTTTATATCTTTTGTAGCCACACACTCTCCAAAATGGATTCACATTTGCCACATTAACGCACAAATGTCAACTTTCTACCAACTCTTTTGGCACCAATATAACACAACGCAAAAACAAATAAAAAAAATAAAGTCATGGCCCACGATCAAAAATTTAATTTTCGACACATTTGCAATTCAATTTTACATCTTTACGCACGCTTTTTTTAATTCAATGCACACTAACACACACTCGTAAGGATACACACAAGGATACCCTTATACATACACAAGCCAACTTTTTACTACACGTAAAAACGTCAAAGTGCGTATAAGCAATATTAAAAATCCTCTCAAACACACATGAATTCACGATAGCCACCATAAGGTACACTATAACGAATGCGTACGATGCTTTCAAACAACTCACGTTCCTTCATCACATACACACGTATACCCCAAAACGTTTGTGTATGTAACCTTGTTATTGACAGAGATACAGGATAAAGAAGAGAAAATAAAAGTAGTTAACATGCGAAAGGACGAGGCGAGTTGGACGAAGAAAAATTAAATAAAAATATTAAAACCCTTTTAAAAACAGATTTTGGTTGTTTTTATTTTTTCGTTTTATGTTTCTTTAATATTTTTTAAATGCGTCTTAGCTTATTTTCAACGAACGCACGCACGTAAAGAACGTAAAAAAAAGAAACAGCTTAAACAGAAACATGAAAAGAATAAAAATAAACAAAAACGGAAACTGAAACTGAAACAACTGGATTTGGGATCGTTAGTAGATGACTGTTTGTGCTGGCAGGCAATATGTTACATACTTAATTCACACTCGAGATCTGGAAGTAGCGATAGTTATTCGCTATACATGCGTAACGCATGCACTCAAAAAAGATATTTTCAAGTGAACCCGTTACAAATTTAAAAAAAAAGTTTAAAATTGACTTGAGTACTGAAAAAATTATTAGATTTTGTGATGTGAGTACCAAGTTTTCACATGTACATTATATTAAGGAGTTCTTAATCTAAATGATACAATTGAACTTTTTGAGTTTTTTATATTAACTAGTGTTCGCCTTATGGTCAAAATTCGACCATAAATTTTTTATGTTTATATGAAGAATTTTTTTCCGTCTTAGAGGATCGATTTGGCGAGGGACCAACCTCCGATTATATTTTATTTTTAACTTCCACGTGAGTACATTTAATTTTATAAGTTCAAAAAGTCTACTTATTAGATTGTCACTCAGGACATTGCATGTTTAAATTAATTTTTCAAAGTCTAATATTAACGAAAATTAATCAAAGTACCAAATGTTGAACAAAAAAGTGCCAAAAAGCTCCCCTTACATATCCTTATTCACTCAGGACCATGCATTTTTAATTTTATCTTAATAGGTCGAATATTAACAAAAGTTCAAAACGTACCAAAGCAAAAACAAAAAGTACTAACATTTTTCCTCTTATAGGTTTTCATTCACTCAGCATCCTTCACCGATAATATTACGTTTCTAAGTAATAACATGATGCACGGAAAAATAAATGAACGAAATTTAATTTTCCGTATTTCCCGTATTTATATAGTCGAAATGTTGAAAAACCGGTTTCTAAAAAATGTCGAATAATCGATAACCCTATTTTTTTATTATTTGCTAATTGAAAAAAAAAACTAAGTTTTTGTATTTGTGTAAGAAGCAAAATTTGCACGCGTATAGTTCTGAAATTCTTAAACCGATTTAAATAAAATATATATTGTGCACTTCTGTAAGTAAATATTTTTCAAATGGTGTATATTTTGTTCAAATCGGTTGACATACAGAGGAGGAAAGTGTTCTTAACTATTTTGCCTTTCCCGATTTATATATAGATACTCACGCCACCATAGTGGAAATTGGTGTAAAGCCTTTGAGCTGATGTGTGTAAAATGTACCTAAAAATATTAGTTCTAATCCTTTTAGCATACCGATCGACTCAGATTCGTTTTCTGAAGCGATAAAATAATGTCCGCCCGTCAAAATTTTGTGCTAACAAGTCGAAAGGTGACTTTAGGTAATCCCTTATCTAAAATCAATTTATTATAAAAAAAATCTAAATAGATGTAGATATAAGTAATATTCGGTACCTAAAAATTTTAAAACCAATCTAAACTTTAAACAAGTAAGAGTGCTATATTCGGCTATGCCGAATCTTATATACCCTTCACCATGATGAGATAAGAACAAAAAGTTATAAACACAAATAACGTTCTTGAGATAGGTATAACTAAATATTAATTGAGCCACGCCAACTTTTTATTTCGTCATGACGAAGAATATAAAAAAAAACCAAAAATTTTTATATGTACCTAAGCCCGTATCCTCTTTTGCCAAAGTTGATGTTTGAAATTCGTTTTATAATCTTAAAATCGTTTTTTAGAACATTAAAAAATTAAATAAAATAAATGAAAAAAATTCTTTTTGGGATTCGAACTGGCAATATCAGTCTCAGGAGAGAACTTAACAACTCGGCTACGAATGCTTTTACTGAAGAAGCGTTAAATTAAAATATATTGAGTCTATGAGTTTGTTTCTTTATTTGAGCGGCATATCATATACATGCATTAATGCGTATGTGGATGCGTAAAATTAAACACATTACAAATAAAATCCACCACTTGTAGTGAAGGGTATAAAAAATTAACAACAAAAACCACATTACCAACACTGTATTACCATAGCTATTGTATGACCGTAGAAACCAAAATTGAATTGGTTTGTATGGTATGCTTTTACTGAAGAAGCGTTAAATTAAAATATATTGAGTCTATGAGTTTGTTTCTTTATTTGAGCGGCATATCATATACAAGCATAAATGTGTATGTGGATGCGTAAAATTAAACACATTACAAATAAAATCCACCACTTGTAGTGAAGGGTATAAAAAAACAACAAAAAAACCACATTACCAGCACTGTATTACCATAGCCACTGTATGACCGTAGAAACCAAAATTGAATTGGTTTGTATGGTATGTTTATGTCGTTTTGGTAATACAGTGTTGGTATGGTAATTTCACGTCTAATTGGACCTTTAAAGGAAAAAATTTGAGTCAGTCGTGGTTTTTACTCATATCTCAGCCATTTGTG
This sequence comes from Pollenia griseotomentosa, assembly GCA_963931875.1. Taxonomy (NCBI): domain Eukaryota; kingdom Metazoa; phylum Arthropoda; class Insecta; order Diptera; family Polleniidae; genus Pollenia; species Pollenia griseotomentosa. The sequence continues at coordinate 20,292,705 of OZ007561.1, forward strand.
GACCGATCTTGCTAAATTTCAATAGAAAACAATTCCGGACCATATGTGACATAAATGTATAATAACCTGGCCCCAATCATATATGGGGTCTTCGGAAAATGCATTTCAACGAACAGACGGACAGACGGACATCGTTAAAACAACTTCGCTCCTCATAAGGATATATATACTTATATAATTTGTTTTAAAATTAACATTAGTATTTTTCTCTTTTCCAAGAGCAACATACTATGGTTTAAAACCAACCATGATATTTTGAATGTTAAACATATTGTAATTATTATTAACCATAACATGTTCGGAGGCAACCATAGCATGGTTGTGGCTTCTTGATGGAGGACTAATTTAACCATAATATGGTTGTTGGTAGCAATTTGGGTATTCATTCGGTTAACCGTCAATCGGTTAACCGATTAATTACTACCCGATTAACTGATCGGTTAATTTCAAATTGGCTTTTTTCGATTAACTGATCGGTTAATTTCAAATTGGCTTTTTCCGATTAACGATTAAACCGGTTAATTTCAGTCGATTAACCGATTAACCGATGTAATAAGATTTTTAATTTTTTGTAGAATTATAACATATTTTTTTGTGTTTTTATTTATTTGTTTCGTCTCATAAACAAAAGGTATGTGTTTAGAAAATATTTTTTCTTACAAGCAAAGGTGTTCTGTAATCTTCATTGAAACCCATTTTCCGCCGACCGATTTCAATGTTCAATCAACAGGAATGTGGCGAAAAATGGGTTAAATGTTTGATTGCCAACAGCTTTTTCTTGTTTCACGTACTTTTTATATGTATGTGTTTAGTTATTTGTTTCTTCTCATACCTTCTCATATCAGCCTTTTAACAAAATTAACCGAAACAATTAACATTAAACATTAAACATTTTTAAAAATTAAAACAGAACTATAAGGGCATAATGAAATATTTTATACGTTTAGAGAAATCCTTAAAAAGGACTGAGAAATTAGATATTCATCTTCGATAAGTGAATGAGTTTTTTCTGAGTCTAGTTTTGTCAAAACAAAAGAAAAGAATCGCTTTACTCCTAAACATTTAAACCAAATTACTTTTTTAAAAGATTATTTTATAAGATCTCCTTTAATATATAATAAATAAATAAATAAATATTTGGGGGATTCACAAGGAAGTCGTTAAGTTGTAAAGTCTTATGTCTTTAAATAATTACTTGAAATATATATCGTAGGATTAATATGCAAACCGGCTAAATCCACTTTTTATGTAAATTGAGATTTTGATGCCGTGTGGTAGAGAAAGATACGCCTCGTCGACCAGCATGTAGTTTTTCTTCTATTAAGGTCTTGAAGTGTGTAAAACTAATTGTAATTTTAATTTTCTATTAAGCTGCAAATAGAAATAATAAAAAGTTTTGTGTCTCTCCTGTAAAATGTGTTTGAAGGAAGTTAGCAGGTTTGCATATTAAGCCGACGATATGACTGTTGTGGGCTACCGCTTATAATATATATTTCTACTGTGCAGTTATGACGAATCAATGACCACAGCATTACAATTTTTATTTTGTTTGAAACACAACAATATTTATTTTAAGCAATTGTAAAATATTATTTAGGACATTATGACGATATGACTTGATAGCACACCATGTGAATCCCCCAATTATGTATTACATAATTGAAAGATGTATATAACATATTAATGAATTGTTTTTTTTTGCTCGTTTTAGTTCAAGAATTTAATTGTTTGATATTTTATTGTTTTTTTACTATTTAACTCCAAACAATAAATAGTTAATGCATTTCTATGTATTGAAATTACTTAATTTATGAAAAAAACTTTATTAATCGGTTAACCGATCAAAAACAAAATTAACCGATTATGGACCGGTTAAACCAAAACCTCGGTTAATTAATCGAGCGATTAACCGATTAAAGCAAAAGGTCGATTAAATGAATACCCTAGTAGCAATAATATTGGAAAATTAAACATATCATGTTTAAAATTTTCTTTAAAAATTGTTTTGTTAGAGGTGACAGTAATTGAACATATTTTTTGTCTGGGTGAATTTTCGTTATATTCATAGAATTTTCTCTTTTTTTATATTTCTTGGGATTTTTTATCATTTTTGTATTTTTTCTAAATTTTTTTTGTCTTTTTTTTTATCAATCACAAAAACAATTTAAAAAATATTAAAAAAAATACTTTCTAGCAAAGCGAATCCATACAGGTGACCGCATCATGAGATAGAGTTATGCTAGCTATCCCATTTTTTTTTTTTTAAATACTATTGGGGGATTCACAAGGTGTCATAAAGTCATATGTCTTAAAATAATAACATAAACAATACGACTGTTTGAACAACCACTTATAACTCAGTCTGGTATTTTGAAATTAAATCAGCTGATTTAAAACAGCCATAAAGAATAATGCCTGTGTTCATAAAAAAATTTTAAATTTAATAAAGGTTTAAAGAACAAATTTACCATGAAAATTATCCTTAATAAACGTTTGTTAAATTAATTAATCTTTTATGAATACGGGGGTAAATACTTACCAAAAATAAAAATATGTTTTAATTCTAATCCATAAATTAATAAATTTTATTAGATCTTACCCGGCTACTTTCCATTTTTCAGACGCAAATCACAAGTAAATTTTATTTTGTTTGTTTACCAAACTGCAGAGTCCTAAGCCGATCTAATTTGACGCAGCAAGGGGTTTGTTGCAAAAATTTCAAGCCGCAGGTTAAATTTGGATGTTAGCCAGATAAAATTATACATCAACATCGACGGCTTCCAAAAACTAATTCGGCTCGGCTCAGCCGCTCAGCGCTGGTCTCTTCTAATTTATTACGATATCACAATAAACATAGCAAGCAAAGTTCTATTGATTTTAGACACTTTTTGTTTACAAAGCAACAACAATATTTTTAAACAATTGTAAGACGTTAGAACATTATGACAATATAACATGATAGCACACCTTGTGAATTTTTGTAAAAAGTTCGAGTGAATGTCAAAATAATTTGTTGAAAATATAAAAAATTTTCAAAATATACACAATTGCTTTAGAGAGTCAATCTTTTTCCTGTATTGCAAACTTTATTGTGGCTCCACTTATTCCTTATCCCTTTTTTAATCCTTGAGCTTATAGTTTATATTCACTCTTTTTGTTTTAAAATATTTAAATAAGTTCTTTTTTCAAGTATTTAATTTTTTTTTCAATTTTAAATTTAAATTATTTTTTCACTAGATTTAAACAAAGCTTGACATTCAGTATACACTCCAAAAAAAATAAACAATAAACAGATAACTCGAAAATGTCACTGGATTATAATTGTACTAGAAATAAGGCATGAGAAATATTGATAATTTTAATCGTAATCAATTACACTGGTTCACAAATGTTTAACTTTTTGCCATAACCTCAAAAATTGGTTGTTTTCTAAGATAAATCGGGACTGCTGATCAGCAATATGGCATTCATTTATTTTTCACAAGAAGCGTTTTCGAGATATACGCGAAAATCGTATTTTTCTGCAGTTGTTTGAGGTATTTCGAAAAATCTCGAGAACTGTTCAACTGAATTGTACAAGATTTAACATTTTGCATAGATATCTCTTTTCTCTTTCAGAATATGTCCAAACTGTGTTGATCGGATAAAGATTTACTGAGTTACAGGACTTTAATCTCGAATTTATATGTTTTTTTAAAAATTCACCATTTTAATTCGCTCCATTAAGGCAATAAAAAAAATTTTAACATGTATCTTAAACAATATTTTGTTTCAAACGTAGTAAGCGTAAAATTGTTACTGTCGGAAAAAGAATTAAGAAATAATGGCATATTTAGTGAAAACATCCGAATTTGAATTTTCATAAATTTTTTTTTTTAAGAATGCTACTATTACACTGCGGAACAGTCAGTTTGCGGTCTGGAATTTGATTGAAAATTTTTACTAATTTGAGGCCGCTGATTTGAAATCTTTTTTTTTTTTTATTTATTTATTCAGAAAAAAAAGTTGTATTACAAAGAAAGGTGTTGCCTCAGCGTCCATTGGACATTTTTGAGGCGAGTTGGCAACAAGTTAAATGCATGTTGTATACAAGTTATATATACAAAAAAAAAAAAAAATAAAATAAAGTTTAAAAATACAAAAAAAAAAACAACAAAAATGTTTTAGTATTTAAATTCAATTCAATATTACTAAAGAAGCATTTCCAAATTTTCAAGTAAATATTCTTTGAGCTTTTTCTTAAAAAGAGATATTCTTCCAATTCTCCTTAAGTTATCAGGCAAATGGTTGTATTCCAAACTACCCATATGTTCCACACGTTGCTTTGTTGTTTCCCGCCTACATCTTGCTATCCAAAGATTTGTATTGTTTCTTGTATTAAAGATTGATTGATTTTGAGAAAAACATATAGTATGATAACCAATATTATGCAGAGATTTAAAGACTTGCATGAGAAGTTGCATTTTATACATTCCATGTACAGGCAGTACTGCTTGAGCAATATTTTTATAAAGAGATAACGTTGGATACATTCTCGGGAGATTAAAGACAGTTTTCAGTGCTTTGTTCTGAACTCTTTGTAATGACTTAAGCTCGTTGCTTTTTTTGTAACCATATGTAATGGGCAGGTAATTGAAATGACTATGTACCAATGCATTATAGATAAGTAACTTAGTTCTTGTGTTAAACTTGTTCTTAAATTTTTAAATTAAACCTATAGCTGGTCCAATTTTTGCTTTGAGGCTCTGAATATGTGTGGCCCATGACAAATAACTTTGCAAATACACACCTAAGTATTTCGTTTGAAAGGTTTCAAAAACTTCTTTCCCATCTATAAAAATACTAAAACTTAGGTTGTCAGAATACGGCTTAAATCTTATTAACTTCGTTTTTTCAGCATTAAACACCAATTTGTTAAGCCTTACAAACTCTATTATTAACGCTGAATCTCTTTCCATCTGTACCTTCAACGCAATTTCATGCTTATATGGATAAAAAATACATATATCATCAGCATATAACATAACAGTTTCCCAAATAATCCCAGGTTCATCAAATCATTAATATAAATTTTGAATAGTAATGGTCCCAACACACTGTCTTGTGGGACACAATTCTCAACAGCACCAATAAAGCTTTTGTAGTTGTTAATTTACACATATTGTCTAGGAAAAGTTAAATAGTTTTCTAACAATATCACCGCTCGCGTATTCAGCCCATACTAACGGAGTTTATTTATTAAAATCTTGTGATATACTAGGTCAAAAGGACTCGAAAAGTCATAAAAAACACAAGCCACACCTCTGAAACCATTGTCTAATCCTTGGCAAATATTATTTACAACGTTTACTACTCCGTACCACACCCCTTTTTAAAACCAAATTGACATCTATATAATAAATTATGCTGGTCTAAATACATCGTCAGCTGTTTGCACATTATTTTTTCAAAAATTTTGTCAATCAACGAAAGTAACGCAATTGGTCGAAACTTATCATCTTCAGTGGCATGACTTTGCTTTGGTATTGGTATTATTTTGGCAATTGTTAACTTATCTGGATACACCGTAGAATCAATTATATTGTTAAAAATCGTAGACAAATAAGGAGAAATGTTATCTTTACATTCAAAAAGCATTTTTGGAGGAATTCCATCATATCCACAGCTTTTCGATAAATCTAGTTTTGAAATAATCTGAGAAACTTCCAAATCGGTTGTATAAACGAAATCAAACGATTGCTGACTTATATTTAGTGTTCTTAGCCCATTACAAGAATCACCTGGTAGTTGTGCACAAACTTTCAACAAAATCTAAAAATTTAGCAATATTACACTTTTGTGACCTGTAGAACGGTGTAAATTTTAACCCATATCGAACTATGGTTGCGAAAACGCAACACTCACTTTAGGGATGTGTGATTCTCAGTTTGGCTATCTTTTTCTTAAGCCCGATATGCAATATGTAAATTTGGTTAAATATCTAAGCAACATGAATGGAGATTTTCCTCAGAAATGATTTTTTCATATTGAAATCAGATCACAAAAAAAAGGATTTTTCCAACTTTTTTCGATTTTTTATGAATTGTTATAAAATTAGAAATTATATTTAATATATCGACGGACAGCTGTGATAGTATGAAGATTATACATATATCTATGCATTTACATAAGATTTGGGACCAACAAGCAAAACGCCTATTGTCCTGGTACAGGATAATGTGGGTGTTGCGAAAACGCAACGCTAGTCCTAAACAGTATAAATTTTCAGATATTTTGCATTGTAGTGTGTTTTCATTGAATACACCTTTAGTATATTTTTTGCTGCCAGTTTGTTTACTTTAACATATTTTGTGCTAGTTTACTTGAGACAGACTATGCAGAAATCAGAAAATTTATTGGAATTTTGTTCATGACTGGTATAAGTCCTTTACCGAACATAAATTTTTATTGGATCGACTCTTTGTTTGGAAACGAAGTAATTAAAAACACAATGTCACGTGATCGTTTTAAAACTGTGAAAAAACCGATTCGTTTTGGATTTAAATACTGGTGCCTCTGTTCCTCAGAGGGATACTTGTACCAATTCATTCCATACTCTGGAGCATCTGGTAATACTTATGACAAAACATATGGCCTTGGAGGAAATGTTGTCACTAAACTTCTTGAAAAAGTTGATAAGCCAATTCAACACACGGTAACATTTGACAATTTCTTTACATCACATAGACTTATAGCTCGTCTTTCGAGTTTAGGATATTTTGCTACAGGTAATTTAATTCATAATTGGTTTATTCTTTTCTATATGTAAATGATTTTTTCTATATTTGAAGGTACAGTCAGAGAAAGTCGAACTGGTGGTGCAAAATTGGAAGAATGTAAACAAATGAAAAAAAAAGATCGTGGTGAAAGTGACTTCTGTTTTGACACACAAAATGAAATTGCTGCAGTGCGTTGGAATGACAATTCGGTCGTTACAATACTATCTAATTGAACGTTGGCGATCCCTATGCAGCAAACAAAACCTTATGACCGAAAAAAGAAGAAGATGATAAATGTGCCAATGCCTAATGCAATTAAATATTACAATAAAACAATGGGTGGTGTGGATTTATTTGATAATGGAGTCAACAATTATCGCATCCGAATGCGAGGTAAAAAGTGGTACTGGCCACTTTTCACAAATGCCCTTGATTCTGCAATGGTCAATGCTTGGAAAATTCATTGTATTTGTTCCAAAGTAGCACACAAAAAAATTATGCATCAATGCGATTTCCGAGCCTTTGTTATTGATTGCTTGTTGCGGAAAAAATGCTTCTACAATCTCATACAAACTGGGTGTCAAATCAGCACGTTCCTGTATTCGTATGGACCGAGTGGATCACGAAATCATTCGCGCTAACAAACGTCGTCGTTGTGCCAAATGTAAAAGTCAGACAATTTTTACATGTAAAAAATGCAATGTTGGGTTGCATCCTAAATGCTTTGAAAAATATCATTCTTAAGCTAAATTTCTTATAATAAATAAGTCTAAATAAAAAAAACATAAATTTTATTTTTTTCCATTTTTCTATATTGTTTAAGACTAGCGTTGCGTTTTCGCAACAAGGGCTGGCGCCACGCTCAGTGATTCAATTTGGACCAAAATTTTTTTTTTCTCAGTAGGACATAAATAAACATTTTCTAAAACTCTCTTCATTGTAACTCGATGGAATCATAGGGCAGTCCGATATGGGTTAACGGCTTTCCATTAATTTTATATTTTTCTAACGATATTGTTATCGATTCAAGATTATCATTACTTTTACACTCTTCAACTTTGTACCGTAAGTTGTTTTGGATATAAACTGAAGTTCCTCCATAATTATCTCTTCTACAGCAATGTACCACATTATACCCAGGGACGTTATAAATTTGAACAAAATCAGCGCAAAACCAAGTTTCCTGCACAGCAATGATGTTGGGTAGTTTTGGAGAATTAGAAATCATCATTTTAAATTTATTAAATTTTTCAATTGCTGAAATGCTTCTCAAGTTAACATATATAATATTAAAAAATTGCAATTTTATTGTATTAAAATAATTATTAAATTCATGAAACTTTTCAAAATGTTGATTATTTATCATAGAAAAAGTAGTTAAAAAAAAATATTTCAAATTGTATTATTAGTACTTATGTATATATAATTCTAAGCGGGTGACAAAAAATAACGGTTGTCTTCATCATCAGAATTTTCAACTGTACCTGGCGGTGGCAAGTTTGATCTACGTCGTGACAATTTATTTGTTGCAGCATTCATTAACATATCATCTACTTCTTCTTCATTTCTTATTAGTTTTGTTCTAGAAATTTCATTTTTGTAGCAGTAGCAGCTGGTGTTAAAAAAAAAAACACGAAAGATAACCATAAGGTCAGGTGTGGCCAGATTGTTGGCGGCGCTGGCATGCTGGCGTAATCAGGCACTTGGCTGCTACAAAAAAAATTCATGCCAGCCAATTTGGAACATAATAAAAACAAAGGTAAATTAAAAGGAGCCCGAAAGTGAACGCAGTAAAAAAAACAGATCTATTGTCACTACTAACCCATTTTGCACCGTGTACTCACCTGTGAGTGGAACCTTCAACCTGAGAGTTGAGTTGGCGGGTGTTATGCCAACTTCTGCCCTCCCACTTGAAATCCATTCGGACTTCACCGTGATGACCTGGAAACAAATTTGATCATCCCAAAAACCACCATTTATCTTACCATCACCCTCCTATTTGCTTCACCCTAGTGAGTTTATCTTCTCATTATTTTAAAATAACAACGCATTTAACATTTTATTTTCAAATTCATTATAAACGATCTAACAGTTTTATTGAAAAATTTTATGATTCAAGATATTTTGCATTACATATCAAAAGTTAAAAATAAAATGATTAACAAATAAAGAAAAAGCAGTAGAATTCTTATTTGAATCATCTCTTCTCTTAATAAAATACGCAGCTCCAATAACACTCTCATTTAAACACCGACTTTTTTAGAAATATCCATAAATGCATAAACTGCAGTTTCATCATCATTCACAAGGACCCCACTAATAAGGCAATCTTTTTTAACACGCTCATCATTTAGGCATTTAATAGAATCTTTCAGACTATTAACTTCACTCTTTAGCAAACGATTCTCCTTCATCGCGCTGTACCATACAAATATGGTGGTTTAATGAAATTCTTTAATTTGGCCCCTGCAGCGCGTAGGATGCTCCTAGATGGGTCAAATGTAAGACCAACGCCACTTTTTTTTAATAATTTCAATAAGCTAAACCGTTTTTGAGTTAAGCGAATATTTGTTGGGCAGCCTCCTTAATTTTCAAAATAACGGTATATCTCGAAAACAAGAGCTAACCTAAAAAAAATCGTTAGCACCACTGAATTCAGCGTGCCCGATATAGGTTAAGACGCATACTGCCTGTTTTTTGAAAACGCAAGCAAGTGAGTGAGTGAGAAATTATTTTGAAAACAACAATAAAAACGAAAATTTGTTTTTGTTTTCAATATAATTTCTTACTCACTCACTTGCTTACGTTTTCTAAAAACAGGCAGTTATTGCCCGGCTTGTCTGTTTTTTTGTAACTAGCACAGTGTACTTATTGCTTAAAATTACAATGTTAAAATTCTTTTTTAAGATTATTTTTTTTAAGGTTGTGTAAGAAAAAAAATCATATCTTAAAAAAGAAAAAAAAAAAACACCTTCTTCAAAGTTTCAGGATTTTTAAAGAACGGTTTGAGATATTATATAAAAAAATCAACCAAATTTTTCAATATATTGTTTGTAGCCCCAAGTATTCTCTTTAAAATTACATAAAAATCATCTTTGTATGTAAAGTAGTTTTCGAGATATTGAATATGACATAACTTTCGAAAAAAACTAATTTTAAATTTTTTTCGTTCATATATGTTCCTTATAAGATAAAAGGAACCTTCTCACCAAATTTCATTAAAATCGGAAGGGGTCGTGTCCCACTCTACCCAGGTAGATTTTTGTCTAAAACTATGGAATTTATAAACCGATTTTGTTAATTATTACCACTTTATATAGTGGTAAATCCAAAACTTTGAAGTCATAAGCGCGAATACTTTTGGTGTTAATTATTGAAGAAACGATCTTCCAAATGCTAGCAGGGTTCTTACATCATTACTTTTGTAAGCACAACTTACTAATGCGAGTTTTCTTTACTTTATGTTTTTGAGATTTGGTGTGAAGAAACCGGTACACATTTGCAAATGTTCCGAATATGGTGGGTGCAATAGGGAAGAATTGAAAATCCGGCTAGATTGCTTAAATTTATTAATTGCAAGAAATCGGCAGTTTTGAAAAACCATTCTAATTGACTGGAAAATAAAGAAACCATTTCTTTTAAGTGTTGCTTCCAAACAAAAATTTTTTGTTAAAATGTTCATTCAAAACTAACTTAAATATTATAAACGCCATTTATAATTTCATACAAATTGTTGCTGAAGTAGAAGTAGATTCAACTTTAAAAAAAAACTTTAGTTAAATTTGCGTTCGAAAAATAAAAGGAAAATATATGAATACTTTGGGAAGAAATAAAATAGAAGAAAAAATGAAATTTCTTCTTTCAATGTGAACGAAGCTTTTTGTGTCTCTTGATTATATCTTTGTATGTGAAGTAGTTTTCGAGATATTGAAGAAATAAGCTCAACACATTCGGCTAATTCGGCGAAATTATGACATTTTGAATATGACATAACTTTCGAAAAAAACAAATTTTAAATTTTTTTTTCGTTCATATATGTTCCTTATAAGATAAAAGGAACCTTCTCACCAAATTTCATTAAAATCGGAATCGTGTCCCACTCTACCCAGGTAGATTTTTGTCTAAAACTATGGAATTTATAAACCGATTTTGTTAATTATTACCACTTTATATAGTGGTAAATCAAAAACTTTAAAGTCATAAGCGCGAATAATTTTGGTGTTAATTATTGAAGAAACGATCTTCGAAATGCTAGCAGGGTTCTTACATCATTACTTTTGTAAGCACAACTTACTAATGCGAGTTTTCTTTACTTTATGCTTCTGAGATTTGGTGTGAAGAAACCGGTACACATTTGCAAATGTTCCGAATATGGTGGGTGCAATAGGGAAGAATTGAAAATAAGGGTGTTATAAGGCAAATCCGGCTAGATTGCTTAAATTTATTAATTGCAAGAAATCGGCAGTTTTGAAAAACCATTCTAATTGACTGGAAAATAAAGAAACCATTTCTTTTAAGTGTTGCTTCCAAGCAAAAACTTTTTGTTAAAATGTTCATTCAAAACTAACTTAAATATTATAAACGCCATTTAAAATTTCATACAAATTGTTGCTGAAGTAGAAGTAGATTCAACTTTAAAAAACAAACTTTAGTTACATTTGCGTTCGAAAAATTAAAGGAAAATATATGAATACTTTGGGAAGAAATAAAATAGAAGAAAAAACGAAATTTCTTCTTTCAATGTGAACGAAGCTTTTTGTGTCTCTTGATTATATTTTTATACCTAATTCACTTTTTTACTTTTAATACAAAAACACTAAGAAGTTGAAAAAAATGCTGTTAATCATACGAATGAATTTTCATTCAAAAAACATTTTTGTTCATGTTTTTAAAATGTTGTATTATAAACGAAATTTTTCTTTGTTTTCTGTTTATTTTATTGTTTAATATAAATTATAGCTTCATCGAGCTTTTGTTAAAAACTTATTTGCTATCTTATCTCGACTTAAGATGTTTTGTCAAAATACTACAGATTTACTGCCTGTTGAACGATTTTGAACGTAGACGTTCGCATATAATTTTATATGGAAAATATTTTTATAACTGAATTTTTTTCATATAAATTTTCTTTGCGAACGATAACGTTCGAAATCTTTGAACTGTCAGTTAATCTTTCCTTTTTTATATAAAACAGTTTTTACCTTTTACACCTCATAGCGGCCCTATGCTCCTTGCAGGAGTAAAAGGAACAAATATATATATATACACCTCATAGTATATGTTTTATCTCGACAAGTATACTTAAAGTATTTTTTGCTGCTCTCCCCATATAAATGGAACCAGTGTGCTATAATGTGTTTCATATTTTTAACGCCATTTTTATATTTTTTTTTAACTATTTATCCAATCACTTTGTTTTCATTTGGTATATCATTCGAATGGCCATTTTCTCAATGTATCGACAAACTGTCTGTTACTTAATGTCAACATAAATTTATTATACCGATAAACTGTCCGTAAACGATTTTGGGTTTTTCAATATACCGACAAAAAACATTGTTTTGAGTTGGCAACAGCTGATTGAATTTATCTGTACGGCAAATAAAAGGAAAAAAAATAATTGCCAGATAAGTGCCGGTTAGCATTGCGTCAAAATAGAAGCAAATGAGACATTGAGAAAACCAAATTTCTTTAATGTGCAGTTTTTCGTTGGGAAAAAAGATAATCGCCTAATGAGAAAATGGCCGTAAATTGTATTATCTCTGAAACCGTGCAATTTGGAAATTTGCAGTTGCTACTATTCCTTCTTTTCTCTCATAAATAGTATTTTTTTGGTATTCCATTATTATAATAATTAAAAACTCCATCTATGTTCAAGGGTGTAAAAAAGCTGATTCCTTAAAGCTTAAACTTAAATGAAAAACAAAGAAGATCAGAGTTTCAAACCCAAATCAGAACAAAAGCTAAGCAGATCTAGAACTAAATAGGGAATATATTATGAACTAAAACTTATTCTTTTGATATATTTAATGAAAATTAAAACAAACTAATTTATAAAATTATATGAACATTGGTATGATTTTGTTTTTATGGAGAACGGAAACTTATGTTTACTGAAATTAATTAATATTTTGCTCAACAAAAATAAAACTAATACACTTTAAAAGTAAACATATCAAGGAAATTCTTTTATTATACAAAATTTTACTAGTATTACCTAACCAACATATTATATACATATTATTTTGTTTAAATAACCTTTTTTTAAAGCAGGACATTTGAACATTTTGTAGTTAAGGATACGTGAAAGTGTTTTCTTTTTATTTTATTTTTAACATTCATTTTGAAAATGTAAAAGATTTACTTAATAACTTGTTTAAAATTAAACTAACGAACAAAAGGAAGAATCCAAGAAAAACTACAAAAAAATATTAAAAAGGGATTTCTAAAAACACAAACACACAAAAAATGTTAACTGCTCATTCAAACAAATGTATATATCATAAAAAAAAATTAAGTTTGCTTGTGTACACATGTATATGTGTATATTTAAAATGGTTTATATAAGATTATGTAAGCTTAAACGTTTGTGTGTGTACTTGTGTGTTTATTGTATATGGGTTACTTAAGTACAAACAAATTAAATACTATCTGGGGAGACATAGAAACAATGTCAACCAAATAATCTTTAAAGCCATGTTAAGGTCATCTGTTTGTCCTTAGCACTTCACAAACAGAACTTAATACTCCTTATGCAACAGCAACCATAGTGGAGAATACAAAACAAATTGTTGTATGATTTTATTAATGCATACATGCACACACACACGCACAACAAACCCATACACTCATCTAGATTTCTCTTACTAAGTGATGATGTTGGGGTGCCATCACCAACAGAAGAGACAATAACATCAGTTTCATTATATGGAACAGTGAGTGATTTGCAAAAAAAAGTGAATCTAAATTTGCAGTTTAAGTAAAGTTGAACCGATTTCAATTAAATTTTTATTATTTGTTAACCAGAAAAAAAATATCGTTATCGTTAACGATATTTTCACAGCGGGTAGATATGAATGTTACGTGTCGATATTTTCCAAAAAAGAAAAACAATTGTTTTAAGATACAATATAATTTTCCACAGACGAATCTGTAAAAAAGTTGGTGGTAACAAGTTCGGCCTTCGTCAAAATTCGGCCAAATCAAAATCGAACACCGAAGCCGAAGCCGATTAATAAGTAAAATCTCTCATACTTTAAGAACCACATATCTTTACCAGAACTACTGTTGAAATTTGAAGGAAAAATTTAATAGAAAATCTCTATCGATTTCAACGTCACTTGACTTGGATTTTCTGAACTTCGCTGATTGATTAAATTTTCATTTTAAACTTGGTTTTCGTCGTTTAAGTACTTTTTAGAATACAAATTTAAGATTATCTCATTTTACCAAATTTCACTAGGAAATTAAAGGAACAAACCTATGAATATGCTTATTATCAGGGGTGTCGTGGAAATCGAAAACGTTAAACGAAAGAATTATAAGAGTCGTTTTTCAATAAGATTTCTGTAATAAAAAAATTTTAATTTGAACAAAAATTGTAAAAATTAAATTAAAAGTTAAATAAAAAGAACTGCCAAATTCTTTCGTTTTACGTTTTCGATTTCCATGACACCCCTGTATATTTTATCTCTGATGTGTTCATTTACTTATTGGATCTTGGCTAGTGGACTTCTTGTATAGTGGGGTGTCCTGGAAATCAAAATCGTAAGACGCAAGAATTTGGAAATTGTTTTTAATACACTTTTAATCTAATTTTTACAAAATTCTGTTTAATACAGAGCTATTTTAATAATATTTGTCATACAAATCTTTTATTACAGAAATCTTATTAAAAACGACTTATTAGATTCTTGTGTTTTGCGGTTTCGATTTAAATCAGATCAAATCCCGCATTATTCTTCGTCAAGAGATTATATTGAAATACTTTAACTCATTTGCAAAAGAACGCGTGAAGTTTAATCTCAAAAATTTCTTGAATCACCCCACTGTGTAGCAGTGACAACAACAACAACAACATTATGATGACCATCAGCATTGTTCGTAGAAATTTAATGGTTTTAGTTCATGTTGTTCTTCATCAAGTTTAATGACCGATGTCAATTTAACCATTAACAAACGGATGAACAACTAAACCATTAACAGCTTTTGTTTTCATTTTTCGCCATTTCCTCAAACAATTCTTAACAGCTGTACGCCATTGACTGCTTGTTCCTACCATCTGCTCGGTTGGAAATTTTCACCTTAAAGCATCACTACCGTCATCGATATCATCCTCAATATCATCAACGGCATCGTTAGATATCATTAGAAACATCTGCTAAAGAATTGGGAATTTAGCTCTCACACCCTACTCCATAAATTAACCCAAGTTACTCTCTAACCAACTTATTGATGGCTTTTACGAGCAAAACCAGTGAAGCTATGTTGGCAGTCGTAGACGACGGATGCCAGTATCATAAATTGTTATTTATATTTCCAATAATTTACAATAAATTGTGATTTTGTGGGTGGAGGATAAAGGCGAGGTAGGGGGTTTCGCGAACAAACGTTTGGAAGGAATGATGGAATGAGTAAGCGAGTAAATGAATTCATAAATGGCAAAGGTGTGTATGATTACTTAGCTACACATTTTTTCATGTTTTCTTTGTGCTCTCTGTAAATTTTTTTTTAGTTTCTTTATATTCTGTCTGTTGGCTTTTTCAACATTTCCTTGTTGTACAGAAATTAACTGCAGCTGGTGCCATGAGATTTCCTTATGGCCCTGTTTCCACATATATTAGAAGTACTTTTTCGCATTTGCTTTTGCTTTTTTCATGTTTAATGTTCATTTCAATGTTTAAACAACACAATAACAAATTGCCGTGTTGATTTTATTCATATTTACAATAACATTAACACTCTAGTTGGTAGAAGGTCTTGGTTAATTCTTTAAACATAAATTTCTATTTCTATTTGCTACTTGATGCAAAACGAAAGAATCTTTATTTTATTGAGTATAAAGAAAATGATTTCCTTAAACTTTAATGTTCCCATTTCTATTTTTTAGTGCAGTAAACGGTTGAGTGAATACTCGTATTTTCACTCATATTTAACAAATAAAAAATGTCTTGTTAAATTTGACAGCTTGTTTTGAAAACACGAGCGCAAAAATCGCTTGTTAAACTTACATTAAAATAAAATATACTTTGATATAAATATATACTAAGAATATTTCTTTCACAAAAAAATCAAACAAAACTTACATTTAAAACAAAAACAATATTTCAAAATTTGCAGTAAATAGCACATGACGAATGGAAATTATTTTATTTGTTTCTCAACATTTTAAACTAGAAAAGAATATTTAATGATCAATTACATTTCTTTTTTTTTTTAATATAAAAAAATAATATCTAAATTAAAAATTCGAACTTAAGGTCTTATTTTTTTATATCAAAAACTTTTTTTATCAATTTATTAAAAGCAATATTTCGGCACTTCTTTGAGTGCCTTCTTCAGGGTTTTTTCTTTTTAACAAAAATAACAATTAATTTTTTTGATATTTTTTTTTTTAGTTAGGCTCGAGTTCATTAAATTTAATTTTCATTAAATTAGTTTTACTGAAGGAAGGAATTTTACAAAAAATTAATTAACAATGTTTCGTTTAAAAGTGCTTAATTCCCATTTCATACCATAGATAAACTGAAATTTATTGTCGAAAGGATAAGCTATTCCTATGCGCATTTCACTGGTTGCTTAGGCCAGATTGATTATTTTCTTGGCTGAGCTGGGGTTCGAACCTAAGTTGAATTTTCATGTTTCAAGAAAGTGGACAAAAAACATAATAAACAAATTTATTCAGGTTTTCAAGACAAAGTCTTGACAGAAAGAATACGAAAAAACAGAAGAAAGGCAGCAACATGTTATATAAAATTAAAAATGATAATTACAGCAAATTTCGAACTACCAGTACAACTGGTGAAAGATTGATGTTTGACTGTTGGCTGGCAGGCACCGCAGTTGTGCAGAGGTTAGAACTCAAAGAATTCTGATGAGAGAATGTGGTGAAAATTCAACCCATGTTCGAACCCCAGCTCAACCGAGAAAATTATCGATCAATTTTAACAAAAAATTTCATGTTGTAAAATTCCTTCCTTCAGTAAAAATAATTTAATGAAAATTACATTTAATGAACTCGAGCCTAACTAAAAAAAAAAATATTTATATATATCAAAAAAATTAAAAATTAACAGTTCAACTGAAAATCACAATTATTCTTAAAAATAAAAATTTTTATAAACAAATTTAACAATAAAATGACAAAATTAAAAAAAATTTTTGTGATTGAATATAAAAATATTTTTGAATATAAACTACAATATACATACATTTTTAACTTCCGTTTCTATTTTTTTAAATTAAATGTCTATAATTTTGTGCTACATTTTCAGTATCTGACTTGAAATAAATTCCCGACATTGTCGGTACTCTTATAATTTGTAAAATTTCCAACATAAATCTACGTTTGTAACTATTTTCCGTGTTTAAAACTTTTGTATTATCAAAATCTGGATAATGGTTTAGATTAGTGCAATGGGTTGATAAAGCTGTTCTTTGTAACATATTTCTATACTTCTGATCTGACTTATGTCCTGCTAGCCTAGTTTTCAGTTTGTTCTTTGTTGTACCTATATATACCATGTTACACTGTCCACTATCATTTCCCTTACAAGGTATCTCATAAACAATAGTAGGCATTTCCATCCTCTTTATTTTGTCCTTCGTTTAAGGATTTATAAGTTATTTTGTATATTTTGTTATCATATATATCTGATTTTGCTAATCTTTCTTTCTGAAGGTTTTTGAATATGTGTTACTGATTTATAAATTTTCTGTTCTGTAATACTATCCTGGTTGTTTAATCTGTATTATTACATCTGTTATTGGGGAATGGGGTCTTTCACAGAGGCTGAAAGCTCTCTGTCTGCTATCCACTTGGGGATAGCAAGAAGCGATTCCTTTGTTGAAAGGCTCAAGCAGCTCACTACTTCCGGTCTTAAACCAAGTATTCCCTGGTAATGCCGCTCAAGCGCCCGCTTGGCGACAGCTAGAGTGAGAAGGCAAACCTGCAATTGAGTAACCTGAATGGCATGCTAACACCGGTGCGTCTCAGGTAACTAGGTGACAAACGGCTAAATATAGTCACTGAAACTCAATTGCCCACCATTTATGTGTGGTATTCGTCTGACTGGAGACATCAGCTGGCAGCCCCAGCACCAGTCTAGGATGCAATGGGCTAATCACCTGTTCGTCCAAAAACTAATTGATTACTGAAACCAAAATAAATGAACAAACTCCGAAAACTATGATGACGACTATTGGCATGAAAACAAGGAAACGATTTGGATCATGGAACGTACTTACTCTATCAAGAGGCCCTATGTTCCTTATAGGAATTTCAAGGATTATATATATATTACATCTGTTATTAATTGTTTAGGAAAACTATTCTCTGTTAAAATGTTTGAAATCTTCTTTTTATTACACCTATGAAATTCTGAATAACTTATTTTAAGAACTCTTTTTATAAAATTTTTATCCGTTTTAATTATTATTTTCCCTGGATGTTTCGAAAAATAATTAATAATTCTACCAGAAGATATTGGTTTCTGATACCAATCTATTAATACTCCATTTCCATTTCTAATTATCAAGGTGTCTAAATATGATAGTCTTGAATTAAGTTTTCTTTCCATTGTTAATTTAATGTCCGAATGAAATGAGTTAAAAACATCCAACATTTGTTCCATTCCCTATTCAGGAATTATTCAAAATAAATCTTCAACATATTTGGTCAAGATTTTCGGTTTTATACCTAACTTATCAACACATATATCTAATAATTGTTCCATAGCTATATCTGCTACAATTGGAGAAGCTGGCGAACCCATAGAATTATCTAATTGAAAATATCTATTATCTATTATACATAATCTTAAAATACGTAAGATTAAATCTTTTTCAATATTAGTATGTTCCCTATGTATTACATTTTTTCTCTATTATATTAATAGCTTGATATCTAAAAGCAATTTTTAGAGATTATTAAGGAAAATTTCATTTTTTGTTATAGATTTTTAGTGATTTATGTGTAAATTAAAAATATACGTTTATATTAATTTTTTCGCTTTTAAGATACCAACAACCTATTGTATCGCCGAGAAACAATTTGTCGTCCAATTTTTATGGTTTTCAATAAATAAAATTATTATAAAATGTTGTAGAACATCAATTAGAGAAAAATTTGTACGATGAACGTATCATTAGCGTAAATGCACCGTAAATAAATATTACTCATACGCCACATAGCTAACAATCAGTGCTGCCACAACGAATACAATTTTTACAACCAAAATTTTTGAAAAAGTTACCAAATGTAAAAAAATATAACCAAATTTAAAATGCTTTTTATTAATTGAAAAAATTATTAAAATCATTGTAATACATTGTAACACAAAGGTTATTTGCACTTTATAGTATTTATTTGAGACTTTTTTCGTAAAAAATTTTTTTTATTTTTTGACGCCCTATGCTCCAGTGGGAGTTAGATGTAAAAAATATGTAAAAAAAAAATAAATTGAATATTTTTTCATATGCCAGTTATAAATAACAAAAATGGATAATAGTTTCCCGCTTTTTAGCTGTTATTGGCAGGACTGTCAAATGTGGCGATTTCTTAATCCTTTTGTCGATGGAAATTTACGTTTGGCGATATGGCGATTATTTTGGCGAAATTTAAAACGATTGGCGAAATGCGAAATGCATTTTATGTAAATATTTTCTAATTTACATACATATATCTAATATATTATAAAAACTTGTTTCTGTTTTGTGTAAATTTTATTTCAAATTTATAATTCTTATTATAAAAAAATGTTTCAAAATTGTTCTAATATATCATAACGTACATTCAATGGGGAAAAAGTAAAATAATTATCTTAAAAAACACTAAAACAAAAACAAATTTTAGAAATTGTTTTTGTTTTAAATGTAATTTTCTGTGCGAACGTTAACGTGTGACATCGTGGGCCTGGCTGTAAATAAATATAAAGGGTGGTTAAATTTCAAGGGCCGATGTTGATTTTGAATACAACACAAACTATTTAGGAAATTATTGTAATTTTATTTTATTATGATAAATTGGTATTACTTAATTATGTATGGAACAAAATATCGGCCAAATGGGCGCCGCGACCACGGCGGCACACCTCCATCCGATGGTCCAAATTTTCGATGACCCTGAGGCATAATGGAGATTCTATGCCGTTAATGTGCCGAATTATCTCATCCTTTAGCTCTTGAATTGTTGCTGGCTTATCGACGTACACCTTTTCTTTCAAATAACCCCAAAGAAAAAAGTCCAACGGTGTCAAATCACATGATCTTGGCGGCCAATTGACATCGCCATTACGTGAGATAACACGGCCATTGAATTTGTTGCGCAAAAGAGCCATTGTTTCGTTAGCTGTGTGGCAAGTGGCACCGTCCTGTTGAAACCACATATCGTCCACATCCATATCTTCCAATTCGGGCCATAAAAAGTTCGTTATCATCTCACGATAGCGAACACCATTCACAGTAACTGCCTGACCGGCCTCATTTTGAAAAAAATACGGCCCGATGATGCCGCCAGCCCATAAACCGCACCAAACTGTCACTGTTTGTGGGTGCATTGGTTTTTCGACAATCACTGTTGGATTATTATTCGCCCAAATGCGGAAATTCTGCTTATCGACAAATCCACTGAGATGAAAATGTGCCTCATCACTGAAGATGATTTTCTTCGAAATTTATCATCCATTTTCATAATAAGTCTGGATAACTTTAACACGTTGTTGGATTGTGTATCTCTCCATGGTTCAAATTGAGTAAGTCTGAAATAGAGAAATGTCAAATAAAATTCGGAAAAAAACTTGGCGTTTAGGTGTGGTTCACATTCAACATCGGCCCTTACAATTTAACCACCCTTTACATACCGACAAGTAATAAACAGTAAAATTTCAAATTTCTTTAAACTTACAAATTTCTTTAAAATAAAACTTGGTTTAAACAGAGCACTCTTACTAAAGCACCCTAAGAATAAACCATAACCAACCTTTCTTGCCAAAAAGTGAAACAATTTCATTACTAGATTTTTATGTTTAAATATTATTTTAAGGAATTCTTGGATATATGTATATGGATTTGAAAATAGTTTTTCAATTCACAAACAAGTAAACACTGAATTATATTGAATATCATAAGATTCTCGAAAATACTAGAAATTTTTTGTGTGCAAATAATAATTTGGTTAGTTTTTTTGTTGTTATTTTTATTGATGTTTTATATTTTTTGTTTTAATTCTCTTTTTTGCTTTGATGTTATTATTATTGGGATTTTTGTTATTTAATAGACAGTCCCTGATGATGTTATTCAAAGAATAACGAAATATTGGAGAAATAAAATAAAGGATATTTTATACAAAAAGGACCTCGAGCTTGAAGATTTATTTGTTATTTATATATGGAATATATATTTAACCAACTTTTGTTGTCATGGTTTTTACGGCTGTGCCGAATTTTTAATAATCTCCACTAAGAACTAGAATTTTTGATGCTTTTTAAGGGATACCAATATTCATAGTACTTTAATCCACAATTTTTTGAGTTATTCGTTACGGTTTAACGCTTTTACGATAAAGTACTCTCAAAATGAGACCTTTGATTAAATATGGGCCGATCATTTAAAATTCGTTAGTGCTTTAATTACACCAAAGAACTTTGAATGATAAGACTGGACCAAATAACACCGCAATATAATTTGTTGACCCTGTATCAAACGCATTTAGGTGTCTTCCGAGGGTAGACTTTATGAAAACCAATAAAAAATAATGGAAGGATCATGACAAAGTTTAGTAGTTTAATTTCTATTATAATGAAACTAAATGAGACCAGGTTTTACCTGAAAGAAATATGCTTCCCAAATCTAATGAATCAATTTCATAAAAGTTTTTTTATCCAATGCAAAAATTCATTACAGGAATGAAATTTTACAAATTTAATGAAGCAGATTTATTAACACTACAAAATTGTGTTTCGTAATTTCGTTAAAATTTGTCATTGGATTATTGAAAACTAAATATCTCTTTTAAAATGAACTATTAATTAAAATATTCAAATATTTTTAAATTAATGAAAAAAATTAAACTTTTGTAACTTCATATTTTTAATTAAAAATGTCAATAACACAGAAAAAATTATCTCAAGAAAATTTTTAACAACAAAGTTTGTTAAAAATAAAATTTTAGGTCAACAAATTTTTTGTTTGATTCAAAGAAAATATTTATCAAATTTAAACATTTTGTTGAAAAAAATTATTTTGGGCAACAACTTTTTTTACTGAATCAATAAACTTGGTTGTTGACCAAAAATTTGACAATTATACATACAAACTTTTTTATCACTAACGCAAAAATCGTCATCGCAGAAAATTAAAAAATTTTTGTAATCAAATATGCGATTTTCGTATTCAAATATGAAAATTATTTTTTTCTGTGAAATCAATGAAAATAAACTAAAGTTTTCTAACTACAAAATACTTATACGTAGAAAATGTTTTCTTTCTATAACAATTGTAAAAACGTATTTTTAATTACATTTTTGGAAATCGACATGAATATTTGTGAAACAAAAAATAGTTAATTTTAGTGTTTCATAATATAAATGTGCAAAATTCATTGAGGTAACGAAAAAGTAAAAATATGAGTAACAGGTTCAAAAACAAACAACGAGAAAGAAAAAACAAGAGCAAACAATTCTCACATTCTTTTTCCTTTAACTGTTACTTTAAATACACAAAATTATCGAATTCGTAGAAACCAGAAAAATGGAAAGAATGCTGATAAAGGTTGTCTCAGGCTGAAAAATTAATTAAGTGCAATTTACTTAAAGGTTAGATTATGAAATTACAACATAACATGATGTAACAAGAATATAAAAATAAAATAAATTTAATACAACTTGATGATTTGTAATTCGAAAAAAAACGAAATAAAGTTCACAAAAACTCGAAACTCACACTTAAAATGTGGCTGAAAAAAAAACAACCATAATTTTTATAACAATAAAAAACTATGAAATTTAGTAATTATTTTATTGATATTCAAAAACCTTTTCGTTAAAATAATGAAACAATTTCTTTAAACGTTTCACTCTTCAACATCATGTTTTAATGTTATGTCAAGTAATTACAGACTTAAAAAATTTTTTGCATTAAGGTAAGCCAAATGTTCATCGATTTTATGAATCATTTCATTTACTTAACTTGGGGCTAATGAAACATTCTTTATTAATCCAATGAAGAATTAAGGCCCAACTATAATATGCTTAAGCTGGCCTTGGCTACTATCAAAAATTAACAAAAGAATTAAAAAAGCATTTAAAAAAAAAAACAAAAATAAAATCAAAAATATTTCATTCCGTACGAAAAGTGCGATCTGTTTCGCACATTGCTTAAGCAAATGCCAGTTTCATAAAATTACCCAAAAAGTTTTCTTAAGTTCAATATGGCTCGACAAATAGGAATCACATTTATTCGCACAATTGCCTTAGCCAACTCAAGCATACTATAGTTGGACCTTTAGGTTGACTTTTAATGTAATTTTTCATTGGATTAATGGCCAAATCCATCGGATCTGTAAAATATTCTTTCAGTGTATATAAATGGTTAAAAAAACTTTTTTCGTTACCACCTTACAAGAGTCTACTGACATTTATACCAACCAAACCTTTACTCTTAAGAGGATCTAATGAAAATAAAATTTTCTAAAGACTTTATGCAATATTGTACATTCAAAACTTATTGATGACACACTCAATACTTGTCAACGATACTTTATACTCTGAGTATACATTGGGATTATCAGCATGAATTATAAATCAATGCTAGTGAACCAAAAAATAAAACGTCCCTGGCTTAAAGGATAAAAGGAGGTACAAAAGCAAGAACGAACACACGTTACTGCATTTTCGAAAACGTGTATAAAGAAAACAACTCTTATAATACAAAGTAAATATTGTATTGTACATTTCATAAAATTGATGGGAACGAATGCTCAAGCATATGTTAAATACATTTGTAATTTGAAAAAACTGTATTATGTAAATAAAGTTAAATGTTTTAGAAAGAAAATAAGACAAATTATCATTCACTGGTCCACTGACCATCAAACTATTTACGTGCTACGCCAGAAACACTTTGCCATAGTTAACTATTAAGAGTAAAATAAGAATGAATACACTTTTAAGTAAGGAGTTTTATTTCAACATATGAATGTCATCGAATGAATGTAGTTTTAGTGCTTCAAAACTCAAAAAACGTTTTGGTGCAATAAATAAATTTTTGGGCACGATGTTGACTTGTGTTAGCTTAAGTAGTATAAACAAAAACAGATCAACAAATAAATATTGTCCATGCGAATACTTGATGCTGCAGGCCAATTGACATGTATTTTACATACACCATTTTAATACTTTTAAACTCTCACTAGGGTTTCCAGTGCTTAAAATTTTTCCGTTAATGGTAAAGTAAAAAGATTAAACATCTATGAGTGTTATCAGTAATGAAACTAACTATATAAAAAAAATTCTAAGTTTTTTAGAAGCCAACTAAAAATATTTATTTCGGTTGGCAGTGCTTAAAAAACTTAATTTTTTTTAATGGAATTCCCTTTTCTGTTTTTAACACCTTACAAAAAGTTTGTTCTTCATCATTATAACTCATTTTTTTTTTAATACTTTTTATGTTATGTTCCGACATTTTCTTTTTTCACCGATTTAGCGATTTCAAATAAATTTGAAGGTTTGTTTCCAGTTTTGCAATCGTTCGCGAATTTTAGCCCTGTTTGATATATTAAAGCTTTTGCGATTTTTAATAAACTTAAATAAACCTAAGTCGCCTATTTTACAGGTCACTCTTAACATTGCCGATTTAAAAGGGGGCGAAAAGTTCAATGTCTTTTGCCATTATTAAAGGTAAATTTTTTAGCATAAAACTTGCTACTCTATAATTGAGCAATACATTTTTAAGAAACGAACACCTTATTGCATTTTTTAAATAATATGTCACATTTTTTTTGAGAAAAAACCATTCTTAGTTATTTAATAAATAATGAATAACAAATATGTAGTATATGAGTTATATTTGCTATTAGAGAAATTGTACTTTAATTTGTACTTTACTATCAGAAATTTAATTTAGAAGTCGTAAAAAATCTTTTAACAAAAACTTTTTACGAATACTAACTACTTTTAAGGAATGTGCGTTCTATATTTTGGTTTTAAATCTTCACTTGAAGTCCATTTCTCCATCTCCGCTTATTTCAAAAACATTTGTTTAGCACTAGATTTCAGCAGTGTTGAAAAAAAAACAAAAAGGGTCAAAAAGTGGCACAAAATAGTTGAAAATGATAAAAAAGGATAATATAAAAAAAGGCTCATAAACGGTATTAAGACCGTCGAAAAAGGGTAAAATAGATATTTTAGTATTACAAGGGTAACGCTGGACACGAGGGCAAGATATTTTGAATATAAAAAATATAATTTTTGTGTGTATAAGAGAATTTTTTTTAGAACATTTTTTATAAAAAAGAATAAGAACATTTTCAATAGAAAATTTTGTGTTTGAGTACTTTTAAGGAAGAAATATTTTTTTGTATAGGAGAATTTTTTACAATAAATTTTGTGTATACAAAAATTTCCTTAAATTTTTGTGTATAAGAGAATTTTATATAGAAAAATTTATTAATTAAAGTATAATCTATTAAAAATCTTGTGTATAACAGAATTTTTCAAAAAGAATCTAAATAAAATTTCGCGTTTAAGAAATGTATCTATTGTAAAAGAGAACTTTCTATAAATTTAAATCTTAAAAATTTTCCATAGAAAAATTTTCATGTTAAAGAATTACCTGTTAAAAATTGTGCAAAATATAATTTTCTTTGAATAATTGGTGTAGAATGAAATTTTCACAAAAAGTTTTGTGTCTAAAAGATAAGTAGGGTTTAGAAAATTTTCAGTATTAGAAAATTTTTTGTAGATAAGAACTTTCCATAAAAAATGTTGTGTTTTAGAAAATTTTCAATATTAGAAAATTTTTTGTAGATAAGAACTTTCCATAAAAAATGTTGTGTTTTAGAAAATTTTCAGTATTAGAAAATTTTTTGTAGATAAGAACTTTCCATTAAAAATGTTGTGTTTTAGAAAATTTTCAGTATTAGAAAATTTTTTGTAGATAAGAACTTTCCATAAAAAATGTGTTTTAAAAGAAAATTTTGTGTAAAAATTGTGTTTAAACCTTTCTAAAGAAAATTTCATTTTTAAGACAATTTTCTACAAAAAAAATTTGGGTTTAACAATTTTTTATAATTAATCTTTCTTGAATAAAGAAAATGTCTTTTAGAAAATTTTGTATATCAAAGACAATGCTTAAAAAAATTTTAGGCATTAGATAGGTTTTTTAAGAAAATTTTGCTTATAAGAGAATTTCTTATGGATAATTTTGTTTACTAAAGAATTTTTCATAGAAAATATTTGGTGAAAAAAGATTTTGTATAAAAAAGAAAATATATAAAAACACTTATGTATATAAGTGAATTTCTATGGAAAACTTTGTTTATATGAACATTTTGTTTTATATAAAGGATTTCTTTAATACAATCCATTTTAGTATAATATCTTGTGTAGAATAAAATTTTGGTACAAAATTTTTATTTGAATTTTGTTCGAATAGTTTTAAAAATTAGAAGAAAAAACTTTTTTTTTAAAAAATTTGTTGACAGATTTTTTTAATTTATTAAAATTTTATTTTATACTTTGTATTGGGTCCTCTTGATCCTTTCATTTATTTTTTTTAACAAACTCTTTAACATATACATATGTAAAGAATACAAAATTGTAAACAAATGTAGAACTAACTCGCATGAATGTAAGAATAAGTTATTTTTTTTTATTTATTTACTTATGCAGAAACTCTCATAAAACAGTTTAAAATGCAGACAACAAAATATATTGTAAAAATATTAGGGCGTATTCAAAAATTAAGGCTTACTTTATCTGTCTAAGGTCAAAGTATGCAGATAAAGACTTTAAAATTTTTCCTCTAAAGGGATTCTTTATTTTATTTTAGTTAAATACTTTAAAAAATCTTTTATATTTTCTTAAACTAGTGATTGTATTGATTTAAAAAAAAAACAATCTGCTAACATTTTCTTGTGAATACGATTCATTGATTTTATAATTTTCGGTAAGAAATCAATCTTTCTCAAATGATGTTTTTTCTTGTGCAACTGGCGGAATGTAATCAAAGCCAGCTTGTTGTGATAAGGTTTCCTAGTGCTTCATATTGGTGTATCAATGAATGCACTAGGACTGGTAATGCATTACTTGGTACAGCTTAGTTCTCGTTAGCAGACCGATTTGTTGGAATTCATTTTAGTATTTCAGTGTGATAGGTTAATTTTGAATCTCAATAAAAAAATCTTACTCTCGCCATAGAAAGAATGATTCTTACACACGGAGCAGTTTTCACGCTTATGTTAATTTTCAGTGTCAAACATTTTCTATTTTTTCAGTAAAGGGGGAAAAAATTGCTATTATAAGCTTTAAATGCACTTATGGAATAGTGTTTTTTTTTCGGAAAACCCCTCCTTTCCGGTTTAGGTCGGCTATGCCTGAGACTGAAACATGTATTGTGCTGACAGTCATATCAGCGCATATGGTAAATAAATTCAATATCTAAAGCCTTATTTCAAAGAAGTGTTCGAAAATAAACGCTAAATATCGCTCCTTAGTGTTTGTGTAGAAAATCATTAAAAATAACGTTTCCCTATTCACTTCATTGTGTTCGGTTCAACTCATTAATATTCGTACATTTTGGCTGGTAAACAAAACCAAAAATTTTTTACAAAAACAAAATACACATACGAAAAAAAACAAAAAGCCAGCAAAATAACTCTACACAAACAAATCATATACACAATACACACACAAGCTGTTCGTGCTGCAGTCGTTGCTAACATTTTTTGTTTGTTCATTTGTTTACAATGAAAAAAAAAGAAACATTAAAGAACATTAAAATATAATGTTTGTCTACAGTATCACTAGAATTGTTTTGTTTTTTTTTTTAAGAAGAACAGAACACTATATAATGTAGTAAGGGTTTTGTTCGTCTACACAAACACTTAAAAAGAGATATCGTTCTTGGGGGTGAGAGCCGAATGCTAAATAATGTTCTGTTTATTTTCGAACACTGATTTAATTACAATTTCCCATTTCAATAAGACATTTAAGCAAACAATTGCTATTTCTTTACCCAGAAATGTATGTGTGGAAACGATAAAATCCCTAAAATGAACATATGAAAACGTTTAATTCCTTATGAAAGATGCAACAATCTAGTTGCTGAAAAGTCGTTTAAAATAATTTTGCATTCATGAGAATTTTTCTTTACAATAAGATAATCTCTTCAAAGAATTGTACTCGTATGAAGATTATTTCTGTAGTTCTTAAAATGTTCATAATTTTTGGAAGATGTAAAAGTTGTTGCACAAATGAAAATTGTAACTATAGAAAAAAATTTTTGCATGTATTAAAAATGCTTAAGTCTGCAATTAAAATAGAATTTGTAAGTTTTTGTTATTTTAAGATAGAATAACGCACCACCATATATGAGGAGGTCCATAACAAAACGCAATAATTACATTTTTCAAGTTTTTTGTTTTTTTGATTGAATCCTATTCTACACATTGAAATCTATAATACCTTTATTATAAAGCACTCCAAAACTTAATAACTACACTGCAATTCAATATCAAATATAATGGTTCAGAGCAAAATGCAATAATTAGACATCTTTGTAATATATCGCTACAAGAAATTTTAAAAAAATCAACTCTATAAGTAAATTATGCTCTGGTGGTAACTCTTAGAAGCTGTGAGAATTAATAGAACTCTTGTTGAAATGGTTAGATGTTTTATGATAAGAGCCAACTTGCCAGAAGTTTTGTGTGCGGAATTAATTCGTACAGCAGCATATATAAGGAATCGTTGCTACACGAACTTAAATAAAAATAAAACACCAGAAGAATAATGGTCTGGAAAAGTACCAGCAATACGTTATTTTCGTAAAATAGGTTGCAAAGCATTTGCACTAAATAATAAACCAGGAAAATCAAAGTTTGAACCTCGTAGTAATGAATACGTCTTAATAGGTTATGATGAAAAATCTAAAGCTTATATCTTATGGAAAAAGAGAACGGTTGAAATATTGTACAGTAGAGACGTGAAATTCATTGAATATGAAGTGAATAGTAAAGAAATTGTTAAAGATAAATCTGAAATTAGTTTTTATAAGTTTAGTACTACTACACTGATAGAAAAGGCGTCATAACGCTTATGTATTTTGACATCAGTACTATGAGAAGTGTCTTCGTTTTTGACCCCATGACACTTGTCATCATTCTGATGTCAACCTTAACATCACTTGGCCAAAGTGTCATCAGGGTCAAAATGAAATTATGTCATCAATGGGATGACACATCGGCATCACAGAAATGACGAACATGTCCTCAGTGCGATGACGCGGTAACATCGGAGAAAGGACACATTAGCATCAATTTAATGACAGTTTGTCATTAAGTCAAAGTCATTGGAATTGACTTAAGTCAAAGTGAGAGAATATTATTATTTACTGACCCGTTGCATATGTTTGTTTCACGTTTGTTGAATTACGACCTTACGACCAGCAGAACTCTCAATAATAAGACACCAGCACCATGCCTCATGTGGTTTTCGTTATCATTCTACTTTAAAAATTTCATGTATTTAACTAAATAATTTAAAAAAATAGAATATAGGAATTTTTGCTTCTTTTAATACATTGTAATCATGAAAATAATGTTAATAATATACAAAATGTGGCATCAAATTGATGTCGCTATAGTCATAAAATAGATGACACGTAAAAAATGACAAAATTGTACGAAGACTTTAGTCATTGGATTGATGTTACTTTTTGCATCATTGATGCCATTTGTAGTAACATTGATGTCACAATTCTGATGTTAGGGCATCATCAATATGAAGATGCATTTTTCTATCAGTGTATAAACAAAAATAGCCAAAACTTACAATACAATAAAGAAAATCAATCAAGTACAGAAGAATTAGAAGAATTTTTGATAGTTCAGAACAATTTGAGCCACAAACGAGACAATGCCAAGAAGAAACAGAAATTATTGACATTCCTATTAAGCAACGTTTAAGACCTTGGACTCACGGAAAAGAATTTGCAAATGCTGTAGAGCAAAGCAATGTAACTGATCCAAAAACATTTAAAGAAGCAATAAAATCTAAAGATTCCGAAGAGTGAATTGATGCTGTGGAACAAGAATATAGTTCGTTAATTAAGAATAAAACGTGGGAAATAGAACACTTATAAAATTATTACAGTAACTGATTGTGGGTTATAAAATTCGTTTTTCGTACTGTTAAAATTGAATAAAAATATAGTTCACAGAAAAAATTGTCGAAAATGTTTAGCCAATTAAAGCATTAATCAAAAATATATTCGGGTTTAATTAAAAATTTAATCAAGTGAATTAAACTTTTAATCAAGTGAATTAAACGTTTAATTAATACTATTAACTGGTTAGATTGATACTAATTATTTTTTTAATTAATATCACAAATTTTTTAATTGAAATTAATTTTTATTTTTTTTCTGTGTTGTTATACGAATAATTTTATATTTTAACATTTATGTTTGTTATTCAAATAACAAACTACAAAAAAATAATGTTTTCCGTACTTATTTTGTTATGAAGTTTGTTTTTTGTCGGTCAAAATATATTTTTTAAAAGTAAAAACTATTAAATTTTAAGGAATATGCAGTTTAATAAATAAACAATTTAAAAATTAATGTAAAAATCATTTGTTTTAAATGAAATGTAAATGATCAGTTTTTTAAATGAATTTTAAGTTGTTTAAAATGAATTTTCGTTTGAATTTAACTACATCATATTTTGAGTGTAGACTCACTCAGTAGAGTTACCTAGTTCGACAAAGCTCGATACGTCTCGTTTATGCACTAGTTCAAAAAAATTTAAATCTACGTCACTAGATGTTTCTACGGCATTTTTAAACGGTAACTTAAAAGAAGATATATACATGTGTCAACCTGAAGTATTCAAGCATTCAGAAAATAAAGTGTGCAAATTAAATAAGGGTATATAAGGATTGAAACAAGCAGCTTGTCAATGGTTTAACCTTCATAAGGTCTTCAAATTTGCTGACGTTAACGGTCTTCGGGTCAAATTTGACCCAAATAGAAAATTTTATATAAAAACTCACTTTTTTCAATTAAGTATGTTTTAAAAGTTGATATTTTATTTCTAGATTTATTCAGTATATTGAAGCTGTATTTATTGTTAACATTTATTGCAGATACAAAAGTACATTTAACAAAAAGTGGTTGTATATCTTTTGTACCATAATTGGCAACGACTTATCTTTGACTGGGAAACATATTTTTTCTTAGGTTTTGGTTGAAGATGACGGGTGCTATTCCTGCTCAGCTACTACATGTACTTTTTTGCAACTTTTTGTAAAAATTAGTCTTTGGGTAATATTTTTGACTGCTTGATAGAGGGCGCAAGTTGAAAACCTCGATTTTCTAAGAAATGTCGACGTTTGGCAAAGCAGTTTTCGTTCTAGCCATGTATAGCTGATGTTTATGATAGCCTTTAGTTGCCAAAAGTTCTCGTGGCAATTCAATCTTGTTTTTTCATAAAGTTCCTACTAAAGTAAAACAATTGTCTGCAGACATACTGTGATCTTTCAAACCAACTGTCAAATCAAGAACTACATGTATACATTTCTTTGTTTGTAGGCAAAGTTCCTATTTATTTGCCTGTATATGGTTGTATATTCCAGACATAACTTATCAACCCACATATTTCAAAGCTCACGTATCGGCGCAAACTTCTCTAAAATTTGGCCTTCACTGCGAGTATCCTTGTTATCAAACCTTAGTAGCCTCGAAAGGTTTTTTACTCTGTTCAACGGCAAGATTGCTCCAAAAATGGGGTTTTATTCCACAACATCCCACAATCTGTCTGTAATTTCATTTTATGATCTATACAATTCAGCTAACTAGAGAACCAATAAATGCGAAATTTTTGGTGTCGCCACTTCAGTCCAATCAATACCAAATATACATTTACCTGCATTATTAGTAAACTTCAAAATAACGCATGTCACAGGAGGTGAAAAAAATAAATAACAACTGAAAATTTCTAACGAAAATTCAAGAATTTTGCTACCGGTCAAATATGACCCAAAGACCTTAAGTGCAAAAAATTTTATAAATCTTTTTTTCGCCAAAATTTTTTTTTCTGAAAACTTAACGTAGTTGTTGGCGTTTAATATTAAATAAAAGTCATAAAATATAAAAAATATAAGTCACGCACTCTTAGAAAAAATTTAACTTTTATTTTAAAATGGGTCAGTTAAGAGAATTGATGCTGTTTTCAAAAATTTCAACTTCGTTCAGTCCAAATACGATCAATGCATTTATTTTAAAAATGGTGATAGTATGATGATAGTTACAAAAGTTAAAAAATTAATGCACGTGTTGAAGTGTAATTTTGAAATCAAAGACTTGGGAAAACCTAAACATTGCATTGGATTAGAAATTGAAATCGGGAAACAAATGATAGCAATAATACAGCCTGGATATACTGCAAATCTTATAAGAAAATATGGTAAAGAAAAATCAAACCCCACGAAAGTTCCAATGCAACCTAAACAGACTTTAGAAAAGGAACCTAAAATTTCAAGAGAGGCTGAAAGTGTTCATAATACTAAATATCAAGAGATTATTGGTTCGCTTTTACACTTGTCTGTTTTTAGTCGTCCTGATATAGCTTGTTCAGTAAATTTGTTGTCGCAATTTTGTCAAGATCCACGTTAACAGCATTGGAATTCAGCATTGCAAATAGTCAGATATTTAAATACAACAAAAAACTTTAAGTTGGTTTATCGTAAATTGAATTGCCCGTTAGTTGGTTATGTTGATGCGAATTGGGCCACAGATATAAATGACGGAAAATCTCAAACTGGTTTTTGTTTCTTTCTAGCAGGTGGTGTAATTTCTTGGGAATCTAGGAAACAACGCGTTGTAGCAACATCCAGCGCAGAGTCAGAATATATAGCCCTGACAGAAGCAGCTAAAGAGGCATACTACTTGCGATATTTGTTAACTGAATTAGGTTATTCGTCTGGATACTCCACATTACTATTCAGAGATTCTCAAAGTGCTCAGCAAATGGCTAAGTTTGGAGGCCATCATCCAAGGACAAAGCACATTGATTACAAATATCATTTTATACGTCAAGCAATTGAAGAAAAAATAATACAAACCTACTATCGAGATGGTGGCGGATGTTTTGACAAAGCCACTACCTAATATTAAACACAGTTTCTGTATTTCATCAATGGGTATTCAAGAAACCTTTTAAGTTGAGGAGGCGTGTTGAAATATATTGTTTTATTTCCAACTTAAATAATTTACTTTGCATATTTGTACTTTGAATTTTATAATCAAGTTATTCTTTGTGAAATATGTATTTAAAATGAAAAAATTTCTCATTCTGTTTTTTCACTTTTGTTCAATAAACTTTTATATCAAATATATCCAGATTATAATTTTAACAGTCCTTTTACGTTTTAGGTAACGATATATTTTTAATTAAATTTGATAACGAACACTTTAAACTAAAACCAAGATTTTTTTTGTTAAAAATTTTATCACATATTAAAATAAAAGTTGATTCGGCTTACTTTCGCCAACCCCTTCCTGCATACAGTTCAAAGCAAAGGCTGACTTCCAAAACGTACTAATACAAAGTTCGTACACAATTTTACTACTGTATTTTAACAATGTATATGTACAAAGTACCGAAACAATGCAACTATGTGTTTTGTTTATTAAAACGTTTTGAAATGTAAGTGATGCAATGCATAATACTTTTAAAATAAATCTGTATTTGCAAGCAATTAAATGTTAAATGTCACAAAGCATCAACTTTAAAACCGATGCTCTGATTGCTTTTTTGATGCGTCACTAATACTTAGCAGTGACTTTTTGGAAGGGTTTGCATTGTATAAATATTGTACTGCGGCGTTATGAAACGTTATACTTTGCTCTAATACAAAGCAATGGACGTTTTGGAAGTCAGCCAAAATGGAATGAAATTTATGAAAAACTATGAAATGGACCAAAACGCAATAATTCCAAATTTGTTATCTAAATTACTTTAAAACAAACTGTCAGATAAAGTAATTAATTTGTGATAAATATTTGTTTTTTGTAGACAATAATAGCTCAATAATTGTTTTTTTTTTTAATTACATATGTGCTTCGTACTTAAATTACATTTTGGCGTTTATCCAAAAAAATGTTATGGTGTAATTATTGCGTTTTGTTATGGATGAATGATACGATATAATTATATGAAACTAGCTTTTCATTGTGCTTGCGTTGAAGTAAAAATTAAATTAAGATTTTAAGAATAGGGTCTACCAATTAGAAATTTTACTTTGTTTTCTGTATCTATACATATTTAATGTTAAATTATTTCTATAAGCATCATTATAAAAGAACATACAAGTTTTGAGCACTCGATACTCTTGAGCAATCGACATTCAGCTGTCCATGGGAAAATCAAGATGCTCCTGAACCAGATGCAACCGGTTTACCAAATTTATCAAAAATTGTAAAAATACTAAAACACCAATTTTTCCGTTTTTGTCTTATAAAAAACAATATAGCGGAGTTCAATATTAGGCTTGCAAAAGAGCAAATAGAAAACATCGTAGCACTTTAATGAAATCTAACAGAAACTCTGTGTATTTTGTTGTTGGATTTAAGAAAAAAGCTACGATATTTTGCATTTTGAGTGCCTCGGTAGGCTAGCTGGTAGCGAGCTAGTCTATCAGCGCCGAGGTTGCGGGTTTGATTCCCGCCAGAGACTCTGGATTAGCTTACGAAATTAAAAAAAAAAAAAAAAATTTGCACTTTTGCAAGACTAATACTGAACTCCGCTTATATTTTATTCTGGGACATATGCAAAGGGCTTTAACCCTTTGACGACCATAGGCAAACATACTTGCCCAGGGGATTTTACATCATATAATTGTTCACGCAAGAGATAGAGTGAATATGTTCAAAACGGATTTGTAGCGGAGGGTTGGGGCAACAAAAATGTGGTAGGTGGTAGGGGCCTATCTGGCCCCATTTGCCCGCTAGGAGGCCTCAAATTTGGCCAAAAAGTCGCCTTACTTCAGGGGGGTGCTGTGGGGAGAGCGTAGGGCGCACCTGGCTAAAACTCGGAAATATTTTGGAGGCGCCTCTTACCTTTCATAATATATATAGGGGGGAAGTAAGTGTAATTTTCAACCTGCCCACATTTACCCCAAATATGTTTGGCAAGTATGTTTGCCTGTGGGTTGAAACGGAAAAAACGCACCTAAAAATTATCTAAATATTTTTTTTTATTTTCATCATTGTATGTATGTGTGTATATACATACACAGTTTTACGTTGTTTTTTTATAGTCAATTGAACAAAACGCATCTTGTCTTTTATTGTTTTAAGTTCAAATTTTTTTTTTTGCGCTGATTGTTTGTTTTTTTTATTCATTTATTATTCGAAATCAATCAGAGCATATGTACGTCTTTCGTGCATTACCATTTGAAAGTGTATTATTGTTGTATTTCGAGTGTTATTTTTGATCAAAAAGTGTAATATTATTTGGTTATTATAAATAAAAAAATTTAAATGAGTGGATCAGTCCGTGATCGCTTTCTTTTCCTTAATCCGGACGAAATTGAGCATCTTTGGTTTTGCAACACCAGTGACAATGACGAAGAAGCTGCTGCATATATGGATGAAGAGGACATCGTTTTCTAGAAATTACGCTTTGGAAATCCAAGGGGATGAGCCCATAGAAGTTGTTAATGAAGGAACTAATCCTATAATTATAATTGCAAGTTTTTATACAAACAGGTAAAATTGATATAGATTGCCCGTTGGTTGTCCAGCACTACAACAAGGGAAAGGGAGGTGTCGATCTCATGGACCAGAAAAAGATATACTATTCGATCATACGAAGAAACAAATGGCAATTTTATATTCGATTGTTCTTTGATCCCTTCGAAATATAGCTACGTGATATACAGCAAACTAACAGCTTCGCGGCAAAAGTGACCTCGATTGATTTTCGGGCAGCTTTAGCAAAGGCCGATATCTTTCCATAAAATGGAAAGACGTGAAAATTGGAAACGATGCCTTCGTTGTGCCAGCTATGACAAATACAGCCTCACAAATGTATTTTGTACTATATGCAATGTATTTCTTTGCTTTACATCACGTGACTGTTTTGACGAATACCACGTATAGGACTTATCTTAAATTGTAAGTTATTATAAATTACTTTTTTAATAGTTTAAATAAATAAAAAATGTATAAAACATTATATTTTTCAATTTAATTTTTTGGATAAAAAATTCTCTTTCAGCCCATAGGCAACTTTATTTGCCAAGCAAAAAGAGGGATAAGGAGAAGACCAGGGGAGCCAATTTTTTTTGACGTTACTATTATTGGGCCATATATTATGAAAATATAAAAAAATTAAAAATCGCTTCGGCAGAAAAAGTCTGGTCCTCAAAGGGTTAAAGGCTGATAGTGGCTTTTTGTTAAGTTTGGCTTTACATTTCATTATGGATAGACTACTACGCTTGCAAATTGTTGAAAAAAATTAAAAAAAAGGAGTAAGGAAGAACATGTAAATAAATTAAAATAGATGATCATTCAAAGCAAATTTCGATCTACCAAGGGTTAAATACAATTTGGTTTAAAGGTTGATGTTTGACTATTGACTGCCAGCAGTAGTCGAAGGCTGTGAGTGTTAAACGGCAAATCCCTCTGAAGAGATTGAGTGGTTGCAATCGAAACATATAAGGGTAACCTGTCCGTAAAAGCCTGGGTTCGAGCCCAGTGGCAGTCAACAATGAAAAATTATCCATTAATTTTAATTAATTTCATGTTGTAAAATTCCTTTCTTCATAAAAATAATTTAATGAAAAGTAAATTTGATGAACTTTAGCCTAATGAAAATATCAAAATTTGGATTAAAACCCATTACCAGTTCAACAAAATAACCACAATACTATTAATTTATATAAAATTAATGGTTCTGTCCGTCAAACTTATTATTTTGTTCTCTAATGAAGCCCATTTTTGATTCAATGCATACGTAAATAAGCAGAATTGTCGCATTTGGAGTGAGGATAATCCTCAAGCTTTTGTCGAAACGCCATTGCATTCACAGAAAATTACTGTTTAGTGCGCTTTATGGACTGGCGGAGTCATTGGTCCGTATGTATGCAAAAACGAAGATCGTCAAAAGGTTAATGTCAATGGTGAACCGTATAGGGACATGATTAAAAGTTTTTTCGTACCTCAAATAGCTGACGTTAAGCTTGCTGACATGTACTTCCAACAGAACGAAACCACATGCTACACAGCGCGCGCTATAATTGATTTACTTAAATAAACTTTTGATAAAAAATATTTTCACATAATGATCCAATTAATAGGCCACCAAGAATTAGATTATTTTCTTTGAGGTTATGTTAAGTCACTTGTCTACGTCAATAAAAGACCTGATACAAAATTAATCGAAAAAAGAAAAAGTAACAGAGTACCAGATTTTCCATATTTTATTCCCCAGAAAGTACACTGTAAGTTTACCTAGCCTATAATCTAAATATATACCATATTTATCGAAAAAAAGAGAGAGAGAGCTCCAATTTTATCCCCCGAAGCATACTAACGGAGGACTCAAGCAATAGTTAGTTCGGTGGCGTGCCACTGGGAACTTCTGCCACCCGTGGTACCAGGTGAATCTCTGGTGAGCCGCAATCGCAAGAGATTGCGCTAATCTCTTAACATCTGTCAATCTTTGATTTTTGCTAACTGCACCTTATTTTCCCGGAGGATCTAACACCAAAAGTTGTAAGATCTTCCAGAACCACAAACCCTCGGTGGAATTTCTGATTGCACAAAAATATCTACATAGATATTTGATTTTTAATTTATCATTATTCTATCCCACTGTGAAAATGTATAGAAAATTAGTTGCCTTTTTACGCTTTCTTGATTTGGTTTCTTTTGTTCACGAAATTTTTACTTTATCTGCTTTTGTAATTAAATTACAAGAACACTTTAGCAAATGTGTAAGATTTTCTTATACTACAACTTTCCATAAAAGTTAATTTTCATTTAATTTCTGATCAATTACAATTACAATATCATTGATTGAATTTTGGCACTTAATGCAATTAAAACTTCCTCTGTTTCAACGTTTAGACAAAAAAAAGTATTACATATACCATTAGTACACACGTATGTACAAACGAACGTCTGTACAAATCACATATACGCTTTACATATTTGTAGTATTTTTGTGTTTTAAGACTAAATTGAGTCACTTTATTATCAATTTGTATGTGGGCTGATGGAAGGAGGCATAGATGGTAAATGTATAATTTGCAACTCAACAGTTTTGTCTTTATACTTTCCACTCTTTGCGGAATCCGTCTATGGATTTTTTCTTTTATTTTCTATTATTATTACATTTTTTCTATGTGTGTGTGTGTGTTTTCTATCGTTGATGTCGTCGTTCTTGGCAAACAAAAGCATCAAGTTTATGAAACGTTAATAATTGTTAAAGTACTTATAAAAAGAATGCTTTTGTTTAATTATGTAAAATACACGTTGGCTAATATTGACACAACGAATAAGACTACAAAACACTGTATGAGAGCGCCCGTTTGCGGATGCAGTAGGGAGAGTATAAAAAGTATCAAGTTTATAAATAAAGGTATATGGGCGTCGTCCAAAAACATATTTTTAAAAACCAGTCTTAATTATACGGGTATAAGATTTCTTTATAAAAATTAATTAAAAAAAGTATAATACAAATTAGGTTTACACCCATTTCTTTAAGAAAATTTTTTGTTAAATAATATTTTCTTCTAAAATTTCTATATAAAAAACTTATTCGCATAAGCCCATTTTCCATGGAATGCAGTGTATAAGAGAATTTTTTAAAGAGCATGCATACTATGTCTAAGAGAATATTCTACATAAAATTTCATTTATACAAGACCTCTATAAAAACATTTCGTTTGTAAAGAATTTTTTTATAAAATGTCCGTGTGTTGTAAATAAAATTGAAAATAAACTTGTTGTGTAAAAGAATTTTTAAAGGGCCGATGTTGATTTTGAATAAAACACAAATTATAAATTATTGTCATTTCTGTTTATTATGATAATATTGGTATAGTTCAATTATGTATGGAACAAAATATCGGCCATATCCATCCGCTGGTACAAACTCTTGGATTATTATTCGCCCAAATGCGGCAATGCTCCTTGTTAACGAATCCACTGAGGTGAAAATGTGCCTTATCACCGAAGATGATTTTCTTCGAAAATTTATCATCGACTGTTGCCAATTCTTGCCACCTTTCTGACAATTGACGACGTTTGGAATGGTCAAGAGGCTTTAGTTCTTGAGTCAATTGCACCTTGTTAGCGTGTAAATGCAAGATGTTCATCAACGACGAGCGTAAGAGGTGCAATTGTTGAGCACGACGACGAGTTGAGTTGGATGGCTCTTCAGCCACACTATCGCAAACAGCAGCAATATTTTCTGCAGAACGAGCTGTACGAACAGGCACTGGTATTTCCACATCTCCTACAGAGCCGGTTTGCTCTCGCGTTGCTCGATTGTTTATCTTTCCATGGTTCAAATTGAGTTAGTCTGAAAATGAGAAATGTCAAATGAAATGCAGAAAAACTTGACGTTTAAGTGTGTTTCATATTCAACATCGGCACTTTTTTAAAAACTTGTTTATTAGACCATTTTTATAAAAAATTTCATGCAAACCAGAATTTTTTAAGAAAACTTCGCCTATAAGGGTATTCTCCACAAAAAATTTCATGTATTCTCTATATAGAACATTTTTTATAGAAGATTTCGATTATTTTCTACAGAAAATTTAGTGTAAAAGACTTTTTTCTAATAAAATATTTCTTGAATACAGAGATTTTGCTATTCAACATTTTGTGTATAATAGATTTTATAAAAAGAGATGTTAAAAAAATTTTTTTAAAAAATTGTTGCGTATAAGAGAATTTTTTTCTGGAAATGTCGTCTATAAGTAAATTTTATAAAGAAAATTTTGTATTTAAGTAAATTTTTAATAAATAAAAATATAATCTAAAAGATTTTGTTATTCGTGCTTAATTCCCAATTTTTATTCTTGATAAAAACACTGAAATTTATTGTTTATGGTATAAGCTATTCCTATGCGCATTTCAACAATAAATTTCAGTGTTTTTATCAAGAATAAAAATTGGGAATTAAGCACAAATAACAAAATCTTTTAAATTAAAATTTTGTATTCC
The DNA here is from genome assembly GCA_963931875.1 of Pollenia griseotomentosa. Classification (NCBI taxonomy): domain Eukaryota; kingdom Metazoa; phylum Arthropoda; class Insecta; order Diptera; family Polleniidae; genus Pollenia; species Pollenia griseotomentosa. Next base: position 20,333,138 of record OZ007561.1, read on the forward strand.
CAAAAATTACTTTTGATAAAAAATATAATCTTTTAGAGTATTTAAAAAAAAAAAAAATTTGGATCTAAAATAATTTTCTACCGATTACTTTGTGCCCTCAGGATTTTTTTTAAATTTCGCGCATAAGAGAATTTCCTATATAACTGCTCGTCTATAGGTCTACAGAAATATTTGTATATATATACACTGAACCAAAAATCCAATGAAAATGTACGTTAAGCAAACGAATTGCGTTTATTAAAATATTTTCGTTGACTCAACGAATTATTCGTTAATATGAGCCAACGTAAATATTTTAATAAACTTAATTTCGTTTCTTGACGTACATTTTCATTGGATTTTTGGTTCAGTGTAAGAGAATTTTTTATTTAAAATTAGGTATAGAAGAATTTTTCATGAAAAATGTTGGGTCTAAAAGAATTTCTGTAAAAAATTAGTGTTAAGGAGAAAAAACTTGTTTTGTTACGCTTATATGGAGAGTTATAGCTGTAGCAAATCCAGCCAAAAAAAAGACAATTCGAAGCTATTTTTAGATTGAGTAAGTAACCTCCCATTTAATCAATCGAAAAAGAGCCATCGACTTGGGGTTTTACCATTACCTTAGGAACGAAACACTTTAAAATTAGTTCGTTACAGGACTGATTAAAGTTAGGTCTCGTGGAGAATTGCGCACTTCTTTTGATATTTTTTGTATTTCATGACTTGGTTCGGTGTGTGGCCTTCAAGTTTAAATTGATTAATCTGCTGAAATTTCTGAGAAATCCATATTAAATAATATTTGAAAATTTCACTTAAATTGGTGAAATCATTTTTAAATTACAAAGTTTAACATAATATTTATAGTTTCTTTGGCAATATTTATGTGAATAAGTCTAATGTAAATGTTTTACCATTTTTTTAACTTTTAACGACATTTATATTTAAATTCCATTATTAAATCAAATACTTATCAACTTAAGATGCTTTTAAAGTATTCAAATGAAGATGTCTTTTTTTAATTTTTCGTCTCATTTAATTTGCTTATTGGCAATGGATTTTTATTTTTTAAAAAGAAAAAAAAAAAAGAAATAAACTGTACGGAGAGATTAGATATGAAAATATATTTTGTTAAATGCTTTAAAGTTTATTTCAATTACAAAATTGTTAAAATTTTAAGTATTTTCTGAAATCCCAAACCGGCAAATGTTTTCAAACGATGACCTTCAAGCAAAATTTCTTTCAAAGTTTATTGTACTCCAGTCCGTGATATGCAATTATAGCCTGTTCGTTAACGAAATGAACAATAATTTTATTGACTCAAATTAAAACAAAAGCAAATTGATTTTAAAATAACAAAAATATTTTGTTTAATTTTTTTTTCGTTTAACATTGCAATAAAATTTTACATTGAAAATTAATTATATTAATCATTTCTTTTAATTTCCTTTTAAACCATTTCGACTGACTGCAAGCCAAGCAGCCAGCCTGTGAAAAAATTGTTTGATAAGTTAAAAATAAAAATAATTTCTTAAAATAAAAGAAATCTATTAATAAATAAAATTGTATGTAATTTTTTTTGAAATGTAATAAAATAGATGTGACAAAAAATGAAATTTCAAAAATATTTCGTTAAACGAGACGAACAAAAGATCCAATTGAAGAAGGAAAAACAATTGTATATTGCTAAAGAGATACGAATCTTAAAGAACCATCAAGCAATTTACATTCATTTGTATTCAATTGTAATCAAATTTTATTTGCCTTTTTTTCGTCGTTTTGTTAATTTGCTTCTTTTAAAATCTTTTTTTTTTTTTTTGTTAAATTTTTTCACTTCTGCATTCTTTTTCACTTTACCATTTTTCATCATTGTTTACCCTTAATTTTAAAAAGATGAAATTAATAGGCAGACAGACAACTAAATAGTTGTGGACTTGTATGCTCTTAAGGAACAGTATAGTTAGATAACAACGATGTACTGTGGATTGTGGGTTATGTTAATTAATGTTTTAAGGTTAAGTAATTTTTTCATTTAGAAAAAAATTTAATAAATAATTATGTTGCTGAATTTAGTTCTCTGTGACCTTCGACCGCAGCAGCCAAAAATGCAAGCGATTGAAACAACAAAAACAAATTTGCGTTTGTCAGTTTTTTGCACATGTTTCTGTTATTGCAAAGTTTTTCTAAGGGGCAAATAAACCACACAAACTTCTTGCCAAACATGTCAAAATTGTACATTTGTACAAATATTTTGTGTTATTAATTGGGGTGTTTGCTGCTTGGGCAAACATTTGAAGCATGTTTGTAGAAATATTAAAACTTTTTAATATTTGGTAGACGTGTTGGATATTTGTCAAACTTTTTGTCTAATGCAAAATGTATTAATTTCAGCGAAAACTTTGCAGAGTGAAGACGTTGAAAAAGCAGTATTGATTGTCACAAAACAACTCGTTGTTAAAATGACTTTTTACTATAAATCCATTGCCTTTATCTTAAAGTCTTTCTTCGTTTTAAGCAAAAAGTTACAAAATTGCCGCAGCACTATCGGCAAAATATATTTGCGTTTATTGTTGGCAAAAAGAAAACGGAAAAAAGTGTGTTCTTGAATTAAGTTCTTGAATTTTTTGGCGATAATGATTATTGTGATAATTTATTTTGAAATTATTAAGTTCACAATTTCAAAATAATAAGTAATTCAAGAAATTTTGTTAATTAAAAAAATCTTTTCTTGTCACTAAAAAGCAATTTAGGTTTTGGGCGCTGCTACCAGCCATGTAAACCCTACAAGTAAGCCAAGGGTTAACAGAGACAAAACAAGGGATTAATAGGGGAATAGAAAGGGGTACATAGCCCTTGGTTAGAAAGTGTGTAAAGTTAATTATATCGAAAATAAACCCTGAAGAGTCCAGTTTCAAGACTCAAGCCACAACCAACACTAATTAATAGCCTTTTCACACATGTCAACATCTAACATCTACCATAAATTTGCGAAGATGTTGAAATGTTCCCCGTAGAAATACATAAAGCTAGAAATCAACATCTTTTTACATCTTTAGAAGAAGTTCATATCTCATTGTATTCCATTCTACATCTTTCGATTATTTTAATGTCATCACTAGAAAAGTGGCAATTAATTCAATTGTCAAGGCGTATTCACACAGGTGACCTTAGCCGGCTACGTAAGCAACTGCTGATAACTAACCAAATTTAAAAATGGTATACCGTTTTGGCGGTTCTGGGGAATCTTTCGCAAATTCTATAAATTTCACTTAGAATTGTGGAATTTAAAACGTTTTTAAATTACTACAATTCATACCCAGTAAAAACTTCGCCTACAAAATAATGTGTTGAGTAATCAGAAAAACATAAGAGCACTACTTACAATTCTACTGAAAGAACCAATGAATTTTACAAGGGATGTCCCAAAATGAACGCATTCAAAAGTAAGGCATTATTTTTTACCTACATACATCCAGAAAAAAATAGAAATAGAAGTTGTTACAGATGTAGTTATAGAAGAAAGCTACTAAATACTAAAAGTAAGCGAAGTTTTTACTGGGAAACACACAATGTAAAATTAAAAAGAAAATGAAATGTGACAGCATAAAGTTTAGACCAGGGCTGTGGAGTCGGAGTCGGAATTGAAGAGTCGGAGTTGGGGTTTTTGTACCGGAGTCGGAGTCGAAGTACTCACAAAAACTTGCGACTCCGACTTTTTCAGCATACACATTTTTTTTATATTTTTTAAAATAAAAAAATTATTTAGTTTAATTTCTTCGACCATTTTAATATTATTTCTTCGCAAAAAATCTTTAAGCTCAAGGTCACTTTCATATAAAAAAATATTTATTATTCTTGATCTCAATGGACAACTTCTTCAGGGATTTTTGTTTTTTTTTTATTTTAAACAAATTTTTTAAAACAAAATTTTATGAATTATACACAGGAAACAAAAATTGTGCTAACACATTTTTAAAAACTTATTGTATTTCCTGTTTTATTCTTACAAATTTAATGTATGTAATTTTGATCAATAATAAATATTTTTTATATAAAAGTGACCTTGAGCTTAAAGATTTATTGTGAAGAAAAAAAATTTTAAGAGGGTCTGCTTTAAAAATTTTAAAGTCAGAAAATAAGGTCCAGTCTACTTTACATATGAGTAAGTGAGTTCGAAAACTCGTTCGTTTCAAAAATTAAAAAATTGAGATAACAACAGATTTTGACAGATCTTTTAGCACTTTATGAGAAAAATATATAGATTGTATAAACCATGTCCTTTTCTATGTTTTATGTGACCTAAAATTGCAGTTGGTAACAAAACTGGTTTGTTCCACTCACCAGACATTTTCAAAACTATCTCTTTGCATTTTCTATAACAAAACTCTCTGGTTCACTTTTATTTGAAATAACACACATGGAGTCGAAGAATTTGGGAATTTAAAAATGCAAATTTGTAAACAAGTTCGCTTTGACATATTTGTTTTTTATAAATCGTAAATTAAAAAATTTTTTATAGCGATGTTCATATATATGACTGGAAATCTGCTGAAGCTCCTGTAGTGAAAGCACAAATTCCAACCTATAAAGTGAATGATAATAGAAAAAATAGAAAAAGAAACTTGGAAAAACACATGACATTGTGCTTACTTTTGTGCAAATTGTAGCGAAAATAAATATTTACTGCCTGCTTTAAGAGTGCGAGTGCAAAAGTGGCTCGCTTAACTAGCATATAATACAAAAACAAAATTTCAAAATTTGTAACAATTTCATATTTTCTTGGACAATAATAATATTGATTATGGAACGGAAATAAATTTAATTATTAAATTGGACTTGATGTTCTTAACCTTCCATGATGATATTGTTACTGCTCAATCCCTAAAGACAAACAGCACCAAGTCCAACAACATGAGGTCTGCTATTTCCCAAAAAAAAGAACTCCTTGTGGTCTTTGCCTCTACAAATTAAGAAGTAAACAACACTAAGTACACTTGATGCCCTTGACGTCTAAGCAAGTTGGACTTGGTGTTGTTTTCGACTTTTCTATCTCGAAAACTACAGTAAATAGGACTTATGGGAATTCAAACTTCGATAGAGAAAAAATTCTGAATCCAACATAAAAAACGTATTTTGAAAAAAATGTGAATTGGTGTAGTTTATCTCTCCCCTACAGAACTAATGTTACATTTTTAAGCATTGTTTGCATAATTTTAATAAATTAATATAATTTTCAAAATATTCTTAAGTTCAATGATTAATTTTCCAGGTGGGCTATAGTGGGTTGCAAAACTAGTTCGATCCCATATGGATTGTAGCAAAACTCGGTTCTTTCGAAAATTCGAAGCAAAACTCACTCGTTCGTTCCAAAATTGAATCTATTAATTTTCTATATTTCAATTGGTTTTGAATTTTTTTAATGCTGAGTTATTAATCAAGAATGGCATAACACTTCAGAATCAAAAAGTTCAACTAATTTACTCTATTAAATCGGGCGATATATCGTCAGCTCAAAATTGGTTTGGCCCATATCATGATTAAATTTTGACACACAGCTTGTATTATTTTGACACAAAGTTAAAGTATTTTACAGTCTTGTATTCGTTTATAAAATAAGAGATACTTGTATGAATTCGCCTTGTTCTTTTATTATTGTAGTATCACTGACAAAATGACATTTGTTTTAAAAGCAGCGTTATCATTTGTCAACTTTTCTCTTTTTTGTAAGTTTTTTTTTTCTTTAATTTTTAATATTTATTTTTCAACAAAATGAGTTCCAAACACATTATTGTGTTTTCTCTTAAAATTTTGGAACTTTTGTAAAAAAGTTCTTCAAAAAAAGAAGTTTTTTTTCAAAAATGGTGTTATAATTGTTTGATAGTAGATGTTGCAAGTGTGAATGCATGTTTCACATTTTAGACATCTTCCATGCGTTCCTCCGAAATGTTTGCAAGTGTGAAAATGTTATAAGGCCACCATATCGCGGCATAATTTGTTATCCAGGTTGTGGTTGTTGGTGTTTAGTTATTCCTGATTTTCACTACCAAAATTTTCTTAAATATATCTAAGAAATCAAAAAAATTTGTAAGCCCGGTAAAAGTTAATTTAAGTTGCTCAGGAAATCTATTTCAACAAACAAAAATAGAACAAGAGATAATTCAGATATTCATTCCGTTCCGTTTCACAATCGATTAATCTATATTGCTAAACTTAAAGGTACACTAACGTTGCTAAGAAAAAACAAAAATACCAAAATATCGACTCAAAGACTTTACTTGCAAATTTGCCATGACGCACCTCTAAACAGAAAAATACTTTAAGAAAAAAAAAATATATATCAAAAGCTAAGACTGAAACTGCAACGACGGTTGTTGTTAAAATGCTCCGGCCTTTTATAACACAAAATGGCCTTGGTGATGTTGATGGATATGTGTTTTCAGGTGCGTGTGGTTGTGTGTTTATGTCAGTGCTGGTTAAACAGCGATGATGGACTGTTAGAATATGTGGTTTTATTTATCACTAAACCACAGAGTGTGCTGAGCAAACTTCAGCAGCTAATATTTCTCATCTGATATAGAAATTTAATATAGTTAAATTGCAGAAAAATCTTGGATATTTAATATAATATATTCTATTAATTATATTTTTTTTATTTCATTCTCTCAAACATCAAGACTCTTATTTTATTAATTAACAACATCTATCTGCACATACACAAAGTTTTATCGTCTATTTATCACTGAATTTTTCTTAGCAAATATTTCACTCACTCACTTACAAAAATCATTAATAAATAAATACACACTGAGTACTTCGCTTTGCTTTACTGTACTAATTTATCAATGAATGAGTTGTTAGAAGTGCGTTGGAATATTGAGTAAGTGTTTGTAGACCCATTCCGATTTTATGTACACAATATAAAAGATAAGAAATTAATGTCTGTAATAAATGTTAGGGATGCCTAATTACTGGGTAGGGAGGGGGTGGTTGAAGAGATAAATGGGTTCATCTCAAATACACTCGTACCAAAAGCCATTAATTATAAAGAAACTGCCACAATCACACTTGTATGACCACTCGAAGAGGCGTACATACTTTGTAACCCAGCTAGCATTTTATATCACTATCGAATCTCTTAGGAAACAGCTACACGAGCAAAATAACCGCATATGAGCTATTTTTTCGATCATAAATGCACAGAAAAAAAAATAAAATTGATTTCAATTAAAAAATTTGTGATATTAATTAAAAAATTAATTAAATTTGCACCAGTAAACAAATTAATAGTATCAATTAAACCAGTTAATAGTATTAATTAATCGTTTAATTCACTTGATTAAACGTTTAATTCACTTGATTAAACGTTTAATTCACTTGATTAAATTTTTAATTAAAACTGATTATATTTTTGATTAATGCTTTAATTGGTGAACAATTTTAGAGAATTTTTTCTGTGTGATACCCTCGTTGTGGGAAAATGGTACACTACCAATGAATCATCTCAAAGAATCGTTTGTGATACAATTTTGAGTAAATTAATGAATGAATGATATGTGAATTCATTTTTAATCGCTCTAGTGATAAATCAGTTTTCAATCATCAACATTGAATTTAAAAGACTAATTTAGGATACTTTAACAAAAAATTATCACCCAATTGCTAGCTGGGACTGCATTTGTATGTATATATAAATTTTTAGCCTTAGTTAACATTAATAAAAAGTCAATACTGAGATTGAGGTTATATATTCAACTTACTAGAACAGAACATAAATAAGAGAGTACCTTTCGGATACTTATATACATTGAATCTGACTTTGGAAACCAAAATTTGTCTGTGGCTCCGTAAATTGTCTCGGTTTATAATACTTTTTCTTTAACTCTGAATCGGTGTGTTACAGATAGCTGGGCTGCTAATACACATCCCGTCTAACAAATAGGCGGGAATTAAGAAGTGGGCGTGGTACCTCCCGTACAAATACTTTATAGATTTCTATATATCTGGAGAATGGCAAGGGCTAAAGTTTCCAAATCAGATATAAGCATCTTGGTTATCACTACAAAACATCCGACTACTTAAAAGGGTATTTGGAGAAGAAGGCGTGGCACATAATAGATATATAACTTAGTGTTCTTATCGCATCTTGGATTTGGCATAGCCAAATATAGCACTCTTAATTTGGCCCGCTATTTTCAATTTTAGATAACACTTACATGTAAACATGTGCTAAATTGAGTGTCGCAGGCTGCTTTTTTGCAAGTCCCATTGTGGTTTTAATGAACAGACAGACGGATGGATTGAAATAGATAAGAACAGATATTTCAAATTCAGAATTAAATGAGTCCCAATGCATATTGTAAAACTTTATTTTATTCATGAACGCATCTAATACAATTCAAACTATGATAACAAATCTTGTACATCTTATATTATCCTTACATTGGCAACTAAAAATGTATGTATATGTGTGTATATCTTTTTGTATGAAAGCTTTACCAAATGTCCGTTATATTTCGAATTTCAGATTAATTCAAATTATACAAGTGTTGTGGGAAATCACGAAACAATTATTTTCAATAAGATTTCCTTATTTAGAAAATTGGTTTATTTATTCCCTTTTGGCTTTTCCTTTTTATTACAAAGCAGTGTGTAAAATGTCAAAAAAATGGAATAAAATCAAACACATTCATTTTCTTTTAGTTTTATTCGTAAATTTTATTAAATAAAAGGGAGAGGTAATAATATGAGAATGATGAACTGAAGTGTAATATTTGGGTAAGTTTACATAATCCGGGACGGGCAAAAGAGAGATTTATAATGGTATGTGTTACAGTAGTTAACGCAAAGAAGAACATCAAATATAAAAAAACTGATACAAGAAATATTCTGTCATGCACCATTAATAAGAACTGGTACAAAAAATATTTTTTTTTAAGAAAACTTTTTTACCCGGCAATATCCAACTAATGCACAATTAAAACCACTAATTATTGATTTTCTTATACTATAGTATCAACTTTTATAAAAAACCAATTTATTATCAGAGTTAAAGCTCTTATAAGAAATAATTTTTCGAAAAAGTCATTGCTTAAAAGAAAAAAAAGATTATAAGAAAAATGTTGTGGTTTTTTTTTTAATTTCTTATATCCGTTACCTACTGTTTGTTATTAAATATATAGTACGTCATATGCCTGTTTTGCTCAGAGCTAAAATTGCATTCACTAAATTATCTGATATTTTGCACTCTCAGTCATGAACATTCTGGACGTATAGTAGAAATCGTCTACTAATAACTATGATTTTTTTCTCTACGATTTTCCGAATTTTGACTCATAGACGTCTACTTAATTTTCCGGAACTCTTGCTTAGACAACATAATTCTGCTCGCTCGACTTTAACCCACATATAATATCTAGATGTGTAAGCTGTGGAAATTTTGAAATCCATCGCGCAATGAAATCTTGTATTTACCGACTTGGCGATTTGTAAAACGCGTTTCACCTAATTTGTTGTTATATGTGCTCACGGTAAAGTTTTCTCTGATTTTAAAGAGGCGTCATAGAAATTGTAGAAAAATCAATTACAATTTGTATTTCTGAATCTGATAGTTCTAGAAACTGGAAATATACATGAATACTGGAATTATAGTCAATATATAAACCTTAAGCCTGGATGTTTACTGTTCGTCAAATCGACGAAGCTCACTTACTTTTTATCATATAACCTTTTTATGAGTGTTTAAATAACGCCTTTTTTGTCAACAATGTTAGCTGATACCGAAAGTTTGTAGAGTGGACGTACGCTGGATCCTCATTTTTTAATGTTGAAATTCAGAGATGTGTACCCATCGCAACGACGAAGAGTAACCATAGTGTAAGTTTTTTGTCTATTTTTTGGTATTTAAGATATTACTTTTTTTAACAGCTACGTCATATATACAATATGTTCAATAAAGATCGAAAACCAAAAAAACCGACGACAGTACCTGAAAAATCTTCGTTTATCTCTCTTGGCTCCCTATTAAAGAGGCAGATTTGAGCCTCTACCTTGCATACCTTAATTAAGGAAAAAATTCAAAATAAAATACCAAAACGAAAAAAGAGCGTCAAATTTGTCACCTCTGTCCTATAAATGTAGAAATACATGCCAGAAAAGCATCTGTTGTGAATATAAAATTGAACTTTGTGTCTCATGCGTAAAATAAGGCTACTAAGTAAATATTTTTTCTTTTGTATTTTTTGACTGATTACACAGGCCAACACTCAATTCTCAGTTTGTCTCTATCAGCTCTAGTTTTCATGATATAGCTTTTTTATACCCTCCACTTATGACCTCCATTTATGACCGTCTGTTAGTTTTTTCAAAAAATTTTTTCATCAAAATTTCTAATTTACAGTTATGGTAGTTGCCAAAAAAAACATTTTTTCAGTTGATCAGTTGATAAATTCAAAGAAGCAAAAATTTTTTTTAATTTTGTCGGGCTGTGTTATCTTTAAATGCGGAGTCAGAAAAAAGTACTATTTTTACCTTTTTAGCTTTTGTTGTTTTAAAAAGTTTTTGTTATTTTATTGACATATTTCACTATAACATGTTTAGAGGCAACCATAACATGGTTGTGGCTTATGACTAATTTAACCATAATATGGTTGCCGATGATAACACAAAAAAATTTTTTCACCAATTAAAACATTAATCAATAATATAATCAGTTTTAATTAAAAATGTAATCAAGTGAATTAAACGTTTAATCAAGTGAATAAAACGTTTAATTAATGCTATAAACTGGTTTAATTGATGCTACTAATTTGTTTACTTGTGCAAATTTAATTAATTTTTTAATTAATATCACACATTTTTGAATTGAAATCAATTTTTATTTTTTTCTGTGTAAATTAAACATAATATGTTTAAAATGTTCTTTAAAAATAGTCTTGTCGATGGCATTTCTGGTGATGTCGTTTGGTGATCTTCTGGGAATGTGCCCAATCTAGTTTACTTGCATTTTTTTATTTTAGTTGAGAGCGGTAGTTGTTTTATTTCCGACCATAATCTGCTTTTAGAAATAACATTGGTTTACAAACACCTGCAGTACCTGAGTATCTCGGGATGCAACGTTCAATGTTTCGCTGCCATATAGCAGGTTAGATTCCACGTTCGTATCAAATATTTTAAGTTTTACTCGGCGGGAAATCATTCAAGGGCCCTTCAGAACAGCTACTTCTGTAGTATCTAATTGTATCAAATGCGAATTTATTATTCAAGTTTTTTCTGTTTCTATTCACCGTACCGGTTCGGTTCGGTTTAAAAAATATACCAAAGATCGGTTTCGGTTTGAAAAAGTTTGTTCTGTAGAACACTTTAAGAAATCAGTATTGCCACATAAATACATGTAAAGAATTGGCGACCTATGCTCCAGTAAGAGCTATTAACTTGAAAATATAATCAATATTTCAGACTACTAATCGGCAAAAAAAGAATATTGATTTTGAGTAATGAATGCACTTAAATCATTTCGCTCTCTGCGTATCATTTTATTTCAATATGTTCGTCTTCATTTCTAAAAATTGGATCAAATTTGTATTTCTTTTAAATTGCTACACATTTTTATTGAAGCAAATGCGCACAAGATTCCCATCTACTTTTTGTGAATATTCAAAAAGTCGTAAGCATTAATGAATGTGGGTTTTTGCCAAAAGCCTTCAGCTCTATTGAGTAAATGTAAAATAATGGCAATTTAAATTTGATTTTAGACGCAAAGAGACCTACACCACCACATACAAGTACTTCACACTAATTCGATTCAAGTACTAGAGTAAGAAGAAACATCAATCATGGCAGTAGAGCAAGGATGGAAATAATGCGACAAACTTTGTTGCCATTTTCATTTTACTTGATATAAAACGAAGACTGTAGAAAACTTGCTAAAACTATTTATTTCGCTGCTTGTTTTCAAGTACCACAACTCTTTCTCTCAGTCCCTGCATCCAAGCGTCTTAATTTCATCTGTCGTTGTTTTATGTAGTTTATTTTCATTTAATTTAATTACATTTTTGTTTTCTTCTTCTTTGTTGCATTTGTCAGCGCGCTTTGGATGGTGCTGTCAATGTTGTATAAAACTTAAATAAATTAATTTTGTTCGATGCACTTTTTCTCTAACTATTTTAAAGTTTTATTTGGATTCTTTTTATATGTATACATATGTATATATTTTTGTGTGATCTTTGTGATGCATGCTATACACCTTCACGTACAAAAGGATGTGTTATTTTGTCTAGCTACTAGTATCTGCAACACTTTTGCAAGCGTACTTGTGTGTGTGTGTGTTGGATATGTCTATGTCTTTTGAAATAAATGTGAAAGTTCATTATTTATATATTTTATCTACAATTTATTGATTTAGTAATTAAGCAATCAACCTTAATTATTATGTATCCCTGGGGTCCGTACTCATACCATTATCTTTGACATATCGTACATAATCAACAAGAGGGTATTAACTCAAAATTTAAAAATGTTCAGTAGAAGCAAAACAATTTTTAAATTTACATTAAAGGCATATGAAAAAAAAAATTTTTAAGCCAACTGTTTTACTACCAAAAAGTAGATATGAATATTAATTTTTTTCGATAAGACTTAATTAAACGTGTTTAATCTATTTATACAGAGACAATATGTCGCTAATTTTCTGCAACAACGTCAAAGGTAAAAAATCAGAAATTTTTATTTAAAATCACTTATAAAGGGTGTCCCAACTAGAACGCAATTTTTATATTTGGCGCCATTCGAAGTGTCATTGTTTGACATTTGAACAATTGTTATTGTTTGCTAGTAGAAGGTACGAGGTTAGTAAAAATGGAGCGCTACACGAATGAACAACGCATTCTCATTGTGAAATTGTTTTACCAAAATGGTGAAAGTTTTGCGGCTACAGTTCGCGATAAATTTGGGGTCACAATAATGCTTCAAAAGAGTCAACTGTAAAGAGATTAATAGATAAATTTGCCGAAACTGGGTCTGTTAGTGATGTAAAGACAACAACGCGCCTTCGACCTGGTCGATCGACCGAAAATGTCGCAACTGTACGTGATGATGTCGCTGAAACTCCATCCACCTCAATTCGACACCGAGCTCAGCAAATTGGTGTCTCCAAATCCACTATGCAGCGAATTTTGACAAAATATTTTCATCTTCATACATACAAAGTTCAATTGACTCTGGAACAACATGAAAATGCTGATTTTGCCGATAAAATCATTCAATTGCTGCATCAGTCATTTTCCGGTCGTGTTATTTCGCGTTTTGGAGACCAGAATTGCCCGCCTAGATCGTGCGATTTAACACCTTTAGATTTTTTTGTTTGGGGTTTTTTGAAGTCGATGGCTTACGCGAATAAGCCGACGACGACTTAAGCCTTAAAAGATGAAATTGGACAGTCGTTTGCTGTAAAACTAATACTTTTGAGTTCTGACGATGTTGCAGCAAATGAGCGTATGTTTATCATATTTTTTTTTAAAGTAAAACTATCCTTAAACATTATACTAGCTTAAATAAAACAAGTAAGAGCGCTATAGTAGGCTATGCCGTATCTTTATTTTCGTTTTCTTTTTTTTCGTTTTATACACATTTCCATATTGGAACGGCAATGAAAAAAAAAATTAAAATAACACTCATATCTCAGTCATTTATGAATCGGCATAGTACCACGTAGTGGCCAAGAATGTTTTGGTAATGAAAACACCTGTCTCCCTTCGTTTTGCGAAAAAAACCTCACGCAGGAAAGCAAATTTCTAAAACTTTCCAAGAAATTTTGAACCGCGATGAATTGTAAACCGTAGGAACATTTTTAAGTCTAAAGCAGTGCATAAATTCCAAATTGCATTTTAGTGATACGTATAGGAATATATTCAAATATCAGGTGTATGTTTTTTAAAATTTCCGTGAGATAAAAATGGTTATTTCGAAACTTCAAACCGATCATATCATGTGTTTTTATTAATAACTTTTTAATGTTCTACACGACTATACTATGCCGTTTTTGATATTCGCAAAAAGTGTGAAAAAGTTATAGCCCTAATATACATGTATTTTATAGGGCAGAAGATCAATATTGTAGAAATTACAAACAGAATTGCAAACTTATATACACCTTTTCCACCTGTGCACATTTGAACAAGCGGTGAAAAATCTAGGGTCTTCAAAATTTGTTAGCTCATATAGCATTCCCGAAGATCTTATTGTTTACAACCACAGTAGCCATTTGATTAAGATTTGTTTTAAGAATTTTTGAAATAAAGTATTTTAATATGAAAATTCGTTTGTTTTAAACAATCTTTGTAAATTTTTATTCCATTTTAATTCACTGAAACTGAAACTAAATTGAAAAGTTATACAAAGTTATATTACACCTTCCGACACTCAATATTAGACACGAACCGGATGACATAAGTCTGAAACTAGAGATTAAATGGAGCAAAACTGCGTTCACAGTTTTTTATTTTCTGATCCTGTTTCCTTTTAAAAGGTCTTCAAAATTTCAAAGGATTACATTTTTAAAAAAAATGTTTTAAAATTCTTCTGCTCATCCTACTATGCCAAATTTGGTGTCAAATGATCAAGAAGAGTTGTATATTATTTTGCATTATTTTGTTATTATTCTTTTAGGATTAGAAGATGTCAAAAATGTCCTGACAGGATAAAATAAAAATAATACAAAATATTTTATTATTATATTTTATATTTTATTATTATTATTTTATTATATTATCAAAAAGTAATTTCAATGTTGGGAATACAAAATTTTAATTTCAAAAGATTTTGTTATTCGTGCTTAATTCCCAGTTTTTATCATTGATAAAAACACTTGAAATTTATTGTTGATGGGATAAGCTATTCCTATGCGCATTTCACTGGTTGCTTAGGCCAGATCATCAGGAAACTTCATCCATAAAGATTTTGGAAAAACTAAAGATATTAAACCAAATAAAACTGTTAAGCGTATAAGACTTATAGCAACAGTTCTACTTGTAACAATATCAAAGTTTAAACAAAACACATCAACAATAAAAAGTGGGTTTATCTCATCTTACATTCCCCACTACAATTAGTTGAAATTCTCTCAACATTAACTGTAGTTGTAAGTAGGTTAAGAAAAACAAAATAAAAACAAACAACAACTTACAAAAGATGTTGTCAATTAAGTGTTTTTTTAGGCGGTGCACTTGCCTGTTTATTATCAAAAAGTAATTTCAATGTTGGGAATACAAAATTTTAATTTCAAAAGATTTTGTTATTCGTGCTTAATTCCCAGTTTTTATCATTGATAAAAACACTTGAAATTTATTGTTGATGGGATAAGCTATTCCTATGCGCATTTCACTGGTTGCTTAGGCCAGATCATCAGGAAACTTCATCCATAAAGATTTTGGAAAAACTAAAGATATTAAACCAAATAAAACTGTTAAGCGTATAAGACTTATAGCAACAGTTCTACTTGTAACAATATCAAAGTTTAAACAAAACACATCAACAATAAAAAGTGGGTTTATCTCATCTTACATTCCCCTCTCATCTTACATTCCTGATGATCTGGCCTAAGCAACCAGTGAAATGCGCATAGGAATAGCTTATCCCATCAACAATAAATTTCAAGTGTTTTTATCAATGATAAAAACTGGGAATTAAGCACGAATAACAAAATCTTTTGAAATTAAAATTTTGTATTCCCAACATTGAAATTACTTTTTGATAATAAACAGGCAAGTGCACCGCCTAAAAAAACACTTAATTGACAACATCTTTTGTAAGTTGTTGTTTGTTTTTATTTTGTTTTTCTTAACCTACTTACAACTACAGTTAATGTTGAGAGAATTTCAACTAATTGTAGTGGGGAATGTAAGATGAGATAAACCCACTTTTTATTGTTGATGTGTTTTGTTTAAACTTTGATATTGTTACAAGTAGAACTGTTGCTATAAGTCTTATACGCTTAACAGTTTTATTTGGTTTAATATCTTTAGTTTTTCCAAAATCTTTATGGATGAAGTTTCCTGATGATCTGGCCTAAGCAACCAGTGAAATGCGCATAGGAATAGCTTATCCCATCAACAATAAATTTCAAGTGTTTTTATCAATGATAAAAACTGGGAATTAAGCACGAATAACAAAATCTTTTGAAATTAAAATTTTGTATTCCCAACATTGAAATTACTTTTTGATAATAAACAGGCAAGTGCACCGCCTAAAAAAACACTTAATTGACAACATCTTTTGTAAGTTGTTGTTTGTTTTTATTTTGTTTTTCTTAACCTACTTACAACTACAGTTAATGTTGAGAGAATTTCAACTAATTGTAGTGGGGAATGTAAGATGAGATAAACCCACTTTTTATTGTTGATGTGTTTTGTTTAAACTTTGATATTGTTACAAGTAGAACTGTTGCTATAAGTCTTATACGCTTAACAGTTTTATTTGGTTTAATATCTTTAGTTTTTCCAAAATCTTTATGGATGAAGTTTCCTGATGATCTGGCCTAAGCAACCAGTGAAATGCGCATAGGAATAGCTTATCCCATCAACAAAAAATTTCAAGTGTTTTTATCAATGATAAAAACTGGGAATTAAGCACGAATAACAAAATCTTTTGAAATTTTATTATATTTTTTTATTTTGATCCTGACAGGATAAAATAAAAATAATACAAAATATTTTACAGCTCTTCTTGTTCTTTTGACATCAAATTTGGCATTGTTGGATCCGCGGAAGTATTTTAAAATATTTTTTGAAAAGTGTTCTTCTTTGAAAGTTTGAAGTCCTTTAAAAAGGACACAGGATCACGAAATGAAAAACTGAAAACGTTGTTTTTCTCCATTTAATGTATAGTTTCACAATTTTATCATCCGGTTCGTGTCTCACAATTTTTTTCTTTTTTTGTCGGACGGTGTTATTAATGGCCAATTTTCAGGATTGATATTAAAACACATTTCAGTTTAAAATCGTTTGAAATACAAAATTCTCTTCTTCACTAAGCACCTAAATCAAACTTAATTCACCGATGTGGTACACTTAATTTCAACTTAAGTTTCTATTGTAATTTTAGGAAGGTGGCCTCAATATCACGACAATACAACAACAAGAGGCAAAGCAATAACAATCAGCGGTTTTTTGAGACCACCTTGTAAATAATTATACTTTTTTATGATATTTTTTTGTATTTAGTAGTGCTACCATACTTTCATCTTATTTAAATAAGACTTTTTAAATAAAACTCAAAAAATCAATCTGTATTTAAATACGATTTAAATTTTTATGAAAATTAACTTAATTTAGATTTGATTCCTATCCTGAAAATTGGGCATAAGTAATATAAGGTAATAAGGTAAAATAAGATAGTAATATATGGGTATGAGATTTTCAAGCACTAAAAAATCGAAGATATGCGCATAAAAAAACACTAAAAACTCCAAAATATGCATTAAAAAACAAAAAATATGCACTTAATACTTAAACATTTTAAATAAAAACGCGTTTACTTTCATTCCATTGTTATTCATAGGTATAATTTTTTTTAAAACTTAATTTTAATAACTACATAATTTAAATTTTTGTTTGCATAATCAAATAAATACATTTTTATATTATCAAAAGTAAACCTTTGTCTGTTCAAAAGTCCACCGAAGTAAAAGCATACTTGAAGGATGCCAGTTCATTTGGAGAATATTAATTTTCAAATTCAGATTCCACATTTGTTTCTAGATCAAAAATAGTTGAAAAATATTTTATTGTTTGAAATCCCATATTTATTTGCAAAACGTTTTGGATTTGGTTTTTATTCAGCGTTTAAAAAACTGCAGTCAAAGTAGAAAAACTGTCATTTCTTCCACTTCTTTATTTGTCATTGTCCAAAAAAAAACTGTTGCTTTTACTTCTGATTAATTAAATATAAAAAACTGTTGCTTTTACTTTTAATTAATTAAATATAAACAATCGCTGTCGAACTAAGTCAAAAATCGAACATTTGTATACAAATGTTCGTTTTTTGTTTAACAGTTTTTGGTTTTGACTGCAGTTTTTTAAACCCTGTTTTTATTTGTCGGGCTATTCTTCCTTCCACATTGTTTCCCGTATGAAATCAATTAATCAATATTATCGAATTGGCTTCTTATTTTCTCTGCAACTTTATGTAACCCATGTCCCTAGCAAGTAACATGCAACAGTGTTGGATAAATTATTCTAGGCCAATTGGCAGCCATAAAAATGTAAGGTGCTGCATCGGTTAAAAATTTAAGGATCTTTTGTCGAAATCTTAAATTTATTTATTGATTTAAAAAATTTTTATTTTGGAAATTTTTTTTTACAATTTTTTGAAGAACGTTTTTTTATAATATGGAAATTTAAAAAATATGTCATTCAAAAATGTTTAAATATGCAAAAATAGGCATTTAAAACCGAAATATGCAACAGTATGCAAAAATAAATCGTTGCCATTTTAACGCAATTTTCATGATTCGGAAAGATAATTGGTCGACATCGATCATATACTATCGCAAAAAACATGCATTTGCATGGAAATCGCATCCCTACACTCACAATATTATTACAGTAACGGACTGTAGTTTATTTAAGAAATATTCCGTTCAGTCATTTTTAAATAAATAAACATTTAAAATTCCAAGCAAATTTATTTTTAACTGATTCTAACAGTTATTCAAAAAACTAAGTGCATATTAATACGGATTTTCAGTTGCAGTTAATATTGTCCGTTGATTGAGTTAAATTCTTCTTTATGTTAAAGTAAATAAAAATGTAATTTAAAGCAACGAAAAGTTCATTTAATTTTTACTGTCAAAAATTCAACCGCGAATTCCGTAAAAACAAATCAATATTCAGTTATCTTATATAAATTAATTGTCAAAAAATTAACTACATATTACGTAAAAACAAATAAATATGAAGTTATTTTATAAAATTTTACTGTCAAAAATTCAACACCATATTCAGTAAAAACAATTAAATATTCAGTTATTTTATATAATTTTACTACCAAAAGTTAATTTTTACTTGTCTATAAAAAATGAATTGTTTGTTTTGTGTAAGCAATTCCCATTTTCTATTTGTTAAAATAATTTAGTTAAATACATCAAATCTTAAAAGTAAAAGAATTGCGAATCCATATCGGTCATGCTGCTGGTGTCTTATAATTGAGAGTTCTTCTGTAAACAACGTGGTCAGTACAACAAAAGTAAAACAAACGTGTGTAACTGGGTAAGTAAATAAAAATATTCTCCCTCTCTCACTTATAAGAAAAACAAGCGGACAGGTGTCTGTCTGGTATTTTTTAGAAATTCGGCTCTTTTGTGGAGTAAACGAAAATTTAATAAAATAACTGAAAATTTAATTGTTTTTACTGAATATGGGGTCAATTTTTTGACAGTAAAATTTTAATAAATAACTGAATATTTAATCGTTTTTACTGAATATGGTGTTGAATTTTTGACAGTTAAATTTTACAAAATAACTGAATATTTATTTGATTTTACGGAATATGATGTTGAATTTTTGACAGTAAAAATTAAATGAACTTTTTGTTAAAAATAAATGAAAAATAGGTAGACCGGTTTTTAATTGAACTTTCATTTATTTTATATTACAATTTCAGTTAATTTTACGTACAGAATATTGTGAGTGTAGTAATATACATTAAATAGTAAGCAAATTTAAAACTCGTTGACTTCAACTACTTGTTTTCTTTGTTGGTAAGCTTCGGACTTCAGAAATAAATGGATCTGAACTTAAAAAGAGCCTATTTAAAAGATCTGCATTTTTAGCAATGCGCGATATTTTTCGTATATGTTGCAATCTAAGCTGTTTTATATCCCTATTTTGCGCCTTAGCTGCTTCCTCCGATAATTCACATGTTTACATCAATGCATGCTTGATTACCTCAGCTCCATGGATCAGAATTTTGTTTACCGATGGAGGAAGGTAGTGCCAGGGGTATTCCTTAACAAGTTTTCTAGCTGTCTTAACAGCATATTTCTCAAACTATTCGACATCGATTTTAAATCCAGAATTTATAGCTTGGAGAAGTGTAGCACATCTTTGAAAGATCGACATTTTGAAAAAATATCAGTGCTGTGTTGCCATCGTTCGAATTTCCGCAACCACCAGCTTTTGGCCTTTCTACCAAAACTTCCATTTCGGCCCTAAATCGTTGTTGAATCAAGTGTTTTCTCTTCAAAGCACTTGACTTTTCGTTTAAAATAACAGTTTCTTAAAAAAAATTTTTTTCTGTTTACATACTTATATTTTTCATTCTTTTTAGTCGGATGACTATGAAATTCACCTTCATATGCCAAAATATGCAAAAAAAAACCGCGGCTACAATATTTTTTATTTTTAAAGAGGGGTAAAAAATCTACAATTGTATGTATTCGAAGTGGTGGGCGGATGAGGGCCAAATTACTAAAAGTCTACGTGATTTTTTAATTGACTTATTTTTTCCAGTTAATGTTTGTAGGGCTTAGAAAAAACAATAAGTTTTTTGATTTTTGTCCTATGGGGGAAACCACTATGCTGTGGTGAAGGGTAAAATAATTAAACAAGTATAATTGGGTAAGGCCGTGTGTGTTTCCTTTTTGAGTATAATTTCATACGGATTTTATCTTTGGTATCTTCACACAGAAAAAAGTATAAATTGATTTCAATTAAAAAATTTGTGACCTTAGTTAAAAAATTAATTAAATTTGCACCAGTAAAGAAACTATTAGTATGTATCAATTAAATATATTTTGAAATGAATAACATTTTCTGCGGACTAAGAATATAAATTGTTGCCTAAAAAACTAAATACATATTAATCAACTTTGTAACTTAAGATCTATTTTTACGCAAGCTTTATATGATAGCTCCTATCAAATGTGGGCCAGCCACAGAAAAACTAAACGATGTGAATTATAGTCAAGATAAGAGCAGGTTGTGATGATTTTTGTCTTAATTTTATAATTTAAAAAAAAGTATAATTGGTAAAGCCCTTATATATGATGATCAGAGAGAGGACTAGAACAGAAAGAGGATTTATTTGGAACCTTAGGTATTTTAAGATCTATCGTGGAAACAATTTTGTGTTAAGATTTAAGCGGAGAAACGTGTTTTTATGAACAATTGTGTCTCAGTACCAATTTTAAAAGCGACTTAAGACTGTTAAGCTACGGTCACACTTATTAAATATTTGATCAAATAAGCGTAACCCCTACTTTTGTTAATAGTTAGTGAGGTTTAAAATGGTCTTAATATTACAAAATAAACTAATTATAATACTAGACATAGCAAAAAACTGTTTTTTGTAAGATGTGGTATTTTAATCAAATTAAATATTGATATTAAGCGAAATGATTTTTTAGTTTGGTTGTTGGTCCCGTTTTTTTCGTCAAATATTTGATAAGTCTGACCGTAGCTTTATGCGCAAAAAAAATTTAAGAACTATGTCTCCTTACAGGAATATAGTCATGAAATTTTATGGTAGGATTTTTTTTTTTTTGCATAAAAGTTTTTGCAAAATTTAAGCCAAATAAAAATCTTATAAAAAACAAGAATGAGTGCTATATTCGGCTATGCCGAATCTTATATACCCTTCACCATGATGAGATAAGAACAAAAAGTTATATACATAAATAACGTTCTTTAGATAGGTATTAATAAATATTGAGCCACGCTAACTTTTTAAAAAAAATGTATATAAGCCCGTTTCCTCTATTGCCAAAGTTGATGTTTGAAATTCGTTTTATAATCTTAAAATCGTTTTTTAGAACATAAAAAAATTAAAAAAAAATTATTTTTGGGATTTGAACTGGCAATATCAGTCTCATGAGAGAACTTAACAACTCGGCTACCAATGCTTTTACTGAAGAAGCGTAAAACTAAAATATACTGAGCCTATGAGTTTGTTTCTTTATTTGAGCGGCATATCACATACATGCATTAATGTGTATGCGTAAAATTAAACACAATACAAATAAAATCCACCACTTGTAGTGCAGGGTATAAGAAAACAAAAAAAAACACATTACCAACACTGTATTACCATAGCCACTGTTTAACCGTAGAAACCAAAATTAAATTGGTATGGTATGCTTTTACTGAAGAAGCGCTAAATTAAAATATATTGAGTCTATGAGTTTGTTTCTTTATTTGAGCGGCATATCATATACATGCATTAATGTGTATGCGTATTCACCACCTGTGGTGAAGGGTATAAAAATTATGATTGTAGGCGATTTTTTTTTTTGTGATTGGGCACTAAAATTAATGACTAGTTGAAAACAATTTCAGAAATATTTTTATTCAATTGTTGTCATTGTAGGGATTAGTTAAGAATTACTATTTTATATGTATATGAATCACCCTATACATTATAAACATAATGAATTGATATAAAATAAAGCAGAATGATTGGAACAAGACACACTAATACAGTCATGCCTCTGGATATCGCACTTTTGGTTTTTTGTACACTTCATTTGAGCCCTTGGTGACTTTTCAATCAGTCATTAATTTCTGGGCGCCACTTATGCCATCTTGAATCCTTCCCCCCTAATGTTCAATCTTTTGCCCGTGTCTTAAACTTAGTATGTCTGGCTTTTAAAATTCTCACTTTTATGTCACGCCTCTAATGAAAGTACGCCCCGTTTTTCTTTTACACATTTTATATTAAAACAGGTCGATAAACATGCAAAACAAATAAAAATTGCATCAGTCACTCCAGATTTTATATATTTATTTATTTTTGGGAAAGCGGTTCGTATGGGATAAATCAGTCATGACAGTAAGGTCTTAGTTTCAAAGTTATTACCAATAAATTTTGCTTCAATACCAACATTTAAGCTATATTTATTAATGGTCCTAAATATCACATTGTTACATCCTTTATAAAATTATCGTAAAGAAATTTGTTTTAATATTTTTACCGAATATAGTTTCTTAATTATTTATTTATTCAATATTACAAATAATATTATAAGTTTATAAACAGACTAATAGTAACGTACCTCTTCAGCCTATTATAGTAATATAAATCAGAGTCTCTGGCGGGAAATCGAAATCAACCCTCGCACTTATAAACAAGTTCACTATCAACTAGTCAACAAGGGCACCCACAGATTTTATGTGGTATATTTCGGTAGGGGTTCTTATGTCATTAACGGATTTTCAGAAAATTATTCTATAATTAAAGTTTAAAAGAAGCTTATTACTCGTAGTAAAAATATTGAAAAATAGGTTCATAAAAGCTAGTGTCCTGAACCTGTAACAATTTTTTAAGGAGTATCCTATTAGACATATGGCTCATTCATGTCAACATAAAAATATGACTATGGTACAATTAAAGAGCGATATGTATATCCAGGCAAACATCTAAATACATAATGCGCATTAACTTATATCCATCCATATATACGTTACGTTATAGTAACTTGTACTTCTATGTGAATATGTATGAGTGTCCTTATTAATTCGTATCTATTGAATTTTAAAGACAACTTGAGAATTTTAACACGCATTCAAATTTATCAAATCACACAAACAGAATCAATCAATAAGTTTCCTAAAACAGACAACGTTTTAAATATAATTACCCCCGTATTTATAAACGATTATTAAATTTAACAAACGTTTATTAAGGAGAATTTTCATACAAAATTTGTTTTGTAAACCTTTATTAAATTTAAAATTTTTTTATAAATACAGGCATTTGTGTTCAGTAAACATTTTTTTTTCAAATGTTTAAAAAAAACCCGCAATGTTCTTGAAAAACTTTATTTTCATATAAACGAATTAGTCGTCGTACTGTCCGTTTGTCTGTTATTTTCTATTCATGTATTTTTTGTCGATGCGTTCATAAGGGATTGAATTAAATTGAGTTGAATTGAATTGGATTTTCAATCAGTGAATCAAAGTTCAATCCTAGGCGTTTGGTAAGGACATATTTGTACTGACTTACAAACAAAATACTCAAATATCTACACACATACAAAAACATGTAGTGGCAGACAGGTACTTGATTAAAACATTTGTTACTTTTAAAAGTTTGAAGCCAATACCTGATACAGACTTGAAAATACATTAGACGGGCTTTGTTTTTTTGGATTTGAAATATTAGACCAAATCAATAGAGGAATACTGTTATAATTGAAATTTTGTAAGCATTATCCCCCTGATTTTGAAACGATTATTTAATTAAACAAATGTTTATTAATAAAAACTTTCATAGAAAATTTGTTTCCTAAAATTTGTTACAAAATTATACAAAAATTAAATTACATACGAAATTTTCTATAGAAAATTGACTTTATAAAATTCTCTTATACAAAAATGTCTGAATAAAATTTTTTTGTACACGAAATGTTCTTTAAGAAAGCTCTTATAAACAAAATTTTTAAAAAAAAGTTTCGTTACGGAATTTTCTATAGAAGCGTTTCTTAAACATAATATTTTTTATAACTAATTTTGCTACACTAGAAATTTTTTATACAGAATTTCGTATATAGCAAAATTTTTTTAATGTAAAATTTTCTTATAAAAAATTCACTGGTACACAAAAGTTGTTATAAAAAATACTTTGTTTTACAAAAAATTTCCTTATACTTGAGTCTTTCTATAAAACAAAATCTCTTATTCACGAAGATTTCTGCGGAAATCGAATTGAATTCCACTCAATCAACTTCGTATGATACAGCTTTAAGAAATTCTTGCAAATTAAGTTACACGATTAACGATTAAACCGGTTAATTTCAGACGATTAACCGATTAACCGATGTTACATAATTTTTAATTTTTTGTCATATTTTTGTGTTTTAATTAATTGTTTCGTCTCATATACATGTTTGTAAAATATTTTTGTATACAATATCAGCCCAATTATGAATAAAAATTCCCCGGGAGTTTGCTCCCTTCTCCCATTTTTCCTATGTTAATTCAATTGTAAAAACGGGAAAAGGTAAAAAACTCCCGGGGAATTTTTAATCATAATTGGGCTGTATATTTCCTTCTTGCAAAACATTCTTAACAGAATTACCCGAAACCATTAGAAGTGTTAAAAATTTTTAAAAATTAAATCAGGACTCTAATGGCATAATGGAAGATTTTATATGTTAAGAGAAAACCAGGAAAAGTACTGAGAAATTAGATATTCTTTATTATGGATGCTTCTGATTCCTCCAGCACCCACGATAAGAGAACAAAAATTTTCCAAGTCATTGATATTAAGCGAAATGATTTTTTAGTTTGGTTGTTGGTCCCGTTTTTTTCGTCAAATATTTGATAAGTCTGACCGTAGCTTTATGCGCAAAAAAAATTTAAGAACTATGTCTCCTTACAGGAATATAGTCATGAAATTTTATGGTAGGATTTTTTTTTTTTTGCATAAAAGTTTTTGCAAAATTTAAGCCAAATAAAAATCTTATAAAAAACAAGAATGAGTGCTATATTCGGCTATGCCGAATCTTATATACCCTTCACCATGATGAGATAAGAACAAAAAGTTATATACATAAATAACGTTCTTTAGATAGGTATTAATAAATATTGAGCCACGCTAACTTTTTAAAAAAAATGTATATAAGCCCGTTTCCTCTATTGCCAAAGTTGATGTTTGAAATTCGTTTTATAATCTTAAAATCGTTTTTTAGAACATAAAAAAATTAAAAAAAAATTATTTTTGGGATTTGAACTGGCAATATCAGTCTCATGAGAGAACTTAACAACTCGGCTACCAATGCTTTTACTGAAGAAGCGTAAAACTAAAATATACTGAGCCTATGAGTTTGTTTCTTTATTTGAGCGGCATATCACATACATGCATTAATGTGTATGCGTAAAATTAAACACAATACAAATAAAATCCACCACTTGTAGTGCAGGGTATAAGAAAACAAAAAAAAACACATTACCAACACTGTATTACCATAGCCACTGTTTAACCGTAGAAACCAAAATTAAATTGGTATGGTATGCTTTTACTGAAGAAGCGCTAAATTAAAATATATTGAGTCTATGAGTTTGTTTCTTTATTTGAGCGGCATATCATATACATGCATTAATGTGTATGCGTATTCACCACCTGTGGTGAAGGGTATAAAAATTATGATTGTAGGCGATTTTTTTTTTTGTGATTGGGCACTAAAATTAATGACTAGTTGAAAACAATTTCAGAAATATTTTTATTCAATTGTTGTCATTGTAGGGATTAGTTAAGAATTACTATTTTATATGTATATGAATCACCCTATACATTATAAACATAATGAATTGATATAAAATAAAGCAGAATGATTGGAACAAGACACACTAATACAGTCATGCCTCTGGATATCGCACTTTTGGTTTTTTGTACACTTCATTTGAGCCCTTGGTGACTTTTCAATCAGTCATTAATTTCTGGGCGCCACTTATGCCATCTTGAATCCTTCCCCCCTAATGTTCAATCTTTTGCCCGTGTCTTAAACTTAGTATGTCTGGCTTTTAAAATTCTCACTTTTATGTCACGCCTCTAATGAAAGTACGCCCCGTTTTTCTTTTACACATTTTATATTAAAACAGGTCGATAAACATGCAAAACAAATAAAAATTGCATCAGTCACTCCAGATTTTATATATTTATTTATTTTTGGGAAAGCGGTTCGTATGGGATAAATCAGTCATGACAGTAAGGTCTTAGTTTCAAAGTTATTACCAATAAATTTTGCTTCAATACCAACATTTAAGCTATATTTATTAATGGTCCTAAATATCACATTGTTACATCCTTTATAAAATTATCGTAAAGAAATTTGTTTTAATATTTTTACCGAATATAGTTTCTTAATTATTTATTTATTCAATATTACAAATAATATTATAAGTTTATAAACAGACTAATAGTAACGTACCTCTTCAGCCTATTATAGTAATATAAATCAGAGTCTCTGGCGGGAAATCGAAATCAACCCTCGCACTTATAAACAAGTTCACTATCAACTAGTCAACAAGGGCACCCACAGATTTTATGTGGTATATTTCGGTAGGGGTTCTTATGTCATTAACGGATTTTCAGAAAATTATTCTATAATTAAAGTTTAAAAGAAGCTTATTACTCGTAGTAAAAATATTGAAAAATAGGTTCATAAAAGCTAGTGTCCTGAACCTGTAACAATTTTTTAAGGAGTATCCTATTAGACATATGGCTCATTCATGTCAACATAAAAATATGACTATGGTACAATTAAAGAGCGATATGTATATCCAGGCAAACATCTAAATACATAATGCGCATTAACTTATATCCATCCATATATACGTTACGTTATAGTAACTTGTACTTCTATGTGAATATGTATGAGTGTCCTTATTAATTCGTATCTATTGAATTTTAAAGACAACTTGAGAATTTTAACACGCATTCAAATTTATCAAATCACACAAACAGAATCAATCAATAAGTTTCCTAAAACAGACAACGTTTTAAATATAATTACCCCCGTATTTATAAACGATTATTAAATTTAACAAACGTTTATTAAGGAGAATTTTCATACAAAATTTGTTTTGTAAACCTTTATTAAATTTAAAATTTTTTTATAAATACAGGCATTTGTGTTCAGTAAACATTTTTTTTTCAAATGTTTAAAAAAAACCCGCAATGTTCTTGAAAAACTTTATTTTCATATAAACGAATTAGTCGTCGTACTGTCCGTTTGTCTGTTATTTTCTATTCATGTATTTTTTGTCGATGCGTTCATAAGGGATTGAATTAAATTGAGTTGAATTGAATTGGATTTTCAATCAGTGAATCAAAGTTCAATCCTAGGCGTTTGGTAAGGACATATTTGTACTGACTTACAAACAAAATACTCAAATATCTACACACATACAAAAACATGTAGTGGCAGACAGGTACTTGATTAAAACATTTGTTACTTTTAAAAGTTTGAAGCCAATACCTGATACAGACTTGAAAATACATTAGACGGGCTTTGTTTTTTTGGATTTGAAATATTAGACCAAATCAATAGAGGAATACTGTTATAATTGAAATTTTGTAAGCATTATCCCCCTGATTTTGAAACGATTATTTAATTAAACAAATGTTTATTAATAAAAACTTTCATAGAAAATTTGTTTCCTAAAATTTGTTACAAAATTATACAAAAATTAAATTACATACGAAATTTTCTATAGAAAATTGACTTTATAAAATTCTCTTATACAAAAATGTCTGAATAAAATTTTTTTGTACACGAAATGTTCTTTAAGAAAGCTCTTATAAACAAAATTTTTAAAAAAAAGTTTCGTTACGGAATTTTCTATAGAAGCGTTTCTTAAACATAATATTTTTTATAACTAATTTTGCTACACTAGAAATTTTTTATACAGAATTTCGTATATAGCAAAATTTTTTTAATGTAAAATTTTCTTATAAAAAATTCACTGGTACACAAAAGTTGTTATAAAAAATACTTTGTTTTACAAAAAATTTCCTTATACTTGAGTCTTTCTATAAAACAAAATCTCTTATTCACGAAGATTTCTGCGGAAATCGAATTGAATTCCACTCAATCAACTTCGTATGATACAGCTTTAAGAAATTCTTGCAAATTAAGTTACACGATTAACGATTAAACCGGTTAATTTCAGACGATTAACCGATTAACCGATGTTACATAATTTTTAATTTTTTGTCATATTTTTGTGTTTTAATTAATTGTTTCGTCTCATATACATGTTTGTAAAATATTTTTGTATACAATATCAGCCCAATTATGAATAAAAATTCCCCGGGAGTTTGCTCCCTTCTCCCATTTTTCCTATGTTAATTCAATTGTAAAAACGGGAAAAGGTAAAAAACTCCCGGGGAATTTTTAATCATAATTGGGCTGTATATTTCCTTCTTGCAAAACATTCTTAACAGAATTACCCGAAACCATTAGAAGTGTTAAAAATTTTTAAAAATTAAATCAGGACTCTAATGGCATAATGGAAGATTTTATATGTTAAGAGAAAACCAGGAAAAGTACTGAGAAATTAGATATTCTTTATTATGGATGCTTCTGATTCCTCCAGCACCCACGATAAGAGAACAAAAATTTTCCAAGTCAAAACTGTTGTCAAAACTAAAGAAAATTATCGCTTTAATCCTAAACATTTAAACAATTTTTTTTTTCAAAATTTCAGATCAAAAATCAGATCTCTTTAAACTATTGAAATAACTAATAAATAATAATAATCAAATTTTTTAATTTAGTTAAAAAATTCTGTTTAATAGGAAAATATTTGTCAATAAAATTATTTAACTACAGAAATCTTATTAAAAAACGACGTTTAAAATTCTTGCGTTTTGCGTTTTCGATTTCCAGAACACCCCTGATGATGTATTACTTTAAAAATACATATCACATATTTATGAATTATTTTTTTTGTTTGCTCGTTCTAGATCAAGAATTGCTATTTTTGTTTTTTTTTTATAATAAACTCCAAAAACTAAATAATTTATGCATTTTTAATTATTGAAATTGCCTTATTTATTAAAAAAAACTTTATTAATCGGTTAACCGATCACAAACCAAATTAACCGATTGAACCAAGACCTCGGTTGATTAATCGAGCGATTAACCGATTAAAGCAAAAGCCCGATTAAATGAATACCCTAGTATTTACTTACAACTATTTTCTAGCGAAGCAGACAAGAATTGAGCACTTTGCAACAACTATCAAAGATAAACCAATTGTTTTCAACGACAACACTTAAACTTTTTTTTTTGGGAAGACATGAAAATGTAATTTTTTTTACAGTTCGTTCATTAAGCAATCATTTATTTATTGTAAATGTGGAACGAATTGCAGTTGTTCCTCTGTAAGGATTTAAATTGCAAACCAAAGAAATACCTTGGAATATGTGTCAGCAATCAGCAGAAGTGAATGCAATAGTTATGGCAAGACAAAATAAGGAAAAATTCAAGCAGAAGGTAAAATTATTTGACTTGTATGACTTTTTGGCCAAGGACTTGTTAACGCTTCAACTCAATAGACCGACAGTTGCACAGCTATATGGATGAATGTATGTACGTAATGGTGGTAAACACATTTTTGGCAACACGACCCTTAATGAAAAAATCTGACTTATGTCATGTCTTATTAAAAATGTTGTTCTTTGTAGAAACAATATCTGCACATAAACAATTAAGTTGGATTTAAATATCTGTATGAATTATACAAATTTTATTTATAGTATATAATTTATATACTATAAATAAAATGCACTTATCATTAAACCGATCGTTGATGACTTTTGGAACCTAAAGTGTTTGCCATCCGAGCTTAAAGAAGGTGTTATTATCAAACTTCCCAAAAAAGGGGACCTTTCAAAATGCAGAAACTGGAGAGGAATAACGCTTTTAAGTCTGATCAAAACCATAACACGCATCATCTACACGAGGTTGTCACCTACATTTATGAACGACCTAAGATGTGAACAAGCTGGCTTTAGACCTGGCCGCTCCTGTGTGGACCAACTAAATAGTCTCCGGGTAATCGTAGAGCAATCTGTTGAATGGCGCTCACCACTATACTTAGCCTTCATAGATTTTGAAAGAGCCTTTGACACCCTTAACCATCATGCTATATGGAAAATACTTAAGTGTAGAGGTGTGCCGGAAAAGATAATTGAACTCATCAAAGAGCTTTATGATACTGCCTGTTGTCGAGTCTTGCACGAAGGTCAACTGGGTGAAAATCTTCCCATAAACGTTGGTGTGCGACAAGGCTGCATTTTATCACCACTCCTATTTAATATCGTTCTAGACACAATGATGCGGCAGGTAACGACTATGAGAAGAGGTATTACGTGGGGCTTACAGGATAGATTAGAGGATTTGGACTTTGCAGACGACATATGCTTACTCTCACATAACTTTGAGGATATGTCGACCAAACTCAACATGATTCATGAACTGGGAATGAAAGTCGGTTTAAAGATCAACTTTGCAAAAACAAAAGTAATGCGAATTAACACCAACAATGCAACAAAGCTCAAAATAAATGAAAATGAATTAGAAGATGTAAGCAGCTTTTGTTACTTAGGAAGCATAATTTCTACCTCTGGAGGATCTGATGACGATATCAAAAGTCGTATAAATAAGGCTAAGCAGGCATTTGGAGCTCTACAACCCGTATGGAGATCCTCTCAGTACTCAATAAAAACAAAATTACGGCTTTTTTCCTCAAATGTAACATCCACCCTTCTATATGGTTGTGAATCCTGGAACACTTCTCAACGCCAGATTAAATCCCTAAGAAGAATCCTTCACATTTTTTGGCCAGCAACAATATCAAACACTGAGCTGTGGAGAAGGACAAACCAGATACCTGTTCAAAGTGAAATCCTCAAGAGAAAATGGAATTGGTTGGGTCATATCTTAAGAAGACCACAAGAAGATATTGCACGAATGGCAATTGACTGGAATCCACAAGGCAGTAGGCGACCAGGAAGGCCATCTCATACTTGGAGAAGGATGCTTGAAAGTGAAATACAATCAACTCGAAAAAGCTGGCGTGAAATAAAAAAT
This sequence comes from Pollenia griseotomentosa, assembly GCA_963931875.1. Lineage (NCBI taxonomy): Eukaryota > Metazoa > Arthropoda > Insecta > Diptera > Polleniidae > Pollenia > Pollenia griseotomentosa. Next base: position 20,364,702 of record OZ007561.1, read on the forward strand.
TTGGCAGAAGACAGATCAGAATGGAAGAAGTTTGTTGTGGCCCTATGTTCCTCCATGGAACCCTAGGATTAAATATATATATATATATATAATTTATAAGCTTTGAAACAACTTAGGAAGAAAGTGTATACAGCAAGTACTTCTCAACAAACTTTTCCTTATAGAGATCATTATACAAACAATTTTAAATAGAAAATTCTCTAAAACACACAATTTTTTTACGAATATAAATTTCTATAAAAGAGAATTTATACACAAAATACTCCAAAGAAAATTCTTTTATACAAAATTTACTTCAACTGAGCGACCTAAATGAGTGCTACAGTCTATACACCGAAAGAAAAAACTCGTACTTAATTTAAGTTTTTTCTACCTTCTTTAAGTACTAGTCGTATTTAAAAACTTAAGTACGAATAACACTAAAAAGTACTTAAAACGATCCTTAATGTGATAACTTTCGGAAAACAATATGCGTGTATACGCGTGTGTTTGTTGTAGAAACAAAAACAGCATGACAAAATAAGGTAAAAACGATTTGATCGTTTTGTGTAGAAACAACAACAACACTACAAGAAGAAAAACATACCTTTTTTATGTTTAAAAAGTAAAATTAGAATCAAAAATTCCCAAATTTTATTTGCTTAAAGTATTAAAGATAAACATCAAATTTTCTAAGTAGAATGATGACGAAAATCATATCGGGCATGGTGATGATGTTTTAAAGTTGATGATTCTTTTGTAAAACAAGAGCGAAGTTAAAAACAAACATGTGTAAAGCAGCCCATACACGACTGAATTCAATTGTCAACTGAGTAGGTTGTTGTCCAAATCAAAGCGTGTATGGCTTTGTCAATTGAGTAGTTTAACGGTCGAGTTGATTGAAGAAAAATCAAAAGATATTGATTTTTTCAAGTTGACTACTTAGTCTTTCAATTCGATTGTACTGTGTGTGCTCAAATCTCTTGATAAGCTGTCAAAATTAATGTTTGTAGTTTTCTTTTGCAAAAAAAAAGTTAAGTACTTAAAAAATTGTCTTTTATTTCATAAAATTTTAAAATTAATTTAAAATCTTTCAATTCAGTTGATGAAGTGTGTGGCCGAGTATCAAATCAGTTGAAAGACTCAGTTGACAATTGAATTGAAACGTGTATGAAACGCATAATATTATTCTCTCTATATCTGGTCTTTAGGGTTTTGAATTATTTTATGTACGAATTTGGGATTAAACCAGAAACTAGTCAATCGTATTTTGGGATAATTTAAAATATGAGTCACTTGAATAAGTCGAACTTGAATCAATCATTTTATGACTGATTTAAGGAAATCCGTCCTTACCGTCTGCATTCAATACGTATACGCATTCTATGGATTTTGCTTTGTAAGTTGTCACATACAATTACAACGATATTGATTTTTTGACAGATGCATTAGCTTGTGATGTGGACCTCCAGCATTAGATTCATACTGGTTTAAAATTTGTCAAAGATCCCAAAAAATATTCACTACCGAAAAATTTAAATTCTTGCTGAAGGGAATCATAGATTCAGCACAGCTGAAAAAAGCAATTTACTTGTTTTACATTAAAGAAATAATAATTCTATTTCTTCCTTATCTGGTGACACAGATACAATTTCAATTCATTTGTATTTGAAATATAAACAATAAAACCACCCAGTGAAAAATCTCAATTACTTTAATAACAACATCATTATTTTGAGAATTATTTATATATATAACCAAAGCAAGTAGCATTGTCAGTATTTTATTATGTAGTACAATTAGTTGAATGTTATTTATCACAACTTTACTTTTTACAACTCCCATTATTTATTTAGTTATTCATACAGGCAGTCAGTCAATCAGTCAGAGTTTCAGTTATTCATTATTTCAATTTTCTTTATGTTTCATCCACATTTTTTATTCTCCTTAAATCCTAAATAATTGAAATTGTCAATCACGCTTTTCATTAAATTAAAAAAATTCCTGCTGTATCGTATTTCAGCAAAATGTAACCGAAACATCAGAAAAGCAAAACCCAACCAAACGAGTTCAATCATACCGAAACACCTCCCTTCTGCAACCCCAACCTACAACTTGCCACTGATTTATTTATTGTTACTCTCTGTATGGAATAAGGAAATATAATAAGATAAAAATCAAAGTTAACATTTATTATATACAAAACTAAGAATAAATAAATACACAACATATAAAATATATTTACTTAGAGAGATAACGAAAAATTAACAAATAAGAATAAATCAACGTTGCATGATCACGAACTGTTTGAGGCAAAAGTCAAAAAGTATAAGTTTTAAAGAAAAAGAGTCTAATTTTTCAGGCACATGTTTTAGCAAAAAATTTGATTTTTAGATCTTAAAGTACTTTTGCTGTTTTCCTTATAACTCAGCAATTTGTTCACTCAGTTTTTTTAGTTTTTTCTAAAAAACACCAAAAACAAATACTTTTTAATCAATTGTATACAAAAAACGTCAAAAAGTTGCACCGGTATTTCGAAGAATTGTTACTCTGGATACTCACGTAAGGTCTAGGTAAAATAATGTACTTACTAAACCATTGAAGGATCGTAAATTTCAATATTGTTGTGGGAGCCCATAATTTAATGTGTAGGAATGAAGAAAAATTTGTTTTTAAAAAAATTACCAAAAACAGGTACGTATTTTACACCTTTATCGTTCAAATATCGAAAAAGTACCAAACTCATATTTTTTTAGATAAGTTACGACTGTGATACAAATTTTATTTCGATGTTTGTTGGTTTAAAAGAAATACAGGGCCCTGATTCTAGCAGTCTTGATGGAGTACCATCTCGATTCGAAAGCAGTTATAATTAGTTCAGTCAAAACTGAACGAATCGGAATTATTTTTTCAGTGTTGCAAAGCATTAATTTGAGGTTCACAATACTGTAAAAACAATTTCGATTCGTTCAGTATCGACTGAAAGAATTAGAAATAAAATTACTTTCGAATCGAGAAAGAACTCGATCACGACTGCCAGAATTAGACCCCAGGTTTTACCCGTTTATTCGCAAAATGGCCGAACTTAATTGCAATTTGATCTTTTTTTTTAATTATTTTAGTGTTTATTTTTTATTATTTAATTCTTTTACTTTAATTATAATTTGCTACAATTTCACAATCTTAATTTCTTCCCCACACAATTAACTTATATTTTTTTCTTTTTTCAATTGACAACCAAATCTGACGTTTTATGTAAGCAATATTATTCAACAAAAATTGACTAACAATTATTGCAACATAAGATGCCGGCATTAAATATGTACAAAAAAGTGCTGTCTACATTAAACATAACATAATTTTGACATTAACTGCAATATATGTCGCAATATTTATCTCTGGTATAGACGGGCAGTTACGTTAAAAAAATAAAAATTGCTAAGAAGAGATTAAAAAATTCACATCTTGAGCCGCGCCGGAGCTAGTATGAATTTAGTATTTTCGAAAAAAGTCAGTTTTTAAATTTTAGTATTTTATTTACTATCAATTATTATTAATAAACATTTTTAATTCAACAAAGAACTTTTTTGACCCGTCCCCTTGATCCTACAAGCATAGGGTCTCAAAAAACTACTTTAAAGTCTTAAATTTACATACAACATAATGGAATGAGAAAATTTTATTCATCTCTCAAGAGTTGAGTTTACTATATTTTCAAAAAACCTGATTTATTATGTATAAGTAATATGAAATTTGCGATTTTTGACATATGACGTTGTTGCAGCAAATATATAGATAGATAAATATCGTTATTCCATAATTCAGTGATAATAACAAAACAATAAATTAATTTGTTGAACAAAAACATATCTGTGGCATTTTGACAAAACAGCTTAAGTCAAATTTAAAAAGTTGAAAAAAATGTTAATCATACAAATTTTCATTAAAAAAAAACATTTTTGTTTACGTTTAAAAAATTTTGTATTATAAACGATATTTTTTTTTAGATTTTGTTTATTTTAGTATTTGTTTAAAATGATTTTCTCATCGAGTTTTTTTAAAAACTTTTTTGCTATCTTGTCTCGACTTAAGATGTTTTGTCGAAATGCCACCGATATAACTCTGAAAAAAAAAATAGATAAACGTGTCAAAACGGTGGTCAGTCTATAAATGTTTCACTAAATATTCTCTCCACACACACATTCGGGACTCTGGCCCTGTTTTTCATGGTCGAGAAGTACGTGCCCATGTCATTTTTTATGTAAGACACGCGCAGGTTAACAAAATTAGTTAATTTAGAAAATCTTTTTAATTAATCGGTTAAATCTTTGTGATTGAAAGATTCAGCTTCGATATTAAAAATTATTTTATTGATTTAAAAAAACTTCGTTAAAATCGAAAAACTTTATCCCCCGTATTTATAAACGATTATTAAATTTAACAAACGTTTATTAAGGAGAATTTTCATACACAATTTGTTTTGTAAACCTTTATTAAATGTAAATTTTTTTTATAAATACAGGCATAATTGTTTAAAAACTTTAATATAAAATGAGTGACAATTTTTTTTAATATAAAAATTGCATGCGGAATTTATTTTAAATCTAAAAGCGAAACATTTTTTCTATGGGTAAAAAGGAATTGCGTTTGGAAATTTAAAACTGCTTTCAGAGACAGAAGTTCTTATCTTTATTAATGAATCAAGTAGTTTTTATGAATATTGCTTCGTTTTGTGCCATGTGCCAAACATTACGAAAATTTGGCCAAATATAACAAAATTATACATGTTACGACGGGCCTTTAAAAGTTACTAAACATACATATAACAAATGTACACAAACGGCATCAGCGGTATGTATGTATCAATCTTATATTTGTGAGTGCTCTATTGTGATATTGATGCTTTCATTTTTTTTTCTCCAACTCTCATGTATTTTGATTTCGTTTTATTGATATATAAAATAATTCATTCATAAAAAATATGGCTTCCTCAAAGGAGCTGGTTTTGATGGTGCTGTTTAAATAACACGTATTTTGTAGAAAATGCTATAAATCGATTGTCCTACTTGTCAAGAAAACAATTAGAAGAGCATACTCGTATTAAATAAGACTTCTACGTCTTGTTAGAGTTTAGTTTGGTTTAGTTTTTCGTTCCATCTTTTTTTGTTTTATTTTTTTTTTTTTTTTGCAATAAAATACTGCTCCCAGCATTAAATTACCGCAATCTCTTGTTGAATTTATATGATGAATACTATCAAATAAAAATGTGGTGCCACATTGAAAGCTTAGTAAAATGTTGCGAGTTCACTTCGTTTAGTAGAGATTTTTCCAGTGGAACACACACTCTGTCAACAATGAGATGTATCTGCTTATTGTTGACATAGAAAATGTTGCGATAGCAAATGTTGAGTCAACCAATGTTGCTGTGATATTTTTCATTTCGATAGACTTGTTGATAGATGATTTTATGTAAAGATTTTTATATATATTTTTAAATGAATAAATGCCGAATAATGTTGAAATAAAAACAAATTTTACTGCCTGGCGCACAATGTCGACAAGAACATTTCTTTCGCATATTTATATTAAAAACAATAATAAAAAAACTAAAATTTGTTTTTGTTTTCAATATAAATTTGTTTTTGTTTTCAATATAAATTTATGAAGAAATGTTCTTGTCGAATAAAAAAACCTGATCCAAATGACTTAAAAGAATTTCTTATTTAAATATTTTTTTTAGTATACTCAGATACTTTTAATAGAATTTCGTTTTTCTAAGAACTTTGATTTTGCAAAAATTGTACTTTTTTAATTGATCAATCAAATTTTCCAATTTAATTTTCGTTAGTAGCCAGTGAAGCTAGTACTGACTTAAAAATTTCGAAAACTTTCGGAAAGTAATGGCAAAGATTGATTACTTTATTTGCTTTCTTGCTAAATTTTCTATAAGCACATTCCTCCAAGTTTAATTAAATAATCCTTATGATTATCGCAAATGAATTGAATGATTTTCTTTAAAAATCAAATCTTAAACAATTCTTTGCGAAAAATTCTAACGAATTCAAATCAACGCTTGTGGTTTTATTATTTAAGTTTTGTTAACCGAGGAGAAAAATTATCTCGCATTTTTCAAATTTGTTTACTAAATACATTAAAGGCAAACAATCAACTAAAGCCGAAAGGGCTTTAAAAAGACTTCGCAACTTGCCAGGTTAGATTTCCTTAATTTCTTGGGATATGAGATCCAGTTATTTTTTTGCCGGTAGGCAAAAATGTCTCAAGTCAGAAACTGTAGTTTATCGTATTGTTAAATTGTAGATTATTTTTTGGAGTATTTGATAGACTTTTTTCTTAAAGAGCAGATGATAACGATAAGAAGCAGTTGCGATAGACTTAAGTTATTGATACCAAGCGAAAGAAAAAAAACTTTTAAACTTATACCCAGCAATGCGATTGGCATTGATGTCTCAATTCATATCCCCTATTAAAGATGGATTTTGGGACTTCAAAAGTCTCAGCGATGAATGGAAAGCGGGACTCGTAGTTAAAATTCATAAGAAAGGAGACCTTGCTAAATTTGAGAAGCATTACTCTGCTAACCGTAATGAACAAAAGATTGACAAACGTTCTCGCCCACAGAATATTCGATATTAATCATATTGATATTTAGGCGAAGGATAATTATATAACAGACAAGTAAGTTCAAAAAATTTTCCTAGAATTTTTATGAAATGTATAACAACATGTTGACTGGAAGTTATCACAAAGCAAAACTCTCTCTTTTGCCAGTTAAATGTCTGCTCAATTTTTTACATTTTGAGTACCAGCAACTGAACTGAGCATGACTAGTCGAAAATTAAGAAACGAAACGAAGCTCAACGTTTCCACTTTACATTGAGTCTATTAAATTCAGTTCGTTTTGGTTTTCCGCGGCCGATGATTGGGTCTTTTAAATTGTGCACAATTCTAGCGAACAAAAATTTTGCTTAAATTTAACTTAAGAAGAAAAATATTAAACTGAAACTTAAAATAAATTAAATTAAAAAATTAAAACACAATTAGTCATGGATTAAAATTTATTATAACAAATACAAATATACATATCGGAAAAATCAGGATACGGTTGAAAGAATTTCTAATCAGATTTGGCATAAATAAATTGAAATTTCATGAAGAAGGAATTGTTTATGTATGAAAGATTATGAAAAAAATGGTTTAATAGTGCGTGTTTGGTTTTATGTAACTATAATGAATATTGAAGAATATCGCAAAAAAGTGGTCGTGTTCAATAACCTTTACCAGGTCAATCGAACAAATAGTTACTCATTTACGTGAATAAAAATTTATGATAACTTAACAGAAACACGAAAATTATTGAAATTGAAGTGCATTTAATAACAAAATTAAAAAAGCATAAAAAAAAGAAATGGATTCTAGATTTATTAAAGAAAATTATATTTTAAAACAAATCTGCTCAATTTAAAGTAAAAAAAAAACGTATAACAAAATCTTCAGTGAACAAAATCACAATTTGTATACAACTTCAAAAAAAAAAAAAATAAATAAATAAAAAATGGGTATTAAGCACAACAAACAAAATCTTATTAATCAAAAATTATGTGTTTCCGAAAATAATTTTGATATTAAAAAAAAACCTTAATTCTAGAGAACAAATGTTTCTTTCATTGCCGTCAAGAGATTAAAAGACCAAAAATAGCTGCAACAAAATTCAAACGTTCGCAAATGACACTTTTTATTTGTCTGCCAGTTTTGCATCTAACACCGACAATTTTCTTTTCGCCACAACAAAGTCGTGCACAGAAAGTGGAACACAATGCTGGTGGCTCAAAATACCACCATTCCACAGACGAAGTTGCTGTCTCATCCCACCATAATGTTAATGCCATGATTGACAAGGAATATTTGGATTCATTCAATGATCAACAACTGCATGCAGTCAGCTGACAATAGAGTGACGGTTAACCATCAGGAAATGAGTACTTGGGTACGTTCGTAAATGCAGTTGTTGCGCATTAGTAAAGTTGAATGTTCATTAATGCACCACTCGTAAGAAACTTGGCATTACTTTCATGTGTCAAAAGTTTTTTTAATGCAGTGATGCCACAGTTCTTCAGCAAATATTGGCAATTATTGCATCAGTTAATTTTATGATGCAATAACTTTTAACATTAAAGAAATTGTTTTATTTATCTTTGTTGATGCTTTTTCTTGTAATTTATAAGAAAACTATTATTTTTGGTTAAATATTTTCAATAAAATTTGCCATCGCGATTGTTGATAACATATTTTTTTTTAAGTTTTATGTTCGCTCATTAAACTTTTAAAATTAAGCTTGTGTTCAAAAATTCAAACTTTGCACAGTTGTTGTGCAGTAAAAAAGCATCAGCATCACAAGTGCAGCTGGTGATCAAGCATCAGCAACAAAATTTTGCATCACTGCAGCAGTGATGCACAGTTTTGATGCATTTACGAACGTACCCCTTGTCAGTCGGTGTATGCTTGTGGAAGTGCAGCAAGCAAACCGTATTTAAAATATTAGCGGAATTCACAGTTTGCTATTGTAGACCTTTTTTGATTAATTGTAAACACGACATAAACAAAATCATACATTTTTAATTAACTACAACACATCGTTCATTTAATTCAATAGTGGCATCACTCAAAAAATGAAATTTTGGAGTTGGTGATGTAGAATTATTCGTTTTTCTTTACGTTGTCTATAAGATTCATCTTTATATCTTTTATACTTTTCCCGTTTAAAGAGAATGAGTCGTTATTTTTTCCAAGTGCTTAGAGAAAATTAAAAACTTTAAACGCGTTTATCTCAAAATGAATTTTTTGAGTTTTTTCACTATTAAGGTAAATGAGCGATAAACTATAGATGTGTGATTCCGTGATTTGCTTAAGGAACATCGTGATTGGTGAAGGTGATTAAAAATCAGTGTTTTTCAAGACTGTAGTTGTGATCACGGTTTGTCGGTTTTCAGTTCTTTTATAGTTATCATTAAATAAAACAAAAAAACAATGAACTATATATAATTTTTTTTTACGCGGATCAAGTTAATAGTTTCAGAACTTAAAACAACACATACAACTATCAAATGTATATTTAAAATAAAGTTCTTAACCAATGTATTTCTATCAAGTAGTCCCAATTTATAATCTGGGCATTTCTTCGGAACTTCGCTTACTTTTTCAAAATGAATTGCTTCTCTCACTCATTCTTTAGTAGCTTTCTTATATAACTTATACAACTTATATAACAAAATCTATAACTACTTATTTCTGGATGTATGAAGGTGAAAAAATAATGACTTACATTTAAATGCGTTCATTTTGGGACATTCCTTGCAAAATTCATTGGTTCTTTCAGTAGAATTGTTATTAGTGCCTTTATGTTTTTCTTTGTAGGCGAAGTTTTTGCTGGGTCCATAGTGTAAATTGGGACTTACTGTCATTATTCATTATTTCATAGAAAAAACGCTATAACCCACACAAACAGTGAGATATTACTAATATTTGTATGTAACAAAAAATAAAACAAATAACAGTGATTAAATCGCAGGTACAGAAATGTCGCTCATGTCTAGTTGTAACTGCATTTTTTTACAAGTGTGAAGCAACATTTGGCGCCATAATGTATTTTGCTATAAAAAAAGAATTAACATTTCTTTAATTAAAAAGAGAAACTATCAAAAACACAGAAAATATAAAACGAAAATGGAATAAGAGTGAAAATGTTGCTGAAATATTAACAGTAACATTCAAAACTCGCAATATTATTTTAGCAACTTTAATTTGGTCAATTGCAGTTTTCATTAAACAGCTAAAAATATTTTCTTATTCTTTAAGTACGCTTTAAATTGTTTATCCTTTTTAGTCACTTTTATTCTGCGTTTCGATTCCCGCTACATATAAATAATACAAAGTAAATTTTGTAATTAATTAATGAAAAAAACTTTAATAAAAAAACGTAAGGGAACTCACGCCTTTATTCCCTATTATTATGCTTTTATTCAGTATTTTTATGCTCTGGATAAAAGATAAAAAGATAACATAAACATAACAATTTAATTCATTAAACAATAATAAAAACAAAATATAAATTGAGGTACTCAAGATATAAGATCAAAAAGTTAATTAATAAAATATATAAAATACATACTTTAAAGAAATATATAACATTTTTTAATGGCTTAGGAAATAACTTTCTGACGCTTTGTAAGTCGTCAAAAAGTATATTCTTGATTTTATTTACTAATACCATGTTTCCGAAAAATTTCGTTCATTTTTTACCGAGGTTGGACAAAAGTGCACCGTTGTAGCATGCTTCGGATTCATAATCAGAAGCAATTTTTTCTTTTTTATAAGCAACGTCTATATCAGTCAAATGTATGTGAAGGTTGATGCAAAAATAGCATCAACCGGACTGCTTCTTACAAACCTTTTCATTTCAATAGGTCCATTTGTAATCTTTAGGACAATGTCTTTTTTAAGTTGTATGTTGCAGTATCTTACACGACTTTCCAAAATGTTATTTTATTTCGGTTTCCCCGCACTTCACGGGTATATAAACCAACACAAATTGAAATTGAAAATTTGTGTTTACCACCTAATAAACATATCGCTCCTTCATTGCGTCATAGTCATATCTTAAAATTTAAAGTAACTTTAGCAAAGTTTTCCTTCATATCTTCTTGTATTATATCTCAAACTGAACCGAAGTTATAGCAAAATATATCTTTAAATCGGTACATTTTGAAAACTTTAATCGCATTTTGCCAAGATCGTTTGTTTTTGTAGATATGACTTTGTTGCAATAAAGGAGCGATATGTTTAGGTATCTCTTTTTTTTAAGACTTGTTCATGGACAATGAAACTTTACTGCCTGCATCTTATTTTGAATTAATGTACTTTATTAACTCTTCATTTCACTAAATGTAGTAATTATCAATTGTCCATTCCGCTTTTAGTAGATCTATTGCATCAGGAGACATTGATTTAAGTACATGTACACACTATTTGCAATTGATCTAATCCACAACCCATCCACAGATGCTAATTTTTAGAGAATAGAAAACTAAATTTCAAAGTATAAATAGCTATTATGAGGCATTTTTTATTTCCCGGGATCCCGCAAGAAAAATCCCGGGAAAACGGGAAATAAAATAATTGAAAAATCCCGGGAAAAAACCCTATTTAAAAGTCAAATATTACTAAATTTTCGAGCTTAAGGTCTTTTTGTTATAAAAAACTTTTAAGCTCGAAAATTTAGTAATATTTGAAAAATTAAAGGTCGAACAAAATACATATTATATACTTTAAATTTAAAAGTTTTAAATAAATTAAGTAGGTAATAAGCTCGAGGTCTGTGTTTTAACATTTTGTTTTATTTATTTATTTACAAAAAAAAAAAAAAAATTATAACCCCTCGAGCCTGATTATTTACTTTAATTTAATTTATTTTAAATTTGAAAGGTCGAAATAACAGCATATTTATTTAAATTTCTGTTAAATTTAAACCTAGAACTCTGTTCAAATTTTTTAAAAATGTTAAAAGCTAGTTTACACTATTATACTTTGTATTAATACATGTTAAAAACTCAAGTAATATGTAAAAATCTGATAGTGTGAATGCATGTGTGATGAAACTGACAAGTATTATAAAACAAAGTTTGGCATCCCATACGACTACATCGTTTTTTGAAAAATTTCTAAACAATAACACTTTTCATTGAATCACGGTTGCATTTTATTTCATGTGTGAGTGTTTATACTTTGTGTGTTGGTGCTAACACAAACTGTCATATTAAATTAGTTTTTTTGACAGTCGCAACAAAACTCACTAGATTTCTATCTCAAAAAGTATTATGGAATACGTTAGACTTGTGAGATAGTGTAAACTAGCCTTAAGCAACATTAATTATTTCACAAGAAAATTTTGACATGTATCAATGTTAACTATCTTGCGAGTTTGAATTCGACTTTTTATTCCGACATTGTTTATCATTTTTTTTACTAAAAATGTATTTTTTAATGAACAATTAAATAAAAAAGAATGTTAATATGGATGAAAAACTGTTAACGATTGTGTCATCTAAATTAATAAAATTTATTATTTAATATAACGTTCATACTTTTTTTCTTTAGCTTAAATTTCTACGTGAAAAAAGTGCAGCTTATATTAGATATTTCGCAGTTGTAAAAAAATGTTGCAGAAAAATTGCCTGTTTTTTCTTTTCCTTTCATAGCAAGACTATAAATCTTGCTGCGTAACTGAATGCGGGAACGTAATCAAAATGCAGAATAAGGGTGAATATTTCACGAACCAACGCATTCATATTTTTTGGCGGTAAAAAATATGTAAACTAGAAAGCTTCATTGATTTCTTTACAATACAGAAGAAAAAGTCGCTAATCGTAGTATATTTAAAGAGGTTAAAACTTAATAAGAGTCGTGAATTCCGCAATTGTTTAACAATTTGCATGAGTACACAAAGTTTATTAAATAAAAATAAATATTTATTTTCTTATTTACAGCAGGTGATCGTTCGACTTGAACAATGGCAAAAGAAATTAAACGAAAAGCATTGCAAAATTAAAAACATTATGGAACGGTGTTTTGGGGTTTCTGCTGTTGGTTGGTTCCAGGCGACTTTTTTGCAGTCCAAAAACAAAGCCACCAAAGCTTTGAATGCTTGCTGTGCTCTTCACTATATTTGTCAATGATACAAAACAACTTTCTTCCAACACAGTCATAAGATTTTCTACGAAATGCAACAAACTACGACGTGCTGAAAATTTGAAAAAAAATCTCACGGAGTATCTTTGAGAAATAATTAAACAATTAATTTGCAGTAAATAAAAACAAAAAACTAAACAGAATTTCGTTGTTTTATTTTAAAAGAAACTAAAAAATTGCATACATAAATACGTTAGAAGAAAATATACGTAAACAAATTACTAAGGCGAATTCATGTAAACGGTGGTGTCGATACTACAACAAGTAACAACACCAAAAACACAACAATGTATTTTTTTGTTGCTTTTGTTGATCCATATGTCAAAACCACAAGGAACTTTTGACATTTCTCTCTCTAATTAAGAAAAAAAAGTAGCACAGCTGTGCTTTCAACGCCACCTGAAAACTGAATTCGCCTTGCAAATTACATTAAAAAAACAAAATAAATAAAAAAGCAAACCAGGAACTGCTTTTCAGCAAACTTATTTAAGTTATTGAATAAGTTGCGCTTGTTTCTACATGATTAAGAATTTACTTCTGAGATGCTACTTGTTTTCGTAGAAGTGTCATCTGATTTTCTTTATATCAAAAAAAAAAACCATTAAACGATTTTATAGCAAAAATTATATTATATACTATACTTATTTTCATAGAAGCTGGGGGCTGCGATTCCCCTTACTCTTCCGGCTTATGAGACGACTTTACTACAGTGACCTATACATCCTCTGTAGATGATTTGTTCTTTGGTCGTTATGACACACAACTTTATAGCATAGCAATGGTAGCGCAACTAATGAAAATTTGTTTAGAACCTTTCCTCGCGGTAGTTTTAATCATAATTGCAATCGAATGATGGCTGTTGTAATATAAATACGGAATCGGCAGCTTCAACAACCATCGCAAAACTGTCTAATTTTGGATAAGACATAGTGGTGGGGGGCTATCTAAATAATAATGTCCTGCCCGCGGCCGAACTGCAACTAAATCTTCATGTGCATATTAATTCTTTGCATAAACAACTATAAGGAGGTACCTTGGGACGCTCTAGTGCCAGTAATCATTTGAGTGTAGCCACACTAATGTCCAGTAATTCCGCTACATGATATAGTCCACCTTTTACCAGTCAATGCAAAAACAATACGAGTGTAGCAGAAAGGTGAAGGACCTGTGTTACCTGCCATCACCGCTATTAAAAGAGCATTGATGCACTGAAAGAATTTTCTTCACAATACTAATGAATTTTGACATTAATCCCATGAAACATTTTTCATTAAAATGTATTTAATGAAAAATTACATTAGATCTATGAACATTATTTATTGGATGAATACTTTCAAAAAAGTAAAAAAAAAATTTTTATTTTATTTTTTTTTTATTAAATTTTTTTTTAATTCCTTTCAATAATTTCTTAAGCTCAAGGTCCGTTTTATATAAAGAATATATATTTAAAATTTATCCAATATTTCGCTATATCAGGGATTTTTCAGGGATTTTTTGGTTTTTTTATATTTAAAACAAATTTTTATAAACAACATTTAATGAAAAAACAAAACTATCAATTATGAAATTTAATAAAAATTATACACCGGAAACAAAAATTTTTCTATTACATTTTTGTAAACTTATTTAATTTCCTATCTTATTCTTATAAATTAAATTTCTGTAATTTTGAGCTACATTGTCCGTATCTGTCTTAAAATTAATTCTTTGTTCCATTGGTATGTTTATAATTTGCAACATTTCTAACATGAAGCGTCGTTTGTAGTTTGTTTCTGTATTTAAAACTGTTGTATTTTCAAAATCTGGTGTATGATTCAAATTGGCACAATGCAATGACAATGCAGTTTTTTGAGAAGATTTATTTTTGATCAGATCTATGTCCTGCTAATCTAATTCTTAATTTGTTTTTTTTGGTACCTATATATACTTTACTACATACTTCATTATCCTTACCCTTACAAGGTATCTTGTAAATAATATTAGATTTGTCTAATTTTTCTGTCTTATCTTTCATATTAGAATTTTGCAATCGTTCTGAAAACATTGGTACATAAGTTAAAGACTTATAAATTTTAGGTTCAGTTACCGTATTTACACTAACTTCCCTATGTCCTTTGTACTGTCCAATTAATTTACAAATCAATTCTCTTGATAAATTATTATCCCCTAAAATATTTTTGATTCTCATCTTATTATTCCTATGAAAAACTATATCACTAATATATAAAACCTTATCTATAAAATTTTTGGCAGTATTTAAAATAACCCTTCTCGGATGTTTCGAATAATAACACAGCCCGACAAAATTCCCATATAAAATATTGCCATATATCATATTCTTGTAAAATGTTGTTTTTAGATGATAGTCATACGCAAAAAATTACATTTGAATAAATGGCTTGATGGCAAACTTTGAGGAGCGGACGCCCTCCCTAAAACACAACTTATCGCTACGAAATTTTTTTTGTATTTTTTTTTAAAATAAAACTGAACCGATTTGGAGGGGGAGAGTATAAGAAATCAAAAAAAAAAGTTCTCCATACAACTAACGGCCACGCTAATGTACATATTAAAGAAAACTAAAAACATACATTTTTATGGATTGAAAGTTTTTGTTTCATTACTATAATGACATTTTTCATTGTCATAATGAAAATTCAAATATATGAAAGCATGCTTTTTTCGAAATATTTTTATACTTTTAATTATTGAAAATATAGAGTTATTTGAATGTTAAAAATAATTTTTTTTTTTCAATTATTGATACATGTTGCTTTTATAAAAAAATTTTTGATTTCATAAATAATGGCATATTACATTAGATTTATGAAATAATTAAATCTTACATTTTTTAATTAACAATTAAACACATTTTTAAAGGAAACTATAATTTTGTATTTATTTATGAATATAGTTATGTTTGTATATTGTTTTTTTATGTTCCCAATTAAAATTTTTGTTAAACTTGGACAAACTTAAATTTTCATATATCCAATGAACATTTTTAACGTAATTGCGAAATCCAATTAATTGATTTTAACGAAAATACTTCATTTTCATTTAACCAATGAAAATTTTCATTGTCGAAATGGAATTTCATAGTTATAATGAAGCATTTTTTTTCAGTGTGTGTAAACCACTTTAAATCTAAAGCTTTTTACTGTACAAGCTTAGAATACGCAAAAGAAAAAGAAAATTTATTCAAAATACTTTTTTTAACGAAGAAGAAAAAGAAAGTAGATGTTTTCGCCTGACTGAATTTAGTTGCATCTAATACATCATCAATTACACGATACTTGTAAAAGTAATAATCTCTAAATTAAGAATCCTGGTCATAATCATCCACAGCATCATCATCAAGAACATCATATTCATTCCATAATTAAGGACTGACTAAAAAAAAAAACAAATTAAAAAAGTAAAGAATTCAAGTTACGTGTCAAGGATTGTAATATAGTAATAAATAGATAATAATTTTGTATAAGCAAATGGAAATTAAAAACAAAATCCATTCAAATTCAAAACCAGATTATGATAAGCACAACCAAAAATGTATCCCAAAAATAATGCTGTATAAAGGTTAATTAACTTATAACCATATTGTTTAACTGTTTGCCATGTTTCTTTTTGTGTGTGTTACTTATAGATTTCTCTTTTTTTTTAAATTATTAATTTAAAAATTTAAGAAATAATAACCTCGAAAAAAAGTTAAGCGACTAAAACTTAATTTTAAAGGAGAAGGTTTTTTTTATGTTATTTCATACAAACTTTGTATGAAAGTTGTCGCTTAAACTTAAATTGTTTTTGCTATAAAATCGTAACGGTACCTTATGTGGCTATGCCATTTTAGGAGATGATGCAAGTGTTGCCAATTAATTTATTCCTCAAAACAAAAAACCAAAATTTAAAATGATGCCGCTTAAGCCCTTATGACACTACATTTTTTATTCATTAATTGATATAGAATTGATAGAAAGGAACAGTAAATGTTAGAAAGAGCTAACTATACATAATGTAAATAAAGATTTTTGTTTTTTTTTTCTCTTGTTATGGTTTTGTTTCAGGGATGGCGTTGAGAATTTTTAAAATTGTACCAACAACCTTTAAAACTTTTACTTTTTTACTCTAATTGTACTAAAAGATTTTTTTTAGTTGAAATTAATTTTATTTATGTTCATAAAAAACACCAAAAAAAGGTATTATAAATCTTAGTTTAAAAAGTATCAACAAAAAAGTACAATTGAAACAACTTAGCCATCCCTGTTTTGTTTATTTTATTAAATGTTGCCAACTTTTTGTTTATGAGAAACCTAAAAACAGAAAGCGGTAAATCGCTGAATTTGCCCATAAACCGCTGATTCAGCAACACTTTTAATATTTCAAGCTGGAAATGTCAATTTTAAGTTAAACAATTTTACATTTTTTTTGACATAACTTCATTTTTTATCGATAACTTTAGTAAAATTTTTGACGGTTTGCCATTTATCTTAATACAGCTTAACTCTTTGCACTTGGCAAATTTTTCTATTACATTATATTTGTACTGCTCACCAAAACTTGAACAATGCATTAAAAATGTAGTGTCATAAGGGCTTTAAGCTCTTTTTGCGGTAATGGCTCTATATCGTCCGTCTCATGTAGAAAGGCCCTAACTCGTTTTTTTTTTTTTGAAATTGAGGTTTTTAGTGATTCCAATACATTTCCCACAGATACACCTCGTCACAAGAATTTAATGCAATAGCATCAAAAATAGCAATTTTACAAGCAGTTGACGAAGCCATTCTACATTGTTATACATAAAGCTTCTATTATGTTTTTGCCTTCTCCTGTAAAGTTGCAATTATGTAATTTAGGGCCTTTCTACATGAGAGCAACGATATATACAATACAGGGGTTAAACTACAGCATTTGATATTAGTTGAAATTCGATGAAGTAAGTTAACAAAGGAAATATTGATGGAGCAAGTAAAGTTGTCAGCAAAAGTCTACGTATTTCACAATCTGCTGGGTACTAGTACAGACACAAATACAAATTTAACTACATCCACGTAAAATTTTCAAAATTTATACCAACATAAAGAGTGCAAAAAAAAAGAAAATGAAATATAAAAAATGGAAAACCTAAATTTATACATACATATACATCCCTTTAAATATTTATTTGTTCCATCAGGAAAAAGAAGAAGTATTGATGCCTTCTAGAAGGCCTCTGTTTTGAGAGAGCCTGCTCGCTCTATTATATTTCATTTATTTTTTACACACATTGTCATTGCGGGGTAGGCCTTTCGCTCTCGCTTCTTTCGCAGTTACAAAAGAATGTTAACTTGATAAAAAAAATAATTCTTTTGCTTTTGCTTTGGCAAAAAAAAAAAAAAAAAAAAATACTCCTTCTTTTCTCGCTTCTCAAAAAAGGGAATGTGGAATATGTATCTTATATTCAATGCGAAAGATTCGAGGCATAATTAAGCAGTTAGGTAAGAATGGTAATTGAATCAAAAAACATTTTAAGCAGGCCTTAAATAAGGCCTGAAGTAAAAAGTTCTTCTGAGTTTTCCCGCTGCGTTCATCCATTCATAAACACATACAAAACAAAAGTAAACATTAATTCATACCAACATCATTATTTATCCATGCATAACATTTTGTACGACTAGAACAAATTTTTCTCTTTTTGTGGGTACAAAGTAAAAGTCTATTTGCGAAAAAAAAAATGAAAAAAACCTCGCACAATAAAGTTTAATGTTTTAAATCAAACGTTTGAAGTTTATCAAACCGTAAACACATTGTAACTGACTTAATTTGTAGCCCAAGGAATGGCATGTGAAAGTTTTTCCTATTTACAGACTTAGAGTTTTGTAATATTTTTTTATTAGACACGTTTTTTGCATTAATGGTCAATTTCTTTAAATAAGACTTTTTCAGGAGTAAAATTTCTTTTAAATTTACTTATTTTTTTGTTTTGTTAACAAAACTCGCATTTAGAGAATTGAAAAGCGTAAAAATTCAACTGCCACTTTTTTATAAAAACCCTGTAAATATATTCGGTGAACTGGTGAACTTCTTTATTCGAGGTATGCACGAAGAAATTGGATTATTAAATATATATTTGACATGGAAAAGTATTTTAAGAACTACATATTTAAATATGGTGTTTTGTTCTTTTAAGAAAAGTCTTACTTATTTCCATATTTCCATTTTTTTTTTGTTTTTTAAGGAAATGTTAATACTTTTAATAAAATTATGGTAGAAAATTAAACTAAGAAAATTGAAATTAATAAATTGTCTATCGAAATTTATGTAAAGTCAATTCAGTTTCCACTTAATTTTACTAAAAATTATTTTTTTTTAAGTAATAAAAAACTTTTGAAAGGGCCGTTATTATTTGTCAACTTTATCACAAAAGTGTTTTAAATTAAAAAATTAACTAATAGAAAATGCAACAGTAACATTAGAAACGTCAAAAGTTACGACCATCGCTAAGGCGCTTCCTTACACAGAAAAAAAATAAAAATATATTTCATTGTGATTTTAATTAAAAAATTAATTAAATTTGCACCAGTAAACAAATTTATATTAACAATTAAATATTTTTTGATATTATGTTATGTTTACACTATATTTGCTTGTTCTTTATTATTTATCAATCAGCTTTTCTGTCAACTTAACCTACACGATAAACAAAAATAAAAAAAATAAAAAGTGCAATAAAGAAACTTCTTGACTTTGTTAGCAATGTCAATTAAAGTTAAGGTTAAAGTTAAAAAATAGTTTTTAGTAACGAAATATTTCAAAACTTACGTAAGTTACTCTCGTGTGTGGTTTTCCACACATACGCAGTTTTTATGTTATTTGCACTAGAGACAACATTTTCTGTCGGCAAATGTGAATATTTTTGAAATTGTTGCGAACTGCATGCAATGTATGTTTTATAAAGTGAGTGCTTATATTAAATACACACAAGCTTTGTATTATAAATACATCATTTGTGTAACGTAAATCATGACTTTGATTAACCCTTATGTCAATGGCAAGGTACCCTTGCAAGTTTATTTTTAGTGGACGCTACTAAAATACAATCAAAGAAAGTCGTTATAAATATTTTAGACTAAAACTTTTATTTGGTAAAAGAAAAACAAACAAAAAAATGCCTATTATGAATCGACTTTGAGCATCTGGTGCAAGCTTTACGTGTTTTTCTTTGCTTTATGTGTATTTGCGAGCACACGTTGTGATAACTCCTTACTACGGTAGTACGGCCGCTCTTATTATTTTTTTGCGAAACGGAAAAGTTTGACTTCAAAATCTTTCCCAAGCATACTCTGTATTACAGATTAGACTTATGATTGGGAGATAAGGAAAAAAAGTGCCAGTAGTTACATTTCTTTCGGAGGTTTTGTATGGAAAAACCAGATCTAAAAGCGTCATTTCGCCTTTACTTTCCATGTAGAGTTTCATGCATCGCAAGCGAAAGAAGATTTCTAACTCTGATGTAAATTCTCATTCACCATTGTCCAAATATCCAAAAAATGGAGTAGCAGCTTTACCTGTTTCTGCTCGTAAAAAGCGGGTTTCATCCATAACAAAACGTATACACTGTAACATAATTTTGAGTCTGCAGATAGACATTGCTGCCGGAAAAACGGTAAGGGAGTAGGTTTTCGCAACTCTGTTATGTGTTCTCTATTTCACTTGTAGACGCCAGCATCTAATTCTTCTTAAATTTTTTTGCTGTTCTGCCTATGTTTGTGTTGAAGTCGTTTAATATTTTCTTCTCATTATGGTTACATCTTTGCAATAACTGGAATCACCGGTACAATATTTACAACTTTTTTGTTTCACATTTATTTACTTTGATATACATAGAGAAATCGGGTACCTTGCGATGCTGTTAAAGGTGTTTTTTTCATTCACATAAGGGTTAAAAAAATCGAACTATGGCGCCACAGCAAAGTAGAGAGACATTGCATATGTGTGAAAAACCACACACGAGGGTAACTAACTTAAGTTTTTTTGAAAGTAAATCATCACAAGTGTTATGTGAACGGTTTGGATTAGCTAAATGAGCTTCAACACGTTTAAAATCGCAAGTTTGAACATTTTCTGCATTAATGTTGCTAATATAAGTCAACGTTTAATTCACTTGATTAAATTTTGAATTAAAACTGATTTTATTTTTGATTAATGGTTCAATTGAAAAAAATTGGCGAGTATTTGTCCCATACGAAAAACTAAAGATTAATAAATTACGTAATATAAATTTTTGTAAAACTAACAAAGTACCTTAAATAGATTTGCAAGTATATAAGATATAAGATAAGTATATAAGATATATGGCACTGTGCGTCGCTTGTAGTGTTAATACAATAAGCTCTGCAGCAGTTTTGGCCAGTATGGAGTTAATTGTAAAAAATACAACAGCATATTGAAGGGTTTATTAATAAAAAAAATTGTATGTAATAAAATACCAATTAGCAGCCAATCACACACACGCACAAAAATAAAATCTGGCATATCAGGAAAGCAAAGAGAAGAAGAATAAATTTGAGTTTTCAATTAAAACATATGAAAAATATTGCAATAAAAATAGTTTTTCGATTTGATTTAACATATTTAATTAAAACAAATTTATGCAACCTAAAATATATTTATTTATTTTTTTCTTTGGAAAATTATTGTTATTTGAAATTATATATGTAAACATATGTAGTATATATGAGTGTGGGAGTTTATGCACAATGCATATGTTTCAGTGTTACCAACTGCAAAATTCGAAAGTTGAATTGAATAATTAAGTTGAAGCAAAATTACCTGATTTAAATAAATTTAGACCTGTACCCATGTTCTATAATTATTGTGAGAACTTCTCGCATCGAAAAGATGTGAAACAAAAGATTCCCTTGTTTCTCGAGAAGTGCGAAAAAAGTGTGCCTGTAACTCATGTCGGAAACTATCAAAAGAGATTACATCGTTACGTTGTAAAGCTCGATTCACCCATGCGTTCCGAACAAAATTTTTGTCCGGACAAAATTTTTTTTATATTGAGTTTGACGTTTTACTTTTGGGAGAGAGAGCAAAGATTTTGTTCGGCACGTTTTTTCTTGAATTGGTTTAATTTTAATTCTTGTGCCGAACAAAATGAACTGAGATGCCACTTTTTTTCAATTTTGTACATAAGAGTTGAATGGAGCTGCCACATATTACATTTTTCGTTTTGTACTGAATAATAAAAAAAAAAAAATAAACAACAGATGGATGTTAAAGAAAATATTGCCCTGAAACTAAAATAATAAAATTAATTTTCTTCTTTCGTCCATTTTCTTTAACACACTTTTATAAAAAAAACTAATTGTTTGCTAACTGTGCTGCTACTTTGTATAATCGTTTACATCTGTAAACCATATGGTAGCTTTGTTTGTCCGGACAAATTTTCCGAGATGGGTGAATCGTTCTGCAGAACACTCTCTGTAAAAAAATTATTGTCCGGTCAAAAATATTGTTCGGAACGCATGGGTGAATCGACCTTAAGTGTCATAACATTGCACTCGAAGCCGATGTGACATTGCAGACGTTGAGAACGCCAATAACACATATCGTTGACGGCGCTCAAAATTTATTAAAATTGAAAATTTTTTAACGATGGCGTCAAAAATACAACCGTCGCACAGTGGCGCCATTTGAGTTTTTTCGTTGCAAAAATCATATCTTTTGAACCGAATAAGATAATTGAACATTTAAAACAGCATATGATAGATAACTGTTCAGCCTATGAAATGAGCGTTTGGAAAGGGTGCTACGCTCTGTAGGGGCCTACTTATGGGTTATCAAATTTAAAATTAGTAGAAAAATCAATTTTATGGTAACTAAAAAAAATTATTTTTACATTTTTAGATTGTTTTTATTTTTTTTCTTTAGGGTTTTATGTTTTAAATTATTACCCAACAAATTAAAAAAAAAATAATTTTTTTTTTTAAATTTATTTTTTCAATTTTCTGTAAAATATTCATCACAATTCGTAAGAGAAGGTATATCTAAAAGACTAACCATTTCTAAACTATAATTATTTTCTAACTCTATTCTTGACTTCACATGCCGCAGGGAAGAAATAAGTGGATCGCAAGATGCTGCCAACATGTTGAAGAGGTCCTCATTTTGCCTTATCCTTGATGCTTTGAATGTGTTCTGTAATCTATATTTTTTATAAAATTTGTTAAGATACTCCTGTGCTTCTTCAGAAAGCTCTCCAATTGGCAAAGACTGGTACTCAATTATATCTTTGCCATGCGCCAATATTTTATGGATGGTCGGGGTCAACTTCTTCTGTGGATACATTTCTGCTAAAAGAGATGCAGTTTTCGACGCATATTCTCCATATTTTGTAGAATTGACATTTTCTTTGCAGTTTAAAACATCCAAGATCGTTCCCAATCTTTTCACGATTTGATTGTCAATTCCAGTGATTCTAGTTAATGCCTCATCATTTTCAAAAAATCTTCTAGAAGTGTTTCCATCGTTTGAGTTACCGTATCCGTGCTTGGGACAGTCTACTTTTAGTCCAACTTGTTTAAAAAAAGCATCCTGTATTTGCTTCTTTCTGATATTTTCCTTATCCTTTATTGATGTATTTTCATCGAAGTGTTCCTCCTCTTGTAATAGGGTATACGCCAGTTTTAGCAAGAATTCCATACACGTTAACCTTGCGTGCAATGGTGACATTCAATATTCCTAATTCTCCTCATTTGTAGAATCGTTTAAATTACCAAAGTTCTTCTGACTCTTTTTGCAATATTTCCGTAGAAGCTATCAAGTTCTTCTAAAGCAGCTTCCGTGAAAAACTTTGGTGTGGTTGACTTTCTAAACAGTTCAAATGATTTTAAATTGTTCAACGCCATGTTTTCAGTACTTAAATTGTTTAATGGTTTCAGTAATTGTTGCGCCAACTTTCAGTCGTAGGCTAATCAAGGCATTATGCTTATTTTGCAATATATAGGCTTATGCTACCATGCCTAAAAATTTACCTGTTCCCTGCATACATATGGTTTTAGGCTGAATAATGCAATTTTGATATTATGCACGTGTCCAAATAAGATTTGTGCTGTGCCTACCTGTAGGGACCATAAGTCAATATTGTTCTTGACCATTTGTACGCCAAAGTATTATTTAAGTGAGGTACGTACCTGCTAATTTCAATGAGTAGTTTTTTTCAAACTATTAGATCAAACTACTGTCAGTCAAAACATATAAGGGATGGACGCCATATAATTTCTGCAACCATGTCTTTTTAACCTTTTTTACCTCAAGAAGCCAAACGGGCACGTACGGGCAGATAAAACCTTTTGAATTATGTAAAGAAATAATCAAAGAACAGGTTTTGCAATTATGGCAAATATAGAAAAATATAGATTTTTTTTATTTTCCGTCAAAGTTGTAAAATAGTGAAAAAACGGATAGTTTTTAAATAGTGATTTACCAGGAGAAACACAAAGCAAACAGTTATTTTTTTTATCATTATACATTTAATAAATACATCAATCAATACAAACAAAAAATAAGGCGATTCGTTACCTATTTTTCGTGATATTACACCTGAAATCGCAACAAATTGACTAAAAATTGTGTGTTTTTTTGAAAACCGAAAGTCGGTCAACTTTGAACGGTTATACAGTAGTTTTGACTTAACTGCCTTTTATTTACGTGCACTTTTGACTTAACTGCACAAAATTGATAATTTTTGGCATTATTCTTTATAATCCCATACAAATTCCTTTTTTAAGTGCACTTTCTTTACCTGCACATTTAAGATAAGTGCCCAAAATTTTTGGCATTTTAAAATTATTTTCATACAAAAAATTCAAGTTAGCTGCACTTTGACTTAACTGCCCAAAATACATATTTTCTGGTATTATTCTGCAAAATCCTTGTTTACGTGCATTTTGTATACCTGCATATTTTTCATATTTTTGGGCAGCTTTAAAATATTTTCATACAAAACATCAAAGTTAGCTGCACACATGAAAAAAATATTGTGGCCACTTTTTCACATAAATATCCAATTAAAGATGTTTATAAAAATATAAATCGCGATAATTTTTATGTTCTTTGTGAATTCTAATTGTTTTTGTTAATGTTCCTTTTATATAAAATATACATACATACATGTATAAAATGATCTGTTATTTGAAAGAAAATTTTAATAAAATATAAATTTATGTACGTTGTTTTCGGTTAAATGTGCCCCGCTTAATTGAGTTTCCCGATTTATTGCACTAAAAATCATGGAACGAAATCATTCAGTATAACTGTCAATGTAAAAATACCCGTTTGATTGCGAAAAACCAAAGCAAATGTTTGGATGGACGTACCTGATTTTTATTTTGTTTTAAAAAAACCTAAACCATTTTTTACTTTAATAAATAAAAAAATTAGTTTTATTTTTTATCTACACATGGGTGTTTCGCTTGATTGCACATCTTGCTCAATTTATTAAGCGATTTATTTTTAATTGCGTCGGCGATTCATTGAATTCCCGTCCTGTTTAATTGCGATAAGAGTCGTGCATTTTTAGAAACTCAATTAAGCGGGAATAACTGTATTAATAAAAAGATGTTTTATTCCACTTTTAAATCAAACACTTTACTTTAGCTGCACTTTTGTGCCGGTAACCCCAATTGTGTACCTGCACATTAAGGCAGCTAAATGCATTTAAGATAGCTGCATTTTTGATTTACCTGCACAAAAAATCGTGCAAAGGAGATTGTGCAGCTAAGTCCAAATTACTGTATCTTCTAAACTAAAATTGTGATATTATTAAGAGTGGCAGATTTGAAATCGTTGAAAGTTTCCTATAACATGGGTTTATTCAAAACTTCGTCGGCGCTCATGAAAATTTTGATTTTTGCAACCTCGTTTGCTCTACGGGCGCCACTGTGCGTCGGCTATAACAAATAAATTAAAATGCGACTTTAATTTTTGTTGTTAGCAAAACGAGCTTTAAAAACATTCGTATATTTTATAAAAATGTTGAAAGCAAAAGAATTAAACAATAAAAAAATGTGCCAAGAACAAATTATTATTATTATTTTTCTTTGCATTTTTAATTGTTTTTTAGTGTTCAAATTTTTTATCGCCCCATTTTTTTCGTGAGTTTATTTGACAGCTTAAAGCGGGAACTTATCTTACAAAAATGTTACAGACTTACGTGACAACCAGTACTCGCTAAAAAAAAGTTACAGACACAACTTAGTGAGAAAAACAGCTGTTTGTTTCAATATACATATGGCATTTTTGTTTCATTTCACCCATTTCAATCGAAAAGTTTCTCGACGCGAGAGTTACAGAACATGTGCACTAATAGCAAATTGGCGTTTAATTTTTAAAAATTAAAAATTAAAAAAGCTAGCCCAGGTAGTCTAGCTGGTAGTGAGCTAGTCTATCTGCGCCGGGGTGGCGGGTTCGATTCCCGCCAGAGACTCTGGTTTCGTTCCTGCAGACAAGCGTAGAGCTTCGCGGGATAAGCTTAGGGATTTAAAAAAAATAAAAAAAAAGAGGTATGCCACCGAAGCCGTGGCGAGTTCCTTCTATAATAATAATAATTTTAATTTTATACCATATATTTTTATATAAATAAAATAATAAAATAAAAACAAATTACATTGGAACTTAAAATAAAAAAGCTTAAAATAATGAGGTCTTCTTCCACATTTAGTTGCAAAGATCCTAAAGATGGTTTAAAATGTTACCTTGTACTCTGCTTAATTGTAAAATGAAGAAAATATGCCAATATTAAAACATAAAATTTTTAATATTTAAAATTTGCTAAAAATATGTTAAATTTGTACAAAGAAAAATTTCCTAAATATCTGCTAATTTTTGAAAAAAAATATTTTGCTAAAAATCTGCTTAAAAAAAAAGAAATTTTAATATATATTTCATTAAAAATTTTATTTTTTAAAAAAAGTTTTATAATAATTAGTATTGTGGTAAATTTGTTGAACTGTTTTATAATTACAAAAAAAGAAAGACAAGAACATGAAAAAACAGAAAAATTTACTTTGGACTTCAAGAAGAATTCTTGACAAAAAGTGCGAAAAAACAAAAGTAAAGAAGAACATGTAGATCGATTAAAAGTAGATAATCATTCAAATCCAATTTCGATCTACCAAAGTTAAAATACCACTTGGTATGAAGATTGATGTTTGACTATTTACTGCCAGCCGTCGTCAATGGCGGTGAGTGTTAAACGGCAAACCTCTCTGCAGTATTATATTAGTACTGCTACAAACAAAGAAGTAGTAATGGGTGATTATTTAAGCGTAGTTTTTTTAAAAGTCTAATAAAATACTCAAATTTGCATCATATATTCAAAATTTTTATTGGAATCGATAAATTGGTCTTTGCCATTTGCTTTTTAAAAATAACTTAATGTAAATGTTACCTTCGGCTCCGGTTCAAATGGTCCATTCGTAAGGTTCAATTTTGTACCTTTTTTCGAGCATTTCGGCCTGTGTTCCATGTTTTTCTCTAAGGCTTCAATCATGTTTGGCTTGTCCACATAGACTAACGACTTCACATAACCCCAAAAGAAATAGTCAAGAGGCGTCAAATCACATAATCTTGGCGGCCAACTCACAGGGCCATTTCAAGAGATAAACTGCTTACCAAATTCATCCTTCAATATGTCCATTGTATCACGAGCTGTGTGGCATGTGGCACCGCCTTATTGCAACCACATATCAACCAAGATCAACTCAGCCAATTGGGGCAAAAAAAAGTCGCGTGTTCCACGATGGACATTTCTCACAGAGCACGAATTTTGATAATAAATTTCAACGATTTGCAGTCGTTGCTTGTATGTGAGTTTCTCCATGATGAAATGGCAGAGTATACTGAACACTTTTCACTTTCACAGATGTAGTTTGGACACAATTTTCAACCAGTGCTGACAGCCCGAAAAACCTAATTCATAAAAAATTTTAATACTTTTAATAAATAAATATATAAATAAAATATAGAAACTGGGAATTATTTCCTTTCGCAGGTTACTTTATAATATATTCAAAATTTTTTTATTTTTCGAATTTATTCTATGAGTTAAATTTCAGTTATGTATTTTTTATAAAGCTTTTTTGTAATAGTCTTATTCCTTCAATTTTTCAGGAATGACTTTATACACTACCAGACTATTATATTGTATCTTCTTGTTACATTTTACCTACGCTATCCTTTGGATAGCAATGAAGTATATTGTATGCACAGAAAAATTTACAATTATTAGACACCAGCAGAATGTAATGCATTTTCTGGCCCGCTACGGCCTTCGTCAGCATTCTTTGTGTCACACTGGATAGTGATACTTTATAAATTGAATGTATTTAACTCAACTATTTTAACAAAAAGAAACTGGGAATTATTTCCTTTCGCAGGTTACTTTATAATATATTCAAAATTTTTTTATTTTTCGAATTTATTCTATGAGTTAAATTTCAGTTATGTATTTTTTATAAAGCTTTTTTGTAATAGTCTTATTCCTTCAATTTTTCAGGAATGACTTTATACACTACCAGACTATTATATTGTATCTTCTTGTTACATTTTACCTACGCTATCCTTTGGATAGCAATGAAGTATATTGTATGCACAGAAAAATTTACAATTATTAGACACCAGCAGAATGTAATGCATTTTCTGGCCCGCTACGGCCTTCGTCAGCATTCTTTGTGTCACACTGGATAGTGATACTTTATAAATTGAATGTATTTAACTCAACTATTTTAACAAATAGAAACTGGGAATTATTTCCTTTCGCAGGTTACTTTATAATATATTCAAAATTTTTTTATTTTTCGAATTTATTCTATGAGTTAAATTTCAGTTATGTATTTTTTATAAAGCTTTTTTGTAATAGTCTTATTCCTTCAATTTTTCAGGAATGACTTTATACACTACCAGACTATTATATTGTATCTTCTTGTTACATTTTACCTACGCTATCCTTTGGATAGCAATGAAGTATATTGTATGCACAGAAAAATTTTTACAATTATTAGACACCAGCAGAATGTAATGCATTTTCTGGCCCGCTACGGCCTTCGTCAGCATTCTTTGTGTCACACTGGATAGTGATACTTTATAAATTGAATGTATTTAACTCAACTATTTTAACAAAAAGAAACTGGGAATTATTTCCTTTCGCAGGTTACTTTATAATATATTCAAAATTTTTTTATTTTTCGAATTTATTCTATGAGTTAAATTTCAGTTATGTATTTTTTATAAAGCTTTTTTGTAATAGTCTTATTCCTTCAATTTTTCAGGAATGACTTTATACACTACCAGACTATTATATTGTATCTTCTTGTTACATTTTACCTACGCTATCCTTTGGATAGCAATGAAGTATATTGTATGCACAGAAAAATTTACAATTATTAGACACCAGCAGAATGTAATGCATTTTCTGGCCCGCTACGGCCTTCGTCAGCATTCTTTGTGTCACACTGGATAGTGATACTTTATAAATTGAATGTATTTAACTCAACTATTTTAACAAATAGAAACTGGGAATTATTTCCTTTCGCAGGTTACTTTATAATATATTCAAAATTTTTTTATTTTTCGAATTTATTCTATGAGTTAAATTTCAGTTATGTATTTTTTATAAAGCTTTTTTGTAATAGTCTTATTCCTTCAATTTTTCAGGAATGACTTTATACACTACCAGACTATTATATTGTATCTTCTTGTTACATTTTACCTACGCTATCCTTTGGATAGCAATGAAGTATATTGTATGCACAGAAAAATTTTTACAATTATTAGACACCAGCAGAATGTAATGCATTTTCTGGCCCGCTAAGGCCTTCGTCAGCATTCTTTGTGTCACACTGGATAGTGATACTTTATAAATTGAATGTATTTAACTCAACTATTATAACAAATAGAAACTGGGAATTATTTCCTTTCGCAGGTTACTTTATAATATATTCAAAATTTTTTTATTTTTCGAATTTATTCTATGAGTTAAATTTCAGTTATGTATTTTTTATAAAGCTTTTTTGTAATAGTCTTATTCCTTCAATTTTTCAGGAATGACTTTATACACTACCAGACTATTATATTGTATCTTCTTGTTACATTTTACCTACGCTATCCTTTGGATAGCAATGAAGTATATTGTATGCACAGAAAAATTTACAATTATTAGACACCAGCAGAATGTAATGCATTTTCTGGCCCGCTACGGCCTTCGTCAGCATTCTTTGTGTCACACTGGATAGTGATACTTTATAAATTGAATGTATTTAACTCAACTATTTTAACAAATAGAAACTGGGAATTATTTCCTTTCGCAGGTTACTTTATAATATATTCAAAATTTTAACTCATAGAATAAATTCGAAAAATAAAAAAATTTTGAATATATTATAAAGTAACCTGCGAAAGGAAATAATTCCCAGTTTCTATTTGTTAAAATAGTTGAGTTAAATACATTCAATTTATAAAGTATCACTATCCAGTGTGACACAAAGAATGCTGACGAAGGCCGTAGCGGGCCAGAAAATGCATTACATTCTGCTGGTGTCTAATAATTGTAAATTTTTCTGTGCATACAATATACTTCATTGCTATCCAAAGGATAGCGTAGGTAAAATGTAACAAGAAGATACAATATAATAGTCTGGTAGTGTATAAAGTCATTCCTGAAAAATTGAAGGAATAAGACTATTACAAAAAAGCTTTATAAAAAATACATAACTGAAATTTAACTCATAGAATAAATTCGAAAAATAAAAAAATTTTGAATATATTATAAAGTAACCTGCGAAAGGAAATAATTCCCAGTTTCTTTTTGTTAAAATAGTTGAGTTAAATACATTCAATTTATAAAGTATCACTATCCAGTGTGACACAAAGAATGCTGACGAAGGCCGTAGCGGGCCAGAAAATGCATTACATTCTGCTGGTGTCTAATAATTGTAAATTTTTCTGTGCATACAATATACTTCATTGCTATCCAAAGGATAGCGTAGGTAAAATGTAACAAGAAGATACAATATAATAGTCTGGTAGTGTATAAAGTCATTCCTGAAAAATTGAAGGAATAAGACTATTACAAAAAAGCTTTATAAAAAATACATAACTGAAATTTAACTCATAGAATAAATTCGAAAAATAAAAAAATTTTGAATATATTATAAAGTAACCTGCGAAAGGAAATAATTCCCAGTTTCTTTTTGTTAAAATAGTTGAGTTAAATACATTCAATTTATAAAGTATCACTATCCAGTGTGACACAAAGAATGCTGACGAAGGCCGTAGCGGGCCAGAAAATGCATTACATTCTGCTGGTGTCTAATAATTGTAAATTTTTCTGTGCATACAATATACTTCATTGCTATCCAAAGGATAGCGTAGGTAAAATGTAACAAGAAGATACAATATAATAGTCTGGTAGTGTATAAAGTCATTCCTGAAAAATTGAAGGAATAAGACTATTACAAAAAAGCTTTATAAAAAATACATAACTGAAATTTAACTCATAGAATAAATTCGAAAAATAAAAAAATTTTGAATATATTATAAAGTAACCTGCGAAAGGAAATAATTCCCAGTTTCTATTTGTTATAATAGTTGAGTTAAATACATTCAATTTATAAAGTATCACTATCCAGTGTGACACAAAGAATGCTGACGAAGGCCTTAGCGGGCCAGAAAATGCATTACATTCTGCTGGTGTCTAATAATTGTAAAAATTTTTCTGTGCATACAATATACTTCATTGCTATCCAAAGGATAGCGTAGGTAAAATGTAACAAGAAGATACAATATAATAGTCTGGTAGTGTATAAAGTCATTCCTGAAAAATTGAAGGAATAAGACTATTACAAAAAAGCTTTATAAAAAATACATAACTGAAATTTAACTCATAGAATAAATTCGAAAAATAAAAAAATTTTGAATATATTATAAAGTAACCTGCGAAAGGAAATAATTCCCAGTTTCTATTTGTTAAAATAGTTGAGTTAAATACATTCAATTTATAAAGTATCACTATCCAGTGTGACACAAAGAATGCTGACGAAGGCCGTAGCGGGCCAGAAAATGCATTACATTCTGCTGGTGTCTAATAATTGTAAATTTTTCTGTGCATACAATATACTTACTTCATTGCTATCCAAAGGATAGCGTAGGTAAAATGTAACAAGAAGATACAATATAATAGTCTGGTAGTGTATAAAGTCATTCCTGAAAAATTGAAGGAATAAGACTATTACAAAAAAGCTTTATAAAAAATACATAACTGAAATTTAACTCATAGAATAAATTCGAAAAATAAAAAAATTTTGTATAAATAAAATATATAAAGTAAGTCTGTTTAAGACAAAATATGCTAAAAAATTCTGCTTTTCTAAAAAGAAATATGCTCAAAAGCAGTCAGCATAAGTTTTCTAAAAAAATATGCAATTTCTCAACTCAATCTGCTAAATCTAGCAGAAATTATGCTTGAATAAGAACACTGCTAAAGGTGCTATATATTCTCTAAGCTATATCACTTTAAAATAGCAAAATGAGAAATAAACGTTTATTACTTTTTGTAATATTGGAAACAAATCTTCCCCCTTTCCCCTATAAACATCGGGTTCTTAATTACTATGAACCTCATAAGTATCGGAACCTAAGAATACATGCTGGTACTCCTTAGTATTAAGCTTTTGCAAATAAATAATTACGATAAAAACATTTTTTTTTTATCAAAAAGTAATTTCAATTTTTGGGAATACAAAATTTTAATTTCAAAAGATTTTGTTATTCGTGCTTAATTCCCAGTTTTTATTATTAATAAAAACACTTGAAATTTATTGTTGATGGGATAAGCTATTCCTATGCGCATTTCACTGGTTGCTTAGGCCAGATCATCAGGAAACTTCATCCATAAAGATTTTAGAAAAACTAAAGATATTAAACCAAATAAAACTGTTAATAATAATAATAATATCAAAGTTTAAACAAAACACATCAACAATAAATAGTGGGTTTATCTCATCTTACATTCCCCACTACAATTAGTTGAAATTCTCTCAACATTAATTGTAGTTGTAAGTAGGTTAAGAAAAACAAAATAAAAACAACAACAACTTTACAAAAGATGTTGTCAATTAAGTGTTTTTTAGGCCGTGCACTTGCCTGTTTATTATCAAAAAGTAATTTAAATTTTTGAGAATACAAAATTTTAATTTCAAAAGATTTTGTTATTCGTGCTTAATTCCCAGTTTTTATTATTAATAAAAACACTTGAAATTTATTGTTGATGGGATAAGCTATTCCTATGCGCATTTCACTGGTTGCTTAGGCCAGATCATCAGGAAACTTCATCCATAAAGATTTTAGAAAAACTAAAGATATTAAACCAAATAAAACTGTTAAGCGTATAAGA
This sequence comes from Pollenia griseotomentosa, assembly GCA_963931875.1. Taxonomy (NCBI): domain Eukaryota; kingdom Metazoa; phylum Arthropoda; class Insecta; order Diptera; family Polleniidae; genus Pollenia; species Pollenia griseotomentosa. The sequence goes on from OZ007561.1 coordinate 20,397,874, forward strand.
CTTATAGCAACAGTTCTACTTGTAATAATATCAAAGTTTAAACAAAACACATCAACAATAAACAGTGGGTTTATCTCATCTTACATTCCCCACTACATTAATTGTAGTTGTAAGTAGGTTAAGAAAAACAAAATAAAAACAACAACAACTTTACAAAAGATGTTGTCAATTAAGTGTTTTTTAGGCCGTGCACTTGCCTGTTTATTATCAAAAAGTAATTTCAATTTTTGGGAATACAAAATTTTAATTTCAAAAGATTTTGTTATTCGTGCTTAATTCCCAGTTTTTATTATTAATAAAAACACTTGAAATTTATTGTTGATGGGATAAGCTATTCCTATGCGCATTTCACTGGTTGCTTAGGCCAGATCATCAGGAAACTTCATCCATAAAGATTTTAGAAAAACTAAAGATATTAAACCAAATAAAACTGTTAAGCGTATAAGACTTATAGCAACAGTTCTACTTGTAATAATATCAAAGTTTAAACTGGGAATTAAGCACGAATAACAAAATCTTTTGAAATTAAAATTTTGTATTCCCAAAAATTGAAATTACTTTTTGATAATAAACAGGCAAGTGCACGGCCTAAAAAACACTTAATTGACAACATCTTTTGTAAAGTTGTTGTTGTTTTTATTTTGTTTTTCTTAACCTACTTACAACTACAATTAATGTTGAGAGAATTTCAACTAATTGTAGTGGGGAATGTAAGATGAGATAAACCCACTGTTTATTGTTGATGTGTTTTGTTTAAACTTTGATATTATTACAAGTAGAACTGTTGCTATAAGTCTTATACGCTTAACAGTTTTATTTGGTTTAATATCTTTAGTTTTTCTAAAATCTTTATGGATGAAGTTTCCTGATGATCTGGCCTAAGCAACCAGTGAAATGCGCATAGGAATAGCTTATCCCATCAACAATAAATTTCAAGTGTTTTTATTAATAATAAAAACTGGGAATTAAGCACGAATAACAAAATCTTTTGAAATTAAAGTTTTGTATTCCCAAAAATTGAAATTACTTTTTGATAATAAACAGGCAAGTGCACGGCCTAAAAAACACTTAATTGACAACATCTTTTGTAAAGTTGTTGTTGTTTTTATTTTGTTTTTCTTAACCTACTTACAACTACAATTAATGTTGAGAGAATTTCAACTAATTGTAGTGGGGAATGTAAGATGAGATAAACCCACTGTTTATTGTTGATGTGTTTTGTTTAAACTTTGATATTATTACAAGTAGAACTGTTGCTATAAGTCTTATACGCTTAACAGTTTTATTTGGTTTAATATCTTTAGTTTTTCTAAAATCTTTATGGATGAAGTTTCCTGATGATCTGGCCTAAGCAACCAGTGAAATGCGCATAGGAATAGCTTATCCCATCAACAATAAATTTCAAGTGTTTTTATTAATAATAAAAACTGGGAATTAAGCACGAATAACAAAATCTTTTGAAATTATTTTTTTTTTTTAATATTGACTTTGGTTTAGACGACTGTGCAATTTAAATTAAAAATTACACGTCATCTTCTCTTACAATATATTAACCGCGCTCTACCTCTACGTCTAAAAATTACACGGGTGATTTTCCACGAATTGGAAACTCTGGCATGTTTACAAACATATTTATGTGTATGTATCTTCCTTGCATTTGTTTCTATAGTGATATATACAATTTATATGAAATCGCTATTAGTAGAAATATTTTACGTCCTTTTAAAATGTTCAAATAAAATATTTTGTATTTACTTGTGAACTGAATTAAGTTTGTTTTTGCAATTTAGAGCTTTATTTAAATTAATAAATATTTATGTATTCCATTTGACTTATTTAAAATGAGAGAGGGAGAGAGACAATTGCGTTGTTTTATGTTTGCAATCAATATGAATATACAGTAATTTATTTTAATCATAATATATGATTTTTTTGGATCAGTAAAGATTGTATAAGCTTAAGTATGCCATTCACATTAGGGTGGCCCAAACAAATTTCAAACTTGTCCTACGCCCCAGGGCACCCACCATTTTTTCAGGAGACGTAAACTTTTTCTGGGCTTAATGTATTTATTAGTTAACTATTAACTAATGTAAACTTTAACTTTTTTGCATAAGGGTGTTGCTCATCGACTCAACGATTTTAGTCTGAAGTGCAACAATACTAGTGTAAAGACAACCAAAAGTACAGCAAAATTTAGGTTTTATTCAAGAAACAAATATATAGCAATTCATTGAGAACAACACTGTTGTGAGAAACGAGAACATTGATTTGTAGGGATGCGATTTCCCTGCAAATGCATGTTTTTTCTCAATAGTCTTAGAAGAATGCTGACCAATTATCTTTCCGAATCATTAAATTTGAATTAAAATAGCATCGATTTGTTTTTGCATATTGTTGCATATTTTGGTGAAAATGCGTATTTTTTCATATTTAGGTTTTAAATGAATATTTTTGACATTTTTGCGAGATTTTTATTTAATTTCCAAATTAGAAAAAGTTCTTACACAAATTAAAAAAAAAAAAACCTTCCAAAAAAAATATTAAAATCAATAAGTAACAGCCTGTTTGTAGAACGCGAGCACAAAAGTGACTCGTTTAAGTAACATTTGAAACAAAAACAAATATTGAATTTTTGTTTTTGTTTTCAATGTTAGTTAGACGAGTCACTTTTGCACTCGCGTTCTACAAACAGGCAGTAAATTCTTTTGGAGCTTTGATTTAAATACAAGATATTCAAGATTTCGACGAGGGATCCTTCTATTTTAAGCCGATGCAGCATCTAACTTGGTCAAGGCTTCCAATGGGTTTTAAATATTATATCCAAAACTGTTACAAGTTTCTTGCTTGGCACATGAGTTATACCGCGTTGCAGAGGAAATTAAAAGCAAATACGATTACCTACCTATTTTTAATGAAAATTTTCCCTTGGTTCCCCTTCCACCGCAGCCAGTAGTAACAAGGTGAGTACCTGGCTATATGCTTCAGAATTTAATCCAAAAAATTTGAGTAATTTAACAATGTTAGAAGAGCTTGTTGATACCAAAGATGATGCAATTAAAAGAGTAAGAGAAATATTAAAATTAAATAACATTAGAAGTCAATTAGCAAAAGTATTTTCCAACTACGCATATATTGTTGAAACAGTAACTAATTAGGAGGGATTAAGTTTACTTAATACTCAAATCAAATTAATTGATATTTTTAGAAAGTAAAATTAACAATGTGGAAGAAAGAATAGCTCATAAAAATTAAAAAATAAAAAAAATCCAAGACGTTTTGTAAAAAAAATTAAGGATTTTAAAAAACCAAAAAAATTTCAAATGATTTGGAATCAAAGTGGGATCTAAAATGAAATAGTACTTATTTGTTTTAACAAACAAAAATTTTAATTAGTTATTTAACCCATTAGAAGCCTCTGTACTTAAATAAGTACAGCTGGCATTTTACAAGTTTCTAAGCAACAACAAAGAATTTTTAATCAATGTACCATTATTTCTGTTCACAACAATAATACCAACAGCAGCTAAAAAAGAATTTGTGTTTCTTTTTAATTTTTCTGTACAAAAGAATAAGTCTGATTTGTATTACAAAAGCAGTGTGAAGGTATGAACACTATTTTAATAATATTGAAAACAATATTGAATTTTTTTGGTAATTTTGAATTATTATAATGACAATCGTATCAAAATAACTCACAGACAAAAAAAAATTACTTACATAAAAAAACAATAAACTTAGAGCAGTATAAATTTGACTGTACTCGTTTGAGTACACTGACAACATGCATAGGTAAAAAAAATGTTTTTTTTGTTAGATTTTAACTATGAGTGGATAACGTTTTACATCCCAAAAGTGATTAAAAAGCCTTCAAGAAGCTGTTGATAGCATATCATGTGGTGAAGAGGTGTTTAGGAAAATATAACGGTTTCAAGCCTATCAAAAGACAAACCTGGTACTATTAAAGTTTTCGTAAATGTTGAAATTATTGACAACGACGTCAGTGACGATAGTGATAATGAACAGTTGGCACCAAAGAAAACTCGGCAAGACTTTGCAAAGCAAATAATTCATATTTGGCGCAAATACTTTCCTCATCAGAACTCGGAAATTTGTAAAAGATGAAATAGTGTATGTGAAGAAATATTTGAAAAATCTTTTAGCCTTCAATTGTTGAAGTCGAATCGAACTGGCTTTCTTGGTATGAAATGCTTAGCGGTGGCCAAAATATTCCTAGAGACGAGTCAATACTCAAATATTCTTGCTACCATCCCGCTAAGCAATTCATTCGAGGAAAGCCCGTTCGATTCGGCTTCAAAAACTGGGTTGCGGCTATTGCTATAAGCTTTTGCTGCCGGTTAGATTTGTACTCCGGAAAATCGCATTTGGAATCTTCTGATCCCTTTGCTTTATGTGTTGTTAAACATTTGTTGGTGTTTTTTATAGCTTTTTACTAGATCCAATCTTTATGTTGATCTTTGATATTTAGAGTAACGTCTGGGTCAATGTTTTCAGATGAATCTCAAGTTGGGGCTGGACACTATCTTAATAAACTACAAAACCATTTGCGGTACATTTTTTGCTATTTAAGAGTCTGTTGACAGAATAAGAAGTGCTTAAAAACACTTTGCACTGAACACAATTTTCTGAAAATTTTCATACGTAAGAGGTCAGTGTACTTAGTTGAGTACAGCCCAAAAACTCAGTTAAAAAATTTTTTTTTTCATTTTTTCCATTTTATGTTTTTTTAATACTTATTTTAATCAATAAATAAAGTTGAAATTAAAAAAATGTTGGCCAGTTTTGGTTTGACCTCTAATGGGTTAAGTTTTTTAAAGATATTTGAATAACAATAGACTGAATTTTATATATTTTCGTTTTTAGTAAAATTAAAAACGATTTTTTGAGTTTTAAGTGCATATTTTAGAGTTTTTAGTGCATGAAAATCTTATCCCTAGTCATTTGCATGCAATAAGCCATTGACTCATAAAAAAATTAAAATGAAAAAATCGGTTTATATTTTCGTTTATGATTTTTGATAAACGTTTTTTAATGCTTTTATAAGCGTTATTAAAGAGCAAAAAAACAATTAAAATTGTTTTTAGAAAAATCATTTGTTGGACTGTTTTTAAAGCTTGCTTGCCTTAGACTGAACCCACACCAACTAAAACAAAAAGATTTTGTCTCTGAAGTCAAAGATACTTGTTTGATGTATTGTCTGCAACCGACACAGTAATTCAAAAAGGCAGAATGCGGTTGTTTTGTTTGGTGTGGGTTGTCTCATAAGAACTAATGTTATGTTGTCGTACTAGCCAAAAACTGATTTATCATCTGTTGATGTGGGTTCAGCCTTAGTGGAAGAATATTGTTTCTAAAATCAGATGGAAATAGTAAAACTCCTAAACTGACCATAAGAAATACAGACATTAAAATCGAAGTGTAAAAGGCAGTTTTACTTTAAACTTTTAAAAAAAATTGCTTTTTAAAATAACCAATTTGGTTCTTACCGGTAAAATTTATTTTTGTACTTTTTAAAGCGTACAACTTTAGTCATATAAATATAAAGTACAATATTTCAACTTTTTAGAAAGAGGACTATTTATGTTCAAAATAAACAATTTTATAGAGTTTTATAGCAAATGTAGAATTTTCGTTTAAAAATTAACTTCTTACTCCTTTTAAGAAAATCTTAAAAAAAGTAAATAAAAAAAATTAAAAGAATGAAATGAAAACTAAATGAAAAAATAATGGTAAATACATGCATATACATTTAAGTTTTAACGACTACGAGCTTTGAAAAAATATCATATCAAAATATTAAAAGTCTTGAGTTTTTGTATAAATTATTAAAGACTTGAATGAAACGTAAGTACACAGAAAAAATTAAAAATTTGGGGGATTAACAAGGTGTAAAGTCATATGTCTTAAAATAATAACATGAAAAAATACGACTGTTGTGAACAAGCCCTCATAATTCAGTGTGCTATTTTGAATTGAAATCAGCTGATTTAAAACAAATATAAAAAATAAATATTTACCAAAAATAAAAATATTTTTTAATTCTAATCCATGAATTAATCAGAAATAAATTATTTTGTTTGTTTACCAAACAGTCCTTAGCCGATCTAATTTGACGCCGCAAGTGATTGGTTGCAAAAGTTGGAAGCCGCAGGTTAAATTCGGGTGTTAGCCGGATAAAATTTTACCATCAACGATGACGGCTAACAAAAACTAATGCGGCCCGGCTCAACCGTTCAGCCCAGGTCTCTTCGGATTAATTACGACAGCACATTTAACTAAGCAAGCAAAGTTCTATTTATTTAATACACTTTTTGTTAACAGAGCAACAACAATATTTTTGAACCATAATAAAACGTTAGAACATTATGAAAATATAACATGATAAGAATCAAGCACATAATTCGTTGATTTTACACCTATTACCAAACTGATTATAAAGATTACTAAAAATTGTAAAAATGTTATATTATGAATATTTTTTTTCAATAAATGATAATTTAATGAAAAAAAGAACAAAAAACTTTGCTTTTTCTAACAATGTGTTAATTGGTTTAATTAAATATTAGCTCAGGTTTTAACAATTCCCAACTACAATTCTACAAGCTTAAATTATTTTATTTTAAACGAAAAAAATAAATTGAGATTTTTTGTTATTTAATTAAAAATTTATTTCTAATTAACTAAATCAAAATTATATCTTTAATTTTCTTTCAATAAAAAACCAGAAAAAAAATTGATTCAATTATCACAATAATTAAATTGAATTACTTTTTAAACAATTTTTTTAATTGATAAAAAACTACTGATATTTTTTTCTGTTTAGAAACTAAAGGAAAACACATGCTTAACTTTTTCTTGGAACTTGTTTCTTTCTTTTTAATGCACTTTGTTTGCGCAGGTGTTTTGAATGCAGTGATGGGCAACACTTAAGCTACGATATTTGTGATTGCATACACAGAAAAAATTTTTAGTTGTTTTTTATCAATTAAAAAAATTATTTAAAAAGTATTTAAATTTAATTAATGTGATAACTGAAACAATTATTTTTTTGTTGAAAGAAAATTAATATAATAATTTTGATTTAATTACCATTTTAGTTGTTTTGAAATAAATTTTGAATTTAAATAATAATTATTACCAAAAAATTATTTCTTTTAAAAAAAAATAATTTAAACTTGTGAAATTGTTGAAGTTTTAGAGATTTTAGTAAGCTAATAGGGCCTAAATTTTTCCATTGTAAATTAAAAACACATTTAATTACATTTTTTTCCCAACGTTTCGTCAATTTTTTGTTGACTTCTTCAGGGGAACATCTATTTAAACATTTTTATTAATAACATTGAAATTGTTGTTGGAAATTTTCCAAATCAGTCCAACCCATTGATCATTTTTTTAATTAAAATTAAAAACATCATTTATTGAAAATAAAATATTTAAAATATAAAATTTTTACTATTTTTAGTAATCAATATAATCATTTTGGTAATAGGTGCAAAATCAACAAATGGGTTGCTTGATTCTATGAATTTAGTACAAATTTGGTGATTAGAGAAAATTTTTAATTTTGTCTGTGTATGCAAAGTGGCAGAAGATTTTATAAAATACAAAAAATACTGAGTGCTTCTTATATTAATTTAACTACACGTTCAATCATTTGAATTGTGAAAAACGCACATAAAAGATAACAAATATCCCCTTTCCGACCTGTTGTCTTTGACGGTGACCCATTCTTAAACCTTTTTTTTTTTTTGTTACTTAAGTTTTTGACATGTCTCAACAAAAAGTGTAACAGTGTAAAGTGCCATATATTAATATGAAACTTTGCGTATTTTTGCTTTTTTATACGCAATATTGCCAAAATTGCTTTTTTATAGCACATTTTGCACAAATGTACTTTTTATTATTCGCTAATGTGTTTTTTAATTTTGCCGCAAAAAAAATTTTTTAGAAATTTTCTTTCATTTACGTTGTTACTTTTGTAGAATATTTTGCTTTAACTTTCTTTTTTAAAACAAATTTTTGCCAAAACTTTCGAAAAATTTTATATTTTATAGAAATTTGCTGTTTATTAAAAATTTTCTGCAAATTTGTGGTTTAAAGGAAATTATCTTTTAGTTTTCTGGAAATTGGCTTTTAAAAGGAAATTTAAGTTTATAGGAAATATATGGCAGTCTGCTATTTTTCGGAAGTTTTCTGGAAATTTCCTGTTTTTGGAAATCCTATGGAAATTGGCTTTTATAGAAATTTGCTCTTAAAAGGAATTTCTTGCTTGTGGGAAATATTTTAGAAATTCGTTTTTTAGAATTTTTTGCAAATTTTCTGCTAATAGGAAATTTTCTAGAATTTGTCTACTTATGGGAAATTTCCTGGAACTATTATACGGAAGTTTTCGGGAAATTTGCTGTGTTAAGGAAAATATGCTGTGCATAGTTAACTTCTAGAAATCTCCTGTTTACACGCAGAGAAAAAATATGGTTGGGCATGGTTACGGAAACAACACTATGTTTAATGTAACAATATATTGTTGTCGTACACAAATAATTGTTATTTTTATTTAATATTGAGAGACTAAGCACTTTGCCTTTAAATAAAACACGTTGGTTTAATGTTAGTTAGAATATAATTTTAATAGTTCATAAAAAAAAGAAAAATGTATGTTTAAATTCAGTTTTAAATATTTATTAATTACAAAAATGATGCGCGCGCTTGTGATCGACCGTCTCGTTTGGCAACCGTGTTTCGACTCTCTCGTTTCATTTCCATCTTCACTTCACCTAGGCTTACAGTCGGCCATCCTTCAATTCAATCGCCCTCGATTGGCTTCGTCGTCATCATCATCATTATGGGAGGAAAGGTAGTCGTCATCTGGATCATCGTCTTCGGTTTTCGGTAGGTTACACCACGGCTTCATCTTATCAGACGCATATACAGCCTTATAATGCCTTTGCGTTCGAGTAGATCCTGGCAAGTCTTCAATCACATAACGATCTCTGTCGAGAATTTTCATTACAATAAATGGGCCCTTGTAACGAGGCTCCAGTTTTCTCGATGTGCCCGTTGCCGTTGGTTCGTTCTCTACGAGGACTAAATCACCTTCTTTATATTTTGTTGGTTGTGAATGTTTCTCGTCATACCTTCGTTTAGCCTTCTCACGCTGTCGTTCAATATTTTCGGCCGCTTCGCAACGTTGCGTCTGCCTTTCTTCCTGAGTCAACATTTCGGTGTGATGTAGCGCAAGGACGACTTTATTTTGGAGAATATCCCGTGGCTCAAATCCAAATAACAATTGTTGTGGTGTTGCATTCGTTGTTTTATTTTTCATGGTATTCAGTGACCATTGTATTTTCCGCATTTGATCGTCCCAACGTTTATCGTTTTCCGTTGATGGTAGGAGCATACTTAAGATTGTACGATTGGTTCTTTCGGCATGGCCGTTTGCGCGCGGTGTTCGAACTGCATTGAGTATATGTTGAACGTCGTTGGCCTGGCAATGTTTTTCAAATTCGCGTGACGTAAACGCGGTACCACGGTCGGTTACTATTCGTGACGGCATACCAAAGTATTCGCTTATTTCATTAAGTACTTGCAGAACGTGCTTTGTTGCAGTACTTTTAACAGCTCGGATGACGGTGAACTTCGTGAAAGCGTCCACGATAACAAGGATATGTTCATTACGTCTTGTTGACTTTGGGAAGGGACCCAAATGATCCATGTGGACTGTATGGAACGGAATTGGATTAACTTTGTCATAGTGATATTCGCCTTCTTGTTTCCCCCCTGGAGATTTATTGTATGCACATTCGATGCACGCCTTAATGTGCGATTTTACGGCATTTCGCATTCGGGGAAACCAAAAATTTCTTTGCAAACTAGAAAGTGTTTTTTCAACTCCAAGGTGACCAGCGTTGTCGTGTTGTCCTTGTATTATGCGCCATCTTATACTCCTTGGGACTACCCATAGACTTTTATCTCCCGCTTTGCGAAATAGTCGACCTTCTTGAAGCACGTATTCTTTACAGAGGTTTTTATCGCCAGCTTCCAACTTTTTGATGATTTCAAGAATACTCTCGTCCTGAAGTTGCATTGAAAAAAGCATATCATCCTCGTTTATGGTTGTTTTTGCTATCCGTAGAGATGCAGTATCCAACTCTCGTGCTTCTTCATATGGTGCACGACTAAGTGCGTCGACGTGCTGCATTCTTTGACCGGACCGATGTTCAATGTTGATGTCGAACTCCTGAATTCGTAGCCACCATCTTGCAATACGTGGTATTAACTCTTTTTTCTGCATCGTAGTTTTAATAGCACTACAATCAGTAATGACGGTTACATTTTTGCCATATACGTAATACCGAAAACGTTCAAGAGTTTCAACCACAGCTAGGGCTTCTAACTCGTAGCTGTGGTAATTGTGTTCGTCTTTAGTAGTAGACCTGCTGAAAAATGCCACCGGTTTCCAACCCTTGTTCTCACTTTGTAAAAGTACACCAGCTGAGCCGATTGTACTTGCGTCTGTGTGTATTTGGTGTTCTGAGTAGGGTTTATAGCCTACGATTACGGGACTCGTGGTAAGACTCTCTTTAAGTGATCGGAAAGCATTTGCGTGCTCATCTTTCCACTGGAACAGTGTATCCTTTTTAAGGAGGTGGCGTAATGGTTCGGAAATCAACGAGTAGCCAGGTACAAACTTGCGAAAGTACCCACTTAAACCCAAAAACTGTCTTACTTCCCGTACGTTTGTTGGTGTTGAAAATTGCGAAATCGCATTAGTTTTCGCGGTCCCTGGGCTCATACCTCCGTTATGAATCTGATGCCCCAAGAACTCTACGTTTTGTTTTAGAAATTCACATTTTTTGACGTTTACTGTGAGATTCAGTTCTCGTAAAACGTTAAATACACGTCTGAGCTTGTCGAACATTTCGTTGACATCATTGCTACCTACAACAATATCGTCCATATAATGAATTACGTCACCATCACGGGTTTTTTCCCGTATCAACGCCATTAAACGCTGAAAAACGGCTGGAGCGTTCTTGAGTCCAAACGGCATGCGCTTAAACTCATACATTCCGTCGGTTGTCACGAAAGCAGTATATTTCCGACTACTTTCTTCAATCGGTATCTGATAGTACCCGCTATTAAGGTCTAGCACCGTAAACAATTTAAATTTCATCACATCTTGTAAACGTTCTTCAATATTGGGCGTTGGAAAGATTTCCTTCACCATGTGTTGGTTTAACCGACGATAGTCAACACATAGACGATCATTGCCATTTTTCTTCTTGACGAGCACGATTGGACTAGCATATTCCGACGTTGATTTCTTTATTATATCTTTTAATAAAAGTTCATTAATCATTACTCTTACCGATTCTTTCTTCATCTCAGGTAGTCGATATGGCCGTGAGACTATAGGTTCATTTGTTGAAAGTTGTATTTTCATCTCAATTACGTTTGTCAAGCCAATTCTATTTAATTCGTCTCCAAACACGTCACTATATTCGTTAATAAGTTCAAATAAGTTTGTTTGAGTCGATTCGTCCATTTCGCCGTGTTTTACATCCTTTTTTTCGTATCGCGGTTGGGTTTTTATTTCAGTGTTTGCCACAGTTACATATTCAAATCGTTGTTCGCTATCATTACAAATGAGACGTACCTTATTAACTGCAAATATGTCGTTTCCGATTATAACCTCAGACGAAAATAAGTCATCATCTGCTATATACAAGTCAGCAGATATTTCTACACTGTCGCTCATGAGCTTTACGTGAATCATTTCCGACAAAACTGTTGTTCCACCACACACTCCACTTATACGTATACTGCATGGTTGACGATTTCCAATGATCTGGTTCGCTTTGGATCTTTTTATCATACTACATTCGCTACCAGTATCAATTAATGCAAACATTTCTATTCCATTCACTGTAACCTTTTTATCTGTCGTTAATTTTCGAACGTTGTTGGAACTTCGCAAATTTGATTTGCCGCAGTTTTCTGGGGTACCCCTTGGGTGAACTCGTTGACAGTCTTTACATCTCGGCCGTCTTTGTGGTTTCGGACATGCACTTGAAATATGACCCGTTTCTGTGCAATTAAAACAAATAATTGGTTTACGTTCTACTACCGGTTTTGTTATATTTTCGTTTTTGTTGACGTTTTTATTATGATAGGGCTCGTTACGTTTTGATGTTACCATCGGTCGTGCGTTAGAAGAACAACTAGCCATGTTACTAAAATATTCATCCAAAGTTTCGCGCATTTCCTTCATCGTTCCGAAGCGCATTGTTGCGATTGCCGCCTGCAATTCACGATGTTTTAGGCCCTCTCGTGTGTATTTTATTATCGATGACTCACTTAGGTGATGTCGTCTTCCCAATGCATTTAGTCTAAAACAATACTCATTAATCGACTCACCATCTTTACGTGTTGCTTTGCACATCTTAAAGTGAACGTCAGCTTCATCCGCTACTGACTCGAATTCTGCTCTTAATGCATATGACAATTCGTCCCACGATACGTATAAGTCGGAGGATGCATCAAGCCAAAGCTTCGCTGGACCTTTCAGCTTCGTATAAATTGCCAACATTAAGCACCTTTCATTCCAGTCGTAGGCTTGTAACGATTTGTTTACCCGATCGATAAACTGGGTGACACTAAAAATTGAGTCCTTTGTTGGGTCATACTCCGGCAGTGTATCAGCAATTTCCCGTACACTAAACGCGCTACGTTGACGCGATTCCGGGTTTGACGGTTGCGATTCAACTTGTTGTTGATGTTCGTTACGCGTTACGCTTGGCGCTTGAGAGTTTCGAACCGAGTTTTGCACCATGCTCATAACACTTTGGAGCATATCACGTAACTCGTCTATTTGTTCACACACATTATCGTCGGCACGTATATTTTCAAGTTCGATTTCATCGGAACCTTCGAATTCCGTTAAACGTTTAATAAGTTCAGATTTGTTACCGGTTGTCACTAACTCTCTTTCACGTAAAAGATCCTTAAGATCTGCCGTTTTTAAGTCCGATATACGCGGCATTGTCGTTTTTTTAATTTATATATTAAGCGGTCACTAAAATTATTTTTAATGCCGTTGTGTTTGACGGACTGTCTATAAATTCACTATAGATTCGTTCTTTTTTTTTAGTTAATAGTTTATTTTTACTCCGTTTTAATTTAAGTTTCGTTATTTTTCGTTTTAGTTATAAATTCCCGCTTATTACGTTTCCCCAAGAATTTACGTTTAGTTTATACGTTAATTTGCGTTTTGTTTAATATAAAACCGTTTATTAGTTATATTTTTTCGTTACGTTTACTTATCGTTCTTGCTTTTACATTCGTTGCAAGTATAACACTTATCGTTTATGTCTCATCTACGTTACTTCACGTCCCGTTTATCGTTTGTGTTAACATACATCTTTTTACTTTACGTTTTACTTATCGTTCCCGTTTTGAACATACCGTTTTGCTTTAAAACACTAATCGTTTTTTTATTTACTTGCAACGTTTTTTCCCGTTTATTTGCAATCAAATTTCATTTATTTCATCTCTTGTTCACCATACACTTCAAAGTTGTTAAACACAATTTATAAACAACAATACATATATATGTATGCTTGTGATTTTTAAATGATGTTTTCTTTTCCACGCTTGCTCAAGTTTTTTTTTCTTCTACATATACATACTTATTATGTGCGTACCAAGTTTTTTCCACTAACAATTGCGATCACTTGTATTTTACCGTATGCATACATATCTACGTTCAACGTTTAATCGTTTCATTTACACACAATCTGATTCATTCCTATTATGTTTCTTTACTCTGAGAATTTCTACATTCGCGCACAAGCAAACTTAATTATTGTCTTGGATGGTCGTTATTGTCATTTTTTTTATTCGTACGCTTGTGTCCGTTTTCATATCGTACCGACGAAATCACTCTTAGAGAACAATACACTTTTGTTGTTGTTTTGACATTTTGAGTCGCGCACAATCAAACATATAATAATTTACATATCATATCGTTTTTTTCTTTTAACACTATTCTTTTATACGTTTTTTTCACTTTTTACTACCGTTTGTTTGGGGTGAATTTTTATCCTACTTCTGAACTGAGAGACTAAGCACTTTGCCTTTAAATAAAACACGTTGGTTTAATGTTAGTTAGAATATAATTTTAATAGTTCATAAAAAAAAGAAAAATGTATGTTTAAATTCAGTTTTAAATATTTATTAATTACAAAAATGATGCGCGCGCTTGTGATCGACCGTCTCGTTTGGCAACCGTGTTTCGACTCTCTCGTTTCATTTCCATCTTCACTTCACCTAGGCTTACAATATCAACAATATTATAGTTACTGTAAACATATCAATGTTTATCGCAATTATGAATTTGAGTATTGTTGACCGAAAAATAATTATTTTTCTAACAACTTAATTATTATAACTTTCTAAACATATTATATTTCTCACAACCATATCATGATATTTAATAGCCATCACATGATAACTTTCTATATATTTATCATATTATGTTAAAGATGCAATCAAACTATTTTTACTCTAATCATATTATGTTAGCGTCATTTGTAAAATAATTTTGAAGAAGTTGTGTCCGTTTTTTTTTGATTTGTGAGCGGTTAAACAATTAAAAGATAAAATTCCATAAAAAAATAAGTTTAAAGAAATTAAAAAATTAAAATATTAGCGGAGTTCATTCAAGTATTAGTGATGTAATAGTGCAAATGCTAAATATCATAGTTTTTTGTAAAATCCAACAACAAAACACACAGAGATTTCGTTATATTTTATAAAAGTGCTACGATAGTTCTGTGGTTTTCATGGGCAACCGCGTATGTCTTAAAACAAATTGTTTAGGAAAGCCGAAAACCCATTCTAGATCAAACTATGGGCTAGGTATTGCACATTTTAAACTTTGTCATTACGTTACAAAACGGAATTGATCCATCTTTTTTCAAAAAAATATAAAGAGCGTTCAAAATTAGGCAATATGGCATCAACATCTTAAAACCAAAAAAATGGGCACACGCGGTTGCCCATGAAAACCACAGATTTTTCATTTGCTCTTTTGCAAGCCCTATATTGAACTCCGCTATTTGATTAACATTAAGAAAAATTGTAAAAAGCCACAAAATAAAAAATCGATTCAAAAATATTTAAATTTATTTTGTATTTTTATGACAGTTATGAAAGGTGTAGTATCATGATTGCTTCTAAATTTATTATGATTAACATGATGATAATATGATTACTTCTTAGCTTATTATGATTAACATGACAATAATATGATTAATTTCTTAGCTTATTACGTTTAACATGACAATAATTTGATTACTTCTTAACTTAGTATGATTAACAGAATAATAATATGATTAAGGGAAAAATATTATGATGACATATTACGAGTATATTGAGTCATAATATGTTTCAATAATAATCTTAATATGGTGACTACAATCATAATTCTTATCATAATATGTTGCTCTTAGAATATGTTTACCACAACCATGTTTTTTCTTTGCGTGTATGTGGAATTTGCTATTTACAAGATTTTTTTTAAAAATTTATTTATTATTGGAAATTTTTTGGAAATATGCTATTTGTAAGAAGTTTCCTGGAAATTTGCTATTTGTAAAAAGTTTTCTGGAACTTTGCTGTTTATAGAAAATTTTCTGAAAGTTTGTTCTTATAGCAAATTTGAAGAAGTTTGTTGTTTATCGGAAATATTCTGGAAGCTTGCTGTTTATAGAGAATTATTTTTGTAATTTTCTGTTTTAGGAAGTTTTCTGAAAAGATGCTTTTTATATGAAATGTTTTGGAAATTAGCTTTTTATAGAAACTTTTCTATAAATTTGAAGTGAATAGGAAATTTTCTGAAATTTTGCTATTTACAAAAACACTTTTAGGAATTTCATTTAAAATTAAGTGAAAAATTATATTTAAAGGACCTTATGTATTATTCACAATTTATTTTTTGTAAAAGCAATTTTACGTTTCATTGGTAAAAAACAGTTGAAGGTATTATAAGTCAACCATTTGTTTTATTACTATATTTTCGCTTTCAGTTTTCTTTTATTATTCCATCAACAACTAGTTGTAAAGAGATGTGAATTAACAACTTCAGGTTAAGAAAAATAATTATTAAAATATCTTTCATTAAGTTTCATAAAGGTAAATTTTAATATCAAGAAACGCCTCTAAATCTTTAATATATAATTCAGGGAAGGAAAAATAAACTAAGCTTCTCATTCTAGCTTTGAATTAATCTCCAGGTTAATAATTTTTTTTATTAAATTTCGCAGGAGAAAGGACGATTTTGTGTTCTTTATGCTTTTGAAAAAAAATCCATCATTATATATTATAAAAATCAAAAGCAAATATTGCAAATTACTTAAAAACTCTGCACCTGAACAACTTCCGTAACAAAACCGCATCATCTTACAAAAAAAAAAAAAAAATAGATAAATAAACAGCCAAACTCCTACTATTGTTTAGTTAATTTCACCACCTGATCCTGTCCTCCTCGTAGCTTTTTTTACTATCTCCTAACAAAATACTGTAATAGAAGATGAAAAACTTTTAAAAACAATTTTCAAACATTCATTCAAATACAGAGTCTCAAACACACACATATACAGCAACAGTAAATGACAAAGACAAATGAATTGTGAGCACATGGTGAGGGACACGACGAGATTGGAAACACAACAGAAGCACTTAATCATCGAGTTGTATCTTTAAATAGTATCTTAAACATTGATAAAGAATATTAAATATGCTCTGTGTGATGGAATGCAAAAAAAAAAAAGTAGGAAAACATGAAATGAAATAAAAAAGTTTTTTTCCGTATTTATTCTCATCATTTACCTACAGCTCATCAACAACTCAGAGGCTTAAAACCTAAGACAGACGGCTGAGAGCCCCGGAGGCAGTTAGGAAGGCAAACAACAGTCTGATAGACTTATTTTGTGCTTTCCAGTTTCTATAATGACGAATGACATAAATTAAAGCAAGAGATAACTTTTTCCATTATTCGTAAGCAGAACTACATCCTTATCCTTATGGCGCGGTATCTAATGACATTTTGTAAGTACTTTGTACTACATGAGATACATTTGTACAAGTCTATGTTTATAATCCCAACGGTAAAAAGAATTTGTTAAGGGACCTAATAGAAGGCCTTATTTAGCGGTCGAGAGCCCTCCTCGCCACAGTCCATACTTATTTATTTTTTACACAGGTATGTCAATGGGAGTAAGCCCTTCCACACTCCCTTTAATAACAGAAGGGAGTTGGGAATGTGTACTGAATATTTTGGAATGTCTTGCAAAAAGAAATGTATTCCTTCCCTTCTACAATTCGAATCTATAAGAAAGGAGTATAGAGCCCTTCAAAAGGCCTGCCACTTACGGTCCTTTCAATATTCATCGCTGGGATTTGTTGACTAGATACACATCCATAGGCATCGTTATATCATGTATTCGTCAGCTCCTATAAGTATGTTAATGTATATTGATTTAATTGAGGTTCCTAATCTTTGTCTGAGTACATTTTTCTAATGTTTAATTTAAAATTATAAACATTAAATCTGATATAATATTTGTAGCTTAGGCATATTAAAATCTGTATATAAATAATTACCAAAAAAAAAAAAAAAAACAAAACAACATATTTTATTAAATAATACCGAATTAATTTTATTCTTCATTCACTATGGTATGAGATACTGTTTAAAGCAACTTTGAGGTTTCACTAAGCAGCTATTTTAGGGAAAATTCTTAGACTTTTAGTACTGTTTAAAACCTGTGCAAACACAGTGACATCTGTTTTCTTGTATCTGGTCCAAACTACGGTAAATTACATTGTCTAGGGTATAATAAGTCACTAGTACTGGTGACTGTGTCAATCAGGGTTGTCAGATTTTTTTTCACCTTCATCGCCAAATAGCATACTGAAAATCGCCAAAAATCGCCAAAAATTAATTTCTCTTAGATTTTTGGTAAAAAAAATTCGCCAAAAATCGCCAAATAAAAGTTTTATATAAAAAAGAGTATACAAGCGTATTTTACTTTAATTTAAATTTTCCATATTTAGTCTTATTTTAGTAGTGTGTTTATATTGTAGTAGACAATCGCAAAACGCTTAACATTTGTATTTCTGACTTGAAATTTCTTAATACGTGTTCTGTAAATCGCAATCGCAAGAAGTTTGGCGACTTTAAATTACAAAAGTATGCTGCAGGGAACTAGAATTTTTGTAAGAAACTATGGCAGATCGCAAAATGAGTTGAGTTTCATGCAAAAAAAAATCAGTTTTTATTGGCGTGATCTTCTATATGAATATAAGTCAGAATATGGTAAAATTTTTGTGTTTATTTGAAGCAGAGGATAAATGTCTTAAAAGGTGAATTCAAATTGGATATTTGGAATTGAACTGAAATACTAAAAGTCAACTCAGTCTTCTAAACGTATTACAAAAATAATTAAATTTATGATTTTATTTGGTACAAAATCGAGTCAAAATTTATAAAAAAAACTGCTCATTTTATCGCTCTACACTCCACTTTGAAAAATAAGCTTGATACTATTATAAAAAACCGGATATCAATGTAACTTTTCTTTAAGAATTTTCTGATTTTCTTTCGCTATTAATTCAACTATTTTTGCATACTACCCAGTATACATTATTATTTATTTATTTTAAAAATCACATTTCATATGAAATCGATTCAGTTTTTAAAATTTTTTTTGCAAAATAAGTTTTTTGGGAAAAGATCCGATGATTGATAACTTTTGATAAGGAAAATGTGCGAAAATCTAAGAAAGCTTAAGCATTATTCCAAATTTTTATGGCAACAATTTTTTAATGTTTTCAGGGTAATTATCTGCCAATATTATTAATTTATCATCTAAAACAATCGCATTCGTATTGCGATTTTAAAATTTGTTAAAAATCCAAATAAAAAAATTAGCCCATACTCATAAATTTTTTCATATAAATATAAAAAAAGTAAAATGCGTTTTAGAAATCGCCAAAATAATCGCCAACTTTTTTAATTTCGCCAAGAAAATCGCCTTGTCGCCAAACACAAAATTGCATCGCCAATTAGGTTTATAAATCGCCACGTTTGGCGAAAAATCGCCACATCTGACAGCCCTGGTGTCAATTATGAATCAGTATAAATTCACTAGTGACATTTCCTGCAGGGTATGTATATAAATATATTCCTGTTGTTCCTATAAGGAGTATAGGACCTTAACGATTGTTGCTCAGCTGCTATGATCTTCAGCTCGTTCTACGTTATTTTGACTTTTGCTGCTTTGATTCCTAGTTGTTGATTTGGGGGTTCCACTGCAATTTCCATTTTCTGATTTCATCCTCAACTAGTGTTTGTCCGCACTCGGCCCATAAACGTTCGTTTGTGATGGTGTTTAGCCAGAAAATTTTTAGTATGGGACGGAGGCAACGGTTGATGAATACTTGTACGGCATTGATATTGCATTGACTTGAGTTCCGAAATTCGCAGCCGTAAGGCGCAACTAATTTCACGTAGCTGTTAAAGAAGTTGGTTTTGGTGCACTGGGAGATATGGGGGGACTTCCACACATGATGAAGTAGGCCATAAGCTTGCCTGGCCTTGTTTATGCGGTTCCCAACGTCCTCTCTCGAGCCTCCACTTGTTGTTAATAAGGTAATATGCGTTGATTCTCAAGGCTTTGGTTTTTGGGATATTTATTTCGAGACCACAAATTTGTGCTTCGTCTTGGATGTTCTTAAGTTTTGACTGAAAATCGTCAAATCTATGTGAAAACAAACAGATGTAATCTAGATAGTCTAAATTGAGGCGGCCTTTTAGGCGCCACGTTGTGTCTCTATGTATTGCTATGACTTTTTCTATGATGCAGTCGATGAGAACGTTGAATAGCAGGGAGAATAGTGGGCAACACTGCCGCGCACCTAATTTGACACTTATTTGACAACTGATTGCGTACTCGTGTAGGATTTAGCATTAAGTATTTTCGTACAGTGTCTTGATTTCGCGGTATTCCCTTGCAGCGAAGTGCATTCCATATTGTAGGGTGATGTATTGTGTCGAACGCCTTCTCGATGCCAATGAATGTTAGATATAACGGAGAGTGCCATTGAACTGATTGTTCCGCTATTATTCTAAGGCTGTAAATATGGTCAATGCCAGATTTGCTGGAGCGGAAACCTGCTTGTTCGTTGCTAATATCGTTGGAAAAATGCATCTGATAAACGTTTGTTAATTATACTAGCTATGACCTTGTTAACCGTGCTAAGAAGTCTTATGCACGTCCAGTTTTTGCATTCTGTAAGGTCTCCTTTCTTTGGGATTTTTAGTATCATACCCTCTTCTGGGTCGTCACTAAGTTTATTGGTATCCCAGAATTTGCCTATAATGGGGTATATTAGTTGGGCGCATGCAGCTGGATCTGCCTTTAGTAGTTCAGGCGAATTATAACTGTTGAAAAAAGGACAAAATTTTACAAAAAATTATCTTATATGCAAAATAGTGTAATTTTTAAAGTAAGTTTAAAAGGTTTTAAATTTTAAAAAAGTACTGGAAATTCCCTAAATTTAAAAAGGAAAATTAAAGAGAACAATTTGAAATAGTCCCTCTTCTTGCTCCACATTAATTCTACGCATTTTTCAATGTAAATGATGGTGGAATAGATTTAACATTCAAATCGTAAACATATGCTGATAATGAGATGATAACAAACGGACAAGAATAAAGGAGGTATTTTCTTTTTTATAAAACTCCTACATTTATATGGCTTCACTGAAGTGCATTAAAATAACAGACATCAGCCAGTAGGACTAATGGAATATAAGCACAAGTAAATGATTATATTCCCAGACAAATCATATGAATGGCTGACTGAAAATTTACGTTTAAATTTTTTAATTTGGAAAGTTATTATTAATTTTTATCCTGTCGGCGATCAATCGGAAGATTCTTATGGACCTAATTTTTTTTGCTGCTATTTTTTATTAGAAAATTTGATAAATTCCAAGTTTCCTTTAAAAAAGAGTTTGACAATTATTTTTGTTCTTTTTGTTGTTAATTTCTTCTTTTTTACAGTTCAGCAGTATCCTTCTGTTAAGGACACAAAATTTTCTGTTCGAAAAATTCCATGGTAGCAAGTGAAAAACTGCAGAGTTATTAAAAAATAAATAAAAATAAAAAAAATAGAAAGAGTTTCCTTGCTGCGGGCTGCATTTCAAATATTTTGCGTTAATAATCGACATTAAAAAAATGCAATAAGTGTAAAATGAAAAATACTCTTTAATCCTTGAAATCTAATAGATATAAAAACTGTTTTGAATACAACAGAAAAAAGGGAAAATTAAAAAAAACACAAAGCCGGACACAAAAGAGATTGCAGGACAAACAAAAATGTTAATGCAGAGTTTCTGAACATAGAACTCAAGTATAAATCAATAAACATAACACAGATCAATCAATTATTTAGACCAAAAGTTAAAAATGAGAGGGAAGTTAAAATAATGTTATTGCAAACAAAAGTCCACTTTTATCTCAATGCAAATAAAATGACTGTTAGAAGTAAAAAAAAGTACGGAATCTTATGATGTAAACAATTCATTTAAATATATTAAACAGAACTCGTTATCGAAACTGGGAATTATTTCCTTTCGCAGGTTACTTTATATTATATTCAACATTTTTTATTTTTCGAATTTATTCTATGAGTTAAATTTCAGTTATGTATTTTATAAAGCTTTTTTGTAATAGTTCTATTCCTTAAATTTTTAGGAATGACTTTTATACACTACCAGACTATTATATTGTTGAATATAATATAAAGTAACCTGCGAAAGGAAATAATTCCCAGTTTCTATTTGTTAAAATAGTTGAGTTAAATACATTCAATTTATAAAGTATCACTATCCAGTGTGACACAAAGAATGCTGACGAAGGCCGTAGCGGGCCAGAAAATGCATTACATTCTGCTGGTGTCTAATAATTGTAAATTTTTCTGTACATACAATATACTTCATTGCTATCCAAAGAATAGCTAAGGTAAAATGTAACAAGAAAATACAATATAATAGTTTGGTAGTGTATAAAAGTCATTCCTAAAAATTTAAGGAATAGAACTATTACAAAAAAGCTTTATAAAATACATAACTGAAATTTAACTCATAGAATAAATTCGAAAAATAAAAAATGTTGAATAGAACTCGTTATCCTTTAAATTCGTGTTATATAGAAAATAAATTGATTCCTTAATCAAATAAAAATACTAGGATTCATATTGAAATATAAAACTCTTTAAGAAGTTTTATTTTAGGCGGAAAAAATTTAACTTCTCTAAAACAACTCCTCTTTTTAAGAGTTGCATCCGATCTTTGTGTAGATAAGAGCGTTTTTTTTTTGAGATCTGAAAAAGCACTTCAGGAATCTATTGGTATATTATTTTAAATGTCACCGTTGACTCTAATGTGGGGAGTTTTTAGTTTAAAATTTCCAAATAACTGATATTTCCGATATCTGATAAATTTGAGTTTATTCACTTAAATAATTTAATTTGATGACATCGATTCTGATTTGAAATAAAAACTTGGATTAAAAACTATAAACAGTTAACAATTTACTGGCAAATATTTAAGTTATAATTTCAAATATTTTATTAAAACTTTAATACACTTTAAAACCAATCAAAGCCCAGTTTAAGATTAATTATCATCCAGCAGATTCACCTCTCTCTCTTTTTAGATTGCATTTTATTTATGAATTGAGATAAACATACCTTTGAGCATCTATTCATTTACTTACACATTTATATTAAAATTTTAGTCAACTTTACTTCTTTCGTTTTTGGTTCGTTCGTTCATTCGTTCCTTTCTCTACTCCATGCTATCTAATTTCCCTCTTGACTTAAAGGTGAGCAGTAATAAATTCCCCAGCATTTATTTATGCGAGTAGTTTAGTTTGTTTGCTTGTTTCTTTGTTTGCCTGTTGTAACATGCCAGCCACTAAGGGAATATGAGCCTTTGACCTGAGTTGCTTAGTTTCTTAGCTGGTTGTTGGTTGGGTTGTTTGCCACACAATAACGTGACATGAAGCATACTTCTTTTTTTATTTCAAAATACTTAGAAAATCTCCAACTATTGCTGCTGATGTCGGCAGAAGCGACAAATAACAAAACAATGTAGTTGATGAGAAAAAAAAGGATTTTGCAGCAAAAAGTATTAGAAAAAACTTATAAAAGAAATTGCTAAAGAATATAAAAAAGGGAAGAAACAAGCGCAAAGTTTTCGTGTTAACAACAAGTTAAGAATCGACAAACTTTTCCTTTTACCTCCATCGTCGTCGTCATAATTGGTAGTTGTATTTTCTATACTCGATTCTGATTGCTGCTGCTCCTGTTGCTTTCTTCATTCTTTACCAAAACTGCACTGCGACAAGTGTTTTTGGGCTGTTGTTTTCTTAACTTTTTGCTTGGTTGGTTGGTAGTTACTTTCTTGGTTGGCTGATTCGATCGTTCGTTCCAATTGGTATGAGGGATGGATAGAGTGCTTCTGTTTGGACATAACGAGTGCAACTAATATGACATTAAAACTGGTTTGTACTTAACTCAAGATATTGTATTGCAATTTAAACCAAAAACTTGATGTTGTTTTCCCAAGTGTTTCAGTTGTAAAAGTAAAACTTTTCATTCTTTTTATTTTTCTGTTAGATTTTTTTTTTTTTTTTTTTGAATCTTCTTTTGCTTATTTTTCCTTCGCTTAAATTTAGTAGTGTGTATTTTTTGTTTTGTTGTTATTTAATTTTTGCTGTGTTTACTTTTCCCATCTTCTGCAATTGACAATACTCATACGCAAAGTGGTACTGCACTTCTACTTACTAACAATAAGTTTTGAAAAGTACACAACAACAGCTTTGTTGCCGCTGCTGTGTTGTTCTGTGCTATTCCTGTTAAAATTTGTTGTTGCTCAAAAAAACTTATTCTCTGTTCTTATTATTTGGGAAATCAGAACGTATCTAAAAAATTAACTTAAGTATCTATAACGCACACAGGGTGGTAATTTGACTTTTTGTAAAAAATAATTTTTTTTAACAATTGACTTTTTTTTAAGTGATCTCGTGACTTTAAGCTTAAAAATTACCTAGTTGGTAAAAAAAGTAAAATTTAAATTTTGTTAAAAAAATAACTTTTCGGCCAAAAAATAATTTGTTTTTTAAAAAATAACTTTTCTGTAATATTTTATGTGAAAAAAAGTTTTTAGCGTAAAAATATAGTCGATTCTAATGTTGGCAAGGTAACTAAAGGGTTTTGTTTTGTTGACATCAACTTACATTCCGAATCAGATGTACTATTCATACATGTAATAAAACTTTTGAGCAAATTTAAAAAATTAAAAAACCTCTGATTCCTTTTTATCCCTTGCTGTTTAACAGTGTATTTAAAAAAGGGGCTTATTAAACATAAATACAGATAATATCAAGAGCACAAACGCTCAAACACTCATAATTTCTAAATAATCTACCGAAAAACCAGACAAAAATGGAGGAAAATGTTTAAATATAAAAACTTCATTAAAATTTGTATGATACTTCAATTCCTCTTTTTATTTAAAAATTATGGATTGTCGCAGTAGTAATAACTTTAAAATAAATAAAACAAGGCAAAAAATGCATCTAGAACAGCAAAAAAAAACAAGCAAGAAATCTAAACACTTAGAAGGAGAAAACAAATAAAGTGAGTTCATTATTTTCACCAGTACTATTCATGATGATGGTAAAATAAAATAGACGAAGTCGAGCCCAACTAGACCCTGAGTACAAGGGAACCCCTACTTACAAGCTGGACTTTACAAAGCATAATTAACTAAAAACAAACAAGTGGATATTTATTTCACTGATTTCTAAATCTTTGCTTGGTTTTGTATGTCTGTCATCTACAAACAATACTTTAAAAGAAAACTTTACGTATTTATCATTATTTTTATTTTAATAAAAGATGGGTTTTTTATTCGACCTTTTCTTAATGGAATCTCAAAAGAAATAAATACTCAAGCTCGAGGTCATAGGTTTTTTTAATAAATGTTTTTTATTTTATTAATTTAAATAACTCCAATATTTCGATATTCCTTGAATATCATCATCAGGGATAGTCTAAAAACAAAACAACAATATACATAAGTTTAAAACATCAATATAAACATAAAGATCACAAAAATCCAAACAGTAATAACAATAACAACAAGAACTTACTAAACTTGTAATAAAAATAAAAAATTACACAAAAATTCTTATTAGCTATGTAGTGTTTACTACCATCGTCATGATTGCACTGAATTTGAGTATGTTCTGCTCTTATTAACTAGATATCTATATTGTTTTGCGCAGCCGCTCTCTACATCGCTCTTAAAATTCATAGTTGTTGGTATATTGATAATGTTCAGCATCTCCAACATAAAGCGTCGTTTGTAATTTTGTTCTTGTTGTAATATTCGTACATCATCAAAGTTTGGCGAGTGATTTGTACTGGCACAATGGGCTGATAGTGCAGTTTTCTGTGACGAAATATTTAAAATCCGTTGATCAGATTTATGGCCTGATATTCTAGTTTTAATTTTATTTTTAGTAGTTCCTACATACACTTTATTGCAAATTCAAATTATTCAAATTCAGTGCAATCATGACGATGGTAGTAAACACTACATAGCTAATAAGAATTTTTGTGTAATTTTTTATTTTTATTACAAGTTTAGTAAGTTCTTGTTGTTATTGTTATTACTGTTTGGATTTTTGTGATCTTTATGTTTATATTGATGTTTTAAACTTATGTATATTGTTGTTTTGTTTTTAGACTATCCCTGATGATGATATTCAAGGAATATCGAAATATTGGAGTTATTTAAATTAATAAAATAAAAAACATTTATTAAAAAAACCTATGACCTCGAGCTTGAGTATTTATTTCTTTTGAGATATTTTTATTTTCTTTTACTGATATTTTCTCATTCAAAATGCAAACTTTTTGGCTCTTTGATATTTTATTTTAAGTACTCCATAAAATTCAACCCTCATCCTATCCTGAACTGAAAAAATAAAATGCATGTAGTATTTGTGGGTCAATTTTGCCAAATATTGAAAGTCCATCACTAGAGTTTTTTTTCCCGGGAAAGCGGGAAATTTTTTTAAATTTCCCGGGATCCCGGGATCCCGCTCCATACAAATAATACAAACTAAATTTGTTTTTAATTAATGAAAAAAACTTTAATAAACAAACGTAAGGGAACTTGTTTACAAAGTAAGTAAAATAAATGCTTAAATGCTACAAAAATTAATTGAAAATTGAAAGCGGAACTTGAATAATTATTACCTTACACTTTAATATGTAAATTCCTTAATATTGTGCTCTAGATACATAATAAAAAGATAACATAAACATAACAATTTAATTTATAAAAACCATAACAATGAGGTATCAAGATATGAGATCAAAAAGTTAATTCATAAAATATTTTAATAACTATATTAACATTTTTTAACGGCTTAGGAAATAACTTTGTGTCACACTTAAAGCGTTTGGGGAGTCGTCAAAGAGTATATTTCTGATTTTATTTACTAATTTATTACCATGTTTCCGAAAGAATTTGTTCACTTTTTTACCGAGGTTGGACACATAGTTAAAAGTGCACCGTTGTTGCATGCTTCTGATGTCAAGGTTGATGCCAAAAATAGCATCATCCGGACTACTTCTTACAAATCTTTTCTTTTTGTTAGGCCCATCTGCAATCTTTAGGACAATGTGTATTTGTAGATATGACTATGTTGCAATGAAGGAGTGATATGTTTAGGTATCTCCTATTTTTAAGACTTGCTCATTGACAATGAAACTTTACTGCCTGCATCTTATTTTGAATTAATGTACTTTGTTAACTCTTCACTTCACTAAATGTAATAATTATCATCTGTTGCACTGCCCATTCTGCTTTTAGTAGATTTATTGCATCAGGAGACATTAATTTAAATACATGTACTCACTTCTTGTAATTGATCTAATCGACAACCCATCCACAGGTACTAATTTTTAAAGAAAAGAAAACTAAATTTCAGAGTAAAAGTAGCTGTTTTCTGAATCTATGAGCAATTTGTTATTTCCCGGGATCGCACAAAAAAAATCCCGGGAAAACGGGAAATAAAATAAATGAAATTCCCGGGAACTCCCGAGTCGGGAAATCCCGGGAAAAAAACCCTATCCATCACACACTTTTTAATTCTGTTTATATTTTTACATTCAGTGCATTTAATGCAAGATTCGGAATAATTTTATTACATGTTGTACATTCACTTCAATATTTTGTATTCACTTATAGTGTAGAGCAATTATCACCCTTGTTTACACAATGCGTTGCTTTTTGGTATAGATATTACGAAAAAGCCTTGAAATAAAATATTTTTACTGGCTGTCAAATCTCTTCGCTGCCTGCGGTCAAACTATTATGGACTTTCTAACGTTTGAGCATAAAAGGCCAATTATTTGGACAATGTTACAACTCAAAGTTCTTCAGATATACAGATATACTCTATTTCGTTTCACGCCTACTTATCAAATCCCGCCCAATTTTTGACTGATATAGCATATTCAAGATATTGTAACAAATTTGGAATCTTTAGATATGGCCGTTCGTTCTCCAGATTCACAGAATTCTATTTTGTGCCACGCCTACTTCTCCAAGCCCGACATAAAAATATGGTAGTTTAGTGAAAAAAAGGAAATTTCTGTGAAAAAGTGACTTTTTGGTGAAAAAGTTGTTTGTAGTGAAAAAGCGACTTTTTATGTAAAAAGTGACTTTTCATTGAAAAAGTGACTTTTTAGTAAAAGTGGCTTTTCAGTAAAAAGAAGTGACTTTTCTAAAAATCGTGACTTTTCAGTAAAAATCGTAAATTTTTAGTAAAAATGTGACTTTCAGTAAAAAACGTGAATTTTTAGTGAACAAGTGACTTTTCAGAAAAAAACCTGAAATTGTAGTGAAAAAGTGATTTTTCAGTAAAAAAGTGACTTTTTAGTAAAAAAGTGACTTTGCAGTAAGAAAAAGTAACTTTTTAGTAAAAAAAAAGTGACTTTTTATTAAAAAAAAGTTAATTTTCAATAAAAAAAAGTGACTTTTAAGTAAAAAAGTGACCTTTTAGTAAAAAAGTGACTTTTTAGTAAAAAAAAAAAAAATTACTTTTCAGTAGAAAAGTACATTTTTAGTTAAATAAGTGACTTTTCAGTAAAAAAGGTAATTTTAAGTAAAAAAAAGTGACTTTTTAATAAAAAAGTTACTTTTTATTAAAAAAGTTACTTTTTATTAAAAAAGTTACTTTTTATTAAAAAAGTGACTTTTTATTAAAAAAACGACTTTTTAGTAAAAAAGTAACTTTAGTAAAAACGTGACTTTTCAGTGAAAAAGTGAATTTTCAGTAAAAAAAAAGTGACTTTTTAGTGAAAAATTTATTTTTTAAGCGAAGATTTTAATTATCAAAAGTAATTTTTTTTTTTTTTTTTTTTTTTTTTTTAAACTGGGAATTAAGAACGAATAACAAAATCTTTTAAATGAAGATTTTAATTTTTAATTCAAAGAGTTTTATTTAAGTGAAACAGAGACTTTTTAGTAAAAAGAGAAGCTATTTTGTGAAAAGCGATAGAAAATTTAAAAATGTTTTGACATAAAAATTAGTTTTCAAATAAACTATGACAATCCTTTAATTATTGAGATTTGGTCCATATTTTTAATTTTTAGAACAGTGAAAGGCAACACACATACTATCAAATTTATGCTTTTGTGGGAAGCAGCAGTAAACGAATGACGCTCATCAACAAGTGCTTATCTGCAACTGATTTAAATAACTTTGACGAAATGACAACAAAGCAACAGCCGAAAACAGAGTTTATAATTGCAGATTATTCGTGGCTCAACGAAGAACGTACATTGTCACAGATCACATGAAGTAGTTTATAGTGTACATGTGTCGACGTCACATAAGCAGCATTTTTGTCTATACACGCGTACATAAGATTTGCAAGAGCGCCCTTCACTGTTTTAGACCCAATATGCACTGTGCTATTACGATTTTTAGTAGAAGCCCAACAAACCAAAACGATATGGAAAGAACTTGTAGCAAGCTTACTAACATAAGCCTTAAGCTTAGAAAAGTGTTGTGATTACTATTATAAAAGGCTTATTAGCAATTGTTTAAGCTAAGAATTCTAAATTTAGAATAAGCTTACAGAAAAATACTTTTCTAATCCTGTTAACAATTATTAAAAATATAACCAAATAATATTTGCACACTGAACTAAAGTAGTGATTTTATTTATTAGAATTATACATAGTTGTTTTATTATTTTACAAAATATATTTAATTATTGTTTTTGTTTTGTTTACCCACATATTTCTTGCGGGACTCTTGTCTGTTTTTGGCAAACTGAAAGAAAGATTGTGTGCTTTTCACAAATTCGTCCTCTCCCACTCCAATAGAAATTGCAGAATCTGTAAAAACGAAAAAGTTAATGAATATGTTAATGCATACAATATATGAAATACTTTACTTCTTATAGCTTTAGCTACACTCAGGTTCCGCGCACTCTTCTTCTCAGCCGTTCCCTTCCAGCATAAATGCTCTGCCAGCGATTCTTTACGAACACTCTGTTTAAATTTATACGGCATATTAACAAAAAGTTTTTTAATTATATATCTAATATTTAATTACTTTTTTTTTTAAATTGGACACTGTTTAAAACACTTTAAGGCACATCACTCTTTAAACAAAACACAAAGACTGAAAACTTTAACTTATTATACGAAATTTATGCACACATCAAATAACGGGACATCATTCTCAGAAACACTTTCAAAATTATAGCGAGAATAAGTCATTTGCAATCATAATGGTTGTCATGTTGTATTAAATCTCTTATGATAAGCTTATTCTACAACTCATTTAAATTTTGCTTTGTTTTGGTCTGTTGGGAGAGGTATTATTATTTTCTAACACTAACACCAGTAACTAAGGTGAAAAATACTTAGGTTTATTACAAACATTTCCTGTCATTTGGACGTACGCGTATGTTTTATATATGACGTGCTTACTCTGCCATTGCTGGTACTTTAGCTCCATATACCTCAAGTGTCCATAGCACTAATTTCCGTTGGGTCAAAGTGTTTGCTGTGCTTTAGTTGTTTTTATCCTTTTTTGTTATTCGTTTTTGTTTCAATTTACATAAACAATGAGTGACAAAGAAGAATTATTAACTGCATATTTTCTCTTAACTTCTTACTCAGCTCTTTTTTTTTGCCTCCATGTCCTTATTTACTCTCCAAGAAAAGGAGTAGAAAAAACTAATTTATGTAATAACAAGAAAGAGTGCTATATTAGGCAATGCCGAATCTTATATACCCTTCACCATGATGAGATAAGAACAAAAAGTTATATACATAAATAACGTTCTTTAGATGGTATAAATAAATATTAATTGAGCCACGCCAACTTTTCATTTCGTCATGCCGAAGAATATAAAAAAAACAAAAAATTTATATATGTATAAGCCCGTTTCCTCTTTTGCCAAAGTTGATGTTTGAAATTCGTTTTATAATCTTAAAATCGTTTTTTAGAACATAAAAAAATTAAATAAAAAAAATTCAAAAAAATTCTTTTTGGGATTCGAACTGGCAATATCATCAGTCTCAGGAGAGAACTTAACAACTCGGCCACGAATGCTTTTACTGAAGAAGCGTTAAATTAAAATATATTGAGTCTATTAGTTTGTTTCTTTATTTGAGCGGCATATCATATACATGCATTAATGTGTATGTGGATGCGTAAAATTAAACACATTACAAATAAAATCCACCACTTGTAGTGAAGGGTATAAAAAATTAACAACAAAAACCACATTACCAACACTGTATTACCATAGCTATTGTATGACCGTAGAAACCAAAATTGAATTGGTTTGTATGGTATGCTTTTACTGAAGAAGCGTTAAATTAAAATATATTGAGTCTATTAGTTTGTTTCTTTATTTGAGCGGCATATCATGTACATGCATTAATGTGTATGTGAATGCGTAAAATTAAACACATTACAAATAAAATCCACCACATGTTGTGAAGGGTATAAAAAAACAACAAAAAAACACATTTACCAGCACTGTATTACCATAGCCACTGTATGACCATAGAAACCAAAATTGAATTGGTTTGTATTGGAAGTTAATGTCGTTTTGGTAAAACAGTGTTGGTATGGTAATGTCACGTCTAATTGGACCTTTAAAGGAAAAAGTAGTGGTTTTTTACTCATATCTCAGCCATTTGTGGACCGATCTTGCTGGATTTAATAGCAAACAATTTCGGACCATAAGTGACATAAATGTTAAATAACCTGACCCCCTTCATATATTTGGGTCTTCGGAAAATCCATTTCAACGGACAGACGGACATCGTTAAATCAACTTCGCTCCTCATAAGGACCCAGAATATATATACTAACATCAATATTATAGAAATTACAAACGGAATGACAAACTTATATATACCCTATTTACCACCTGTGGTGAAGGGTGTAATAATAATGATAAAACACTGGGGCAGTTATGACAGGAAAAAAATCAAAATGAATGACGAAGAGGACGATTTAGTAAAAGTTGGAGATTATTAAGTAACTTTAATGGCCACTAGATTTAAAATGACTGTTTTGATTTACAGGTATTGAGTTCGGAAATGATGCATTTCGAAACTAGTTTGTAAGCAAATGAATACCTACCTGAGCGGCGAATGAGTGGCAATAAACATACAGCAAGATAATGTGCAGGCATTGTTGAACGGATTTGTGTATCAACAGTGCTGTGGGAAATATGGCATACATTTGTGTACTTAATGTTATTATAATGGAGAAATTATAAAAGAAACGCGTTAGCTATTATTTAAGTGGTTTCAGGTTGATTTAAAATATAGCTTACAGAAAGATTGCGAGAGTACTCGGGTAGTTAACTTTTAATAACGAAGCTCTTAAGCCTTTAAAGAAACCTTTTTTTAATTTTTCTAATATGACACTAGGGGCACAACAAAAAGAATATTCCGATAGGAAAGCCAGGAACATAGTCTTATGTATTTTATTGAAATGAAACTGTTTTTTAACAGATCAATGTTTAATGGCCAAAGTAAAATTGATTCGTTATGGCTGTTAACTTTTTAGAATAACTTTTGACAATTAATTCATCTGATACTGATTCAAGTCTATTGAAAAAGATCGGATTTCTGTCATTCGTTGCTGGTATGGGGTGTAATCCCTAATTAACCTCCTTAGCTAAATATATACAAAAATTTTTTCACTATTGCTAGAATTCAGGACATATATGATGATCATAGCTCGAGTTTAGAACCCAGTTCCGAAAATAAATTTAAATCAAATACATCGCTTAAAAATGTTGTCATAGAAATGAAACTTTTTTCATGCAAAGCCAACTCTAAAAATTCGATTTAAATTAAACAAATCTTAGAGACATAAACTCTATTTGACCTTACATTAATAAAATCTTGTAATTTTTAAGATTGCTCTTAGAGAAGGTACACGCTATATATTTTGTAGCTCTTAAAATAATCTTTTAAGTAGTGTGGGGCATCAGGTGATTAGATTTATATAGTGTCTAAATCTTTCTTTGAAATCTTTTTAAATTCTTCCGAGGTCTAATAATGTCAAGAGTTTCAATAAAATATATTGCTACAATATTTTAAAAAAATGGCCGTGATTTAAGAATTTAATATTGCCAAACGTATTGCAGGGCGCCCTATGCTCCAATGGGAGTTAAAGGAACATATATATATATATTGCAGGATACTGCTTAGAAGAAAAAAAAAAAAGAATATATCGCACTTGTCCCTCTAAAGAGGGTCAACTCGAAATTTATAAATTTTCAGTAGAGACAAAATACTGTTTTCTTTTATATGTAGTCTTATACTACAAAGGGGTAAACATTTGTATTTATTTGGCAAAATACTAGAGAAATTGATCTAAGCTTTTTACAGTGCGTAGATATGACCACTGTTCATCGATTTCTTGCAAAAAGTTAAAATTGGAAAATTTTGAGTTGACTCTCTTTAGAGAAACATGGGCGATATATTCTCTTCTACTTCTTCTTATACCGTTACAACTCGGAATGAGCTCTAGCCTATTCCAGTATTTTCCTCCGATCGTATATGTTTTCGGATTTTGGTTGCCAATTTCGTATACCCATTAGTTGTATGTCTAATACTAATTTAACCGTAATATGGTTGCGGGTGACAATAATATCGGAAAATTTAACATTATATGTTCAAAATTTTCTTTAAAAATAGTGTTGTTGCAGGTGATCATTTTTAAACTTGTTTTTTCTCTGCGTGTATGTAAAGCATTTGCTATTGTTTTTCAACAACGCTTGCTGCTGTCATCTATGTACGCAATATGTTCAGCTCAAGTTAACCATTAAGTCTTAAGTTGTTTGACAATGTCCTATCCTACACACAGGACAACGAAGTCATTGTTGCTCCTTTGGACGTAGTCATCATTAAAGTCTTGCACTCCCTCAAATATTTCTAGACGATATTGGTCACATCTTTTCATGGACTACGTCTTGCATGCATATGTGACGTTTGGTCTAATGATATTTGTGTACATTTTAAATTTGCATGATTTAGAGACGAGTCTGGATTCAAACATATTTTTCTGGCAAAAATACGCCCTTTGTGCTGCCGATAACCAGTCATTTATACCATCTTGCACACTATTGTAATTTTTTGAAGAGCACCCAAGTTGATTCAAAGCTGATTCGATTAAATTGTATTGAACGTCTGCTTTCATACACACAATTTAAAATATTAATTTTTATTGGACAGGTTTCGAATACACCAGGATACTATTTATGATAAAAATTACTTAGCGGATAAAGGCATTTTTAGTATTTAAAAGATATATTTAAAATCCTTTTCACTTGTTTTTAAACAAGATAAAAGTTTGACATGAAATCGAGGGTCATATTTTAAGACTATTATTATTACAAGACTTAAGGCCCAACCATAATATGCATAGCCTTGCTTAACATACTGTTAAAAATTAACAAAAAGTCTCTTAAATGTATTAAAAAAAACAAAAATAAAATCAAAAAACATTTGATTCCGTACGGAATGTGCGATCTGTTTCGCACTTTGCTTAAGCAAATGACAGTTTCATAAAATTTAACAAAAAGTTTCCTTAAGTTCAATATGGTTTGCCTCATATGATTTACATGTATTCGTACATTTGCTAAAGCCAACTTAAGCACATTATGGTTGGGCCTTTATGGAAAAAGGGTATAATTTTAAAACTTAATTTGCCATTCCTGTCTGTTATCACTATGGGGAGCGTAGCATTTTAAATAAAGGGAACATAACATTCACAAAACGTTGGGAGAATATGGATTAAATGCATTTTTAATTACATATAGAACTTTAGGCCGTATTAGCTAAAATAAAATCTAATTTAATAAAACCTGTTGATGTAATAAACAAAACATTATAAAACCGATTACATTTTAAAGTGATGTCAGCAATTTGTGTACATAGAATTGCCCCCACACACTCACACTCTCATAGTGTGTAGAGATTCCATCAATCACAGTTCCCTCACAACTTAAGTAAACACATTTTGAAGCATTTCCATGGTGGCCCATAAAGAAGAAAACAAGTTTTTGAAACATGGAATGACACATAAGGCATAAATACAAACTGCCGTATTCATAAAAAATTAAAGTGGATTTGAAATTTATTTTAAGAAAAATTTATATGAAAATTTTGCCTTAAAACACATTTCAAACTTATTTTATTTTTTATGAATACGGCAGTAATACTTTTGTTTGTTTAAAATTTTTTATTTTTTGTATGAAATATTTTTAAAATATTTGTAATGTACACGAAAAGTCTGAACAAAATTTCTGCTCTGGTTGCATGGAAAAAAACAATATAACCATAAGCAATTCTCTTATCTAAGTAAAAGATCAGATGAAGTCGGTGGGAGCCTATAATCGCTAGCGATCAGCCGGTTTGGGAGGGGGGGGGGGGGGGGGGTTCGTGACTTATCCGCTCCTAACTCGTTTCTTACACATTCTGTAAAGACTCCCTCTAAAAGTTTAAAAATCTACATTAAAATATAATATAAATAGTAGGGTATTCATTTAATCGACCTTTTGCTTTAATCGGTTAATCGCTCGATTAATTAACCGAGGTTTTGCTTTAATCGGTCAATAATCGGTTAATTTTGTTATTGATCGGTTAACCGATTAATAAAGTTTTTTTCATAAATTGAGTTATTTCAATATACAGAAATGCATTATTTATTTATTATCTGGAGTTAATTAGTAAAAAAACAATAACATACCAAACATTAAACTTCTTGAACTAAAACGAGCAAAAAAAAAAACAATTCATAAATATGTAATATGCATTTTTCAATTAATACATAGTTGGGGGATTCACAAGGTGTGCTATCAAGTCATATCGTCATAATGTCCTAAATAATATTTTACAATTGCTTAAAATAAATATTGTTGTGTTTCAAACCAAATAAAAATATTAATGCTGTGCTCATTGATTCGTCATAGCTGCACAGTAGAAATATAAATTATAAGCGGTAGCCCACAACAGTCATATCGTCGGCTTAATATGCAAACCTGCTAACTTCCTTCAAACACATTTTACAGGAGAGACAAAAAACTTTTTATTTTTTCTATTTGCAGCTTGATAGAAAAATAAAAATACAATTAGTTTTACACACTTCAAGACTTGAATAGAAGAAAAACTACATGCTGGTCGACGAGGCGTATCTTTCTCTACCACACGACATCAAAAGTCAATTTACATAAAAAGTGGATTTAGCCGGTTTGCATATTAATCCTACGATATATATTTCTAGTAATTATTTAAAGACATAAGGCTTTACAACTTAATGACTACCTTGTGAATCCCCCAAATATGTATTTATAAAAAATAGACTGAGATAATTTTATTATTTATTTCAATAGTTAAAGGAGATGTTATAAAAAAATCTTTTAAAAAAGTAATTTGGATTAAATGTTTAGGAGTTAAACGATTCTTTTCTTATGTTTTAACTTGACTTAGAAAAAATTCGTTCACTTATCGTAGATGAATATCTTATTTCTCAGTCCTTTTTAAAGATTTCTCTAAACATATAAAATATTCCATTATGCCCTTAGAGTCCTGTTTTAATTTTTTAAAAATGTTTAACACTTCTAATTGTTTCGGTTAATTTTGGTTAAAGACTGATATGAGAAGGTATGAGAAGAAACAAATAACTAAACACATACATATAAAAAGTACGTGAAACAAGAAAAAGGTGTTGGCAATCAAACATTTAACCCATTTTTCGCCACATTCCTGTTGATTGAACATTGAAATCGGTCGGCGGAAAATGCGTTGAAATGAAAATCACTGAACACCTTTGTTTGTAAGAATAAATATTTTCTAAACACATATCTTTTGTAGATGAGACGAAACAAATAATTAAAAATACAAAAAAATATGTTGTAATACTACAAAAACTTAAAAATCTTGTTACATCGGTTAATCGGTTAATCGACTGAAATTAACCGGTTTAATCGTTAATCGAAAAAAGCCAATTTGAAATTAACCGATCAGTTAATCGGGTAGTAATTAATCGGTTAACCGCTTGACGGTTAACCGAATGAATACCCTAATAAATAGATATAGCTACAAATAAATGCCCCTACTATGCTATATTTTTAAAAAAAATACTATTGGTCAAAGCCGTGAATATATGCACCTAAAGTTTGGGTTTTTAGATGACTTTAAAAACCCAGAGCCACAAAACCCTCCCAAGCCTTGATTCTTTTGGCATGGTAATTTTAAGTGCAATCCCACACCTAATCACCCTGTCACTTTACTTCAGTAGAAAACAATAAAATTCTTTTAGCAATTAATTTTGATGGAATTAGTTTATTTCAATTATTTTCAACCAAACTAATTTAATTAGCACTAAAACTAAAAAGAAGTGTTGCAAATTGTACAAAAAAAGTACTTAACTCGTTGGCTAGAGACTTGGTAATAATATTTAAGAATACTAACATATCGACTTTGTTATAACTTTGCGTAAAACTTATAAAAAAAAAAAATAAATGGAACAAAGATCATGGATATCAATCAAAGAATTCATTTCCAAAAAAATTAGGTCGTAAAAACTAGAAATATTAACTGATCGTTATGAAGTTTCCAATTAAGTTCTTGTGGATATGAATTCTAACGATTCGAAAACGTTTTAGCAATGATAGTTACGGTTAAGTAAAATTTTAATCATACATGGATTAAGTGTTGTAATGACAAGGTATCATCACGAGAATTTATGTAAAAAGAAAAATGAAAAATAAATGTGTAACTTATTAAGATTGTTCTTCTTGTTCTAAAATTAGTTCATTTATTTTAATTTCTGATCTTCATAGTAAATGATTTAAAGAATAAAAAAAATACAAAAAAATAGTGATAAGAAAAAAAAAAAAAAAACAAGTTAGAGTGCTATATTCGGCTGTGCCGAATCTTTGATACCCTCCACCGACAGTTCGAATGTTTAAGGAGTAATATCTGTATGATGTCTTTTTATTATTATTATCTTAAACTGTGACGATTTGTTATTAATTATGGTTTTAGGAGACTAAACTGTTTTCCGGGAGTAGTGTTTATATGGGGCTTAGGGTATATTATGGACCGACCTTCGCGAAATTTTACAGTGTAATTTCTAGTCGAATAAAACGGACTTGCACAAAATCTTATATCATTCCGTGCATTTTTGCATCATTTATGTTAGTTTTTGTAACAAAATTATCAAGTTTTTGAAGGTGGTGGTTCCACATTTTGATACATAGCTCTGGTCCTACTGAACCGATTTTGCTGAAATTCAATCCCAAACTGCTTAGGATAACTACAAGCAATTTGACACCTAGTTTGTTTATTTCTTTTGAGTTTTTCGAAAGTGAGCGTGTTTTCAACAGACGGACAGACGGACAGACAGACGGACATGGCTAAATCGACTTAGAATTACTCAAGCAGCCAGAATATATATACTTTATGGGGTCTGAGATGAATAATAAAAAAGTTTCACACGGAATGACAAACTTAGTATACCCTCTTCACAACTAATTGTGGTGGAGGGTATAAAAATAAATAAATAATTATGTAGATCTTTCAAGTTACTCAGTTTCAACTTCCCAAGTTTGCCAAACATAATTTTGTTGTGTTGTTTTTTTTTCTTATATTCTTTCTTCTGCAATAATTCATTCATACAGAAACCTTATGTATATAGTTCTTTAAAACAAAACACATAATTATATACTTTTCCTATTGACTGCGGAGTCACTAATAAAACAATTCAACTTTATCAATGAATTAAAAACAACACCTGGGAAGCTCCGTACAAAGAAATTTTTTTTCCGAAAATTAAAGTTCTTTTTTTCTTTTAGTTTAATTCATTGACAAGTTGGATGGTTTTATTTTTGTTTTAAATGCAAGAGGGTTCTATAAATAAATAAAGTATGAATAAGTGTTACTCACCGATATTTGCAGCGATAAACGTTGAGGCCTTCTCGTTCTCGATGCGGTGGTGTCTCGGTTTTAGGGCAAATTTTGTTATTTATAGGATATCTTGCATATACTAGATTTACTATTTGCTAAGGGTACATATGTTGGTTTTTACTTATTGAATAGGTTAGACTGCTATTGCTATGAACACTTTGTTGTTCGTTGATCAATAGCTAATTTGGATAATATACTCATATACTATGATGACAATAAAGTTTAGCACAGAGGTTTACACCCGTTCAAAGAGTTTCCACTCCAAAATGTTAAATAGTTATTTTTGGACGATAAATTAGTAATGTAGAAATCCCTAATTTTCGGCAGAATTTTTTTTCCTATCCCTTTTTCTAATTCCTCTTGGGGCTAGGGGTACAATGTAGCGGCATCTATACACGTGTGAAACAATCAGTAACACCCACAAAGTCACCAAAGATTTCTAGTTAACGTGGATCTTCTTCAACTTCCTACGATGTTTTTATTAATTTTGCCAAGAGCCTTTATTTTAAGAAAATATAATTTTGTTTGTGATCAGGCAGTCCCCTCGTGATGCCATCCGTATCTTGGCCAGACGGTTGACCCAAACTTAAAACAATTTGTTTAGGTGTTACTTTGAGCCTAATGTACAAAGGATAAAGAACATATCTGAGCTTAGTACTCTAAATTTAGTTAGATTCACAGTCAGCAACTGCTAGGGAATTTATTATACCCACACAAAAAAATTATTACTCAGGGATAAAACTGACACCAGTTTAACACGAGAGAAAATATGCTCCCCAAGAAGGAGATGTGAATTTCCTCGAAATTTCTATCAGGTATCTACGATTTTTCCCTCTTGGATCGGAGAATATAATTTGGATAACTGTGACGACAATTATTTCCGAAGTATTTCTAATACGTCCATCTACCAGTAGATCTTCAATCGAAAAAGGAAGTCAAATCGGTTTCTATGCATTAGTTGACTTTTTCGAGAAGGTTACCACAGAAAAAATCGATTAAACCGTATGGCAACTTTAGTGACCCACCGAATAAACGCTTAAAGCGAATTTGTTTCGTTTGCTAGTTTATCGATGACAACATACACTTTGTAACAAGAAATAACTATTTATTTTGGATAGATGTTCGTTTCGGAAATTTTTACAACAAACCCAAATTCAATATATGAATATGCTGCTTTCATATGGAACTCGGTGTATAACGTTGAGATTAATGTATATGCTATATGAGTATACTTTTCCTTAGTTGTAAACATTTAATGTTAATAAACATTACTTAAATATTAAGTAAATGATAATATAAATGGGATGTTGCGGTTCGATCCAGGGTTGGAAAGTAATAGTTAAGAGAAAATTTAATATTTTTATTTATTTATTTTCTCATGCTAATGAAAAACTATGGACATTGATATACTGGTAAAATATAAGGCCTTACGCAAAGGTTTTTGAATAAAAAAAAACGTTTGCCACATATTTAGTTAACCCAGTAAAAACTTCGCATACTTTTTAAAAATGAATAGCTTCTCTCACTCATTATTTAGTAGCTTTCTTCTATAACTGCTTCTGTAACAACTTCTATAACTACTTATTTCTGAATGTATTTAGGTAAAAAAATAATGACTTTCTTTTTAATGCGTTCATTTTGGAACATCCCTTGTAAAATTCATTGGTTCTTTCAGTAGAGTTGTAAGTAGTGCTTTTAAGTTTTTCTGATTACTTAACACATTATTTTGTAGGCGAAGTTTTTACTGGGAAAGTACGTAGTTAAAAACAACTAAGGCGAAAACTTGAAAAGCAACAAAAAAGATTGTATTTGCCGGCATTATTATTTTTTTGAGATTTGCATGTCTAATGGGTATTTGAAGTAAAATGAGAATATTTTTTATGCCTAACAGACATGCTTGAAGAAAAAATATTATTAAGATTTCTAAATGGTAGTGTGAAAGTTTGGTGCATCGGTTGGTATTTAGCTTGTCAATATGAGAGGCTTGTGGTAGCACAAGTAAATACGCTGCACTCAATTTTTTGACTCAAGCGCAAAAATTGACCGGAATACCTGGCATTTCGCTGTTTGCCGATATTGGCATCCCAGTAAAAAAAATTTGAGTTTTTTGAAGCACTTAAGAGAAAAAGCGCATAATCGAGGTATGAATTCATACATAAAACCTGCTCCTTTTGGAGCACATTTTTTACTGGGATATAACAGGGATTTAACATAACCCCAAAGAAAATGTCGAGAGGTCCGTTGCGTGAGATAAATTGCTGGTCGAAATTGGCTTCCAATAATAATATTGTGTCATTTACTTCCCCACAGGTATGTATCCTTTAAGGATATTCCACCTTTTGGTGTTACATCCTATGGGCAATCAGATGTAAGCAATAATTGTACCTCGGCAGAGTTAAGGACTTACAGGATTCAGGAAACCCTGCAACTCGGGTTCCAGCCTGACTGCTGATGAGGCCTTCCCACTTGGTGTCTGTGCACTAAACTTAAAGTCGCTGGAAGGAAATATTTAAAGGTCGGCTTTAAGCCCTGCCAAATCCCTCTATGTGCTGTTGCTATTCAACAGATGCTGCTTGTTTACAGCCCGCAGCGTAAGCTATATAATTTAAGCTCCTAACCAAGGGCAAGGGCATAATTACGCTACCTGTGAAAATTGGTTGCCCTCACACACCGTGGTGGTTTGAAAGCGTTTTGTTTGTCACGCAGTGCTAAGACCAATGTGAGGTTAGGTAAATACGGAGATACTCACGTTAGTCTTCCGCATCAGTGTGTAGTTCAATTTTAACCATTCCGGGCCTTGTTCGTTTTTTGCTTAGCAAACATTTACAACTTTAACTTGTAAGCTTCCATTTTTTGCTGTAGTCGTGTGTAGCTTTCTTCAAATTTAACTATCCTTTTAGAAACTTCCAGTAGAAAACATTTTTCCTTAATTTCCCATTGAGTTTAATGCATACTATGTCCGTTTGATATGTTTATATGTATGTGTTGTTTTAATTTAGGTTAAATTGTTTTATTAATATGTTTATCTATTTTCGAACGAATTATTTTCGTTCGTTTAACTAACATTTTACACATAAACAAATTATAAAATATTATAAATTATTATATATTTCTCCCATAAATAGTTCTTAAAATTTTTCTGTTCAAATTCACTAATGTTGGTTAATAAATGGCTGAGATATGAGCAAATAAAACTACGATTGTCCTAAATGTTTACCCACAAAACTTAATTTTTAAGTACCTGTATACTTTAATGACTCCAGGTTGGTAAAAATTTTCCGATAACCGTTTTCCTTCCGGAAGTAAAATATTTTGCACAACAGTGTTCATGTTTTAAAACTAGAAAAACAAAATTTAGCTTAAATATTTTTTGTGCTTATCGGTTTTTTATACCAAAAGTAA
The DNA here is from genome assembly GCA_963931875.1 of Pollenia griseotomentosa. Classification (NCBI taxonomy): domain Eukaryota; kingdom Metazoa; phylum Arthropoda; class Insecta; order Diptera; family Polleniidae; genus Pollenia; species Pollenia griseotomentosa. The sequence goes on from OZ007561.1 coordinate 20,439,973, forward strand.
AATGTCCTCCCGAAATGACTGCGAACAAATATAAAATTCGGTTTGAAATACATTTTAAATCTTTGTTTGATAATACAAATCGCTCATTTGCTGCAAGACCGGCATAACTAAAAAATATCAATTTCGAGATAAACGCATTTAAAGTTTTTGATTTACTCTAACTACTTAGAAAAAAAGAAGACACATTCTCTTCAAAATGGGTAAGTATAAAAGATATAAAGATGAATTTAATACACAAAATAAAGAAAAACAAAGCGAACAATTCTGCATCTCTAACTCCATAATTTCATTTTTTTAAGTTATGCCGGTCTTGCAGCAAAAAAGCGAAATGTACTTATCATTTATTTTAGCTAGTCCTTATACAAAAGTTCTTCATGGAATAAAGTTTTGTTTTAACGAATATGATCAGAAGAAAAGGAACCGAATATTAAATACATAGTAACAATGGAACAAATATGTGCATTATTTTACTTTGCCCCATTTCAAGTGTCTTCAAAAATACCAATTTTTCAGTAAATTCAGATAAAAATTGTTCTTTCTCATAAAAAATTAGTAAATAAGAATTAAAAAATGCGGAGTTATAAAAAAAATTATTTGATTTTTTAGTTTTTAATATGACCTTCAGAATGTTTTTGACAAACAATTTTTAGTCGGATTGCAGAAGAAATATTTTAGAACAGGGGGCTAATTCTGGCAGTCGTGATCGAATTCTTCTTCAATTCTAAGGCAATTTTATCTTAGTCGATACCGAACGAATCGAAATTATTTTTTCAGTGTTGTGATAATTCCAATAAATGCTTAACAACACTGAAAAAATAATTTCGATTCGTTTAGTATCGATAGAAAAATTAGAAATAAAATTGCTTTCGAATCGAAAAAGTATACGATCACGACTTCAAGAATTGGCCCCCAGATCTTTTGGAACAAAAAATCCCAACTGACATGTCGTCTATATGCAATCACACACAAAAACACCGAGGGTCCGCCAAATAACTTTTTTTTTTTTTGAAAATGCTTTAAAAAAAACTACTGAATATTTTCTCGAATTTCTTTTTTTATTTGAAAACACAATCCTTCCGGTTAATAATGGAAAATAATTTCATTCAAATGGCTGCCACGGCTGGCCACGCAGTAGCTCTATTTCACCAACGGCTTCACGAATATTGTCCTTTAAAGCGTCAATTGTCTCTGGCTTGTCGGCGTAACACTTATCTTTGACGGCACCCCACAAATAATAGTCCAACGGCGTCGAATCGCAGCTCCGAGGTGGCCAAACGACATCAGCTCTGCGGCTGATAATGCGATCTTCAAAAACAGGGCGCAAAACATCGAGTGTAGCTTCGGCTGTGTGAAACGTAGCGCCGTCCTGTTGAAACCAAATGTTGCAAATACCCTCCTCTTCAATTTTTGTGAACAAAAATTCGTTCAACATGGCCCGATAACGATCGCCATTGACTGTAACGGCCACTCCTTGCTCATTTTCGAAGAAAAATGGCCCAATTATGCCTCTGGACCAAAATCCGCACCAAACAATGACTCGTTTTGGGTGCATTTACATAGTTACCCGCCAATATCAAAACGAGCTTCATCTGAAAAGATGATTTTTTTTTTTTTGGCAAAATCGGCATCTTCTGTAAATCGATCGCAGAGCCACTTAGCGAAGCGAAAACGCATTGGATGGTCAGTTGGCTTCAACTCCTGAACCAATTGGGCTTTGTATGGCGTCATACCAAGGTCTTTATGTAAAATTCGTCTCAATGATGTCTCCGAAATGCTCAATTGTTGAGAACGACGGTGAATTGATGTTGATGGCGCTTCACGCACACTTTCTGCCACAGCAGCAATATTATCGGGTGTACGCACTGTTTTTGGCTTTTCACGCTTTGGTTTATCGATGAGGATGCCAGTTTCTTTCACTTTTTTCACAAGATAACGAACATACGGAGCAATTTTCGCACACATTCTGCAACATTACCATGATTTTCAAAGTAATGTCGCAATATTTCCCAGCGTTGTTCAAGCGTATACACAACCATATTCGTTCAGCGGAAGGATAAAACTAATTATCTGTCAAATCAGACATGAGCTAAGTGTTACCATTCACGAAATAAGCACTAGTTGAAAAAAAAACGTTAGATGGCGGACCCGTTACTAAAAAAAGCTGCATAAGCACAAGAAAAATGGCTTACAAGCAATCTGATATAGTTTAAATAGTGTTTGTATATTACTCTCTCATTTTAAAACACATATGCAATTCCAAAAATATTTGTTTTGATTTACGATAAAAATATTGAAGAATAGAACAAAACTGCAATAGAATAATGCTAGATAAACTAGAACATTAAAACTAAAATAGAACATTCAAAACATTTTTTAAAGTTTTGATTGTAGACATAGACCAAAGGCAAACTTGCATAGAGAGAAACATTTGGGGTTTTTATGAATATCGTTATATGAATTGAAAATTATTACCACTGTTGCCAATTTAGACATTTTCCCGCTAAATCTAGAGTTTTTGAAACGTCAATCGCGGGAAAAAATACGTTTTAGCGGTAAGCGGGAAATCTAGCGATTTTCAAACAACTTTCAGCGGCTCATTTTCTCTTCAAAAACCTTTCTCAAATTTAAAATTAACAGATTTTTTAATTTTTCTTTTTGTTTATCTGGCTAAAAACTACTTGTTTATGTTCACTTTTGTATTTTTAGTGAACTGAAGATTGTATATGACATTTTTTTACTTTTTTCAGTAACTATTTTGTTAGGGATGTATGTGACAATTCACAACTTTTAGCTTGCTTAAAATTTTGAAACAAAAGGTAAGGAAACGTTTATTATCTCGGTAGATCCCAAGCAATATAATTCACTAACTTTCATCTTACTAATTTTATCTAATTGCTTAAAACGGCCAATAATTACCAAAACTAGCGTTACTTACATACTAAGTTTGTTTTAATATTCATCTTAGACCCCATAAAGTATATTTATTCTGTTTCCTTGAGTAATCCTAAGTCGATAAAGCCATGTCCGTCTGTTGAAATCTCACTCACGCTCACTTTCAAACGACTCAAAAGAAAAGATAAATATTGGCATGAAATTGTTAAGAATTCATCTAAGAAGTTTGGAATTGAAGTCCAGCACAATCGGTTCAATAGGAAAAGAGTTATGAATTAAAATGTGGAACAACCACCCTATAAAAATTAAAAAAATATTGTTACAAAAACTAATGGCGGAATGCACATATTGATATAAGATTTTGCTCAAATTCGTCCTATATCACAAGAAATTACACTGTCAACTATCGATCAGATCGGTCCATAACTTACCATTGGCCTCATATAAACCCTACTCTCGGAAAAAGCTTTAGTACGCGTAGAACCGTAGAGCTCTCAATCTGTGTTCTATTATAATAACATTTGGTCAGTCAAAGTTTTACAAGACTATAAATTATTTGTTCAAATTTCGTGAAGATCGGCCTATAATTTACCATATGTCCCATATAAAGACCACTCCGGGAATATTCTAACTGTTGGTGGAGTGTATCAAAGATTCGGCACAGCTGAATACATAACTCTAAATTGTTTGATTTTTGGGAATAAAATAAATAGGGAAGTTGGAAACCTTAGTATGCAACGTAATTTGAAAGTCATATACCTTTGAAAAATCAGCCTATATCTAGATTTATATAAAACTTATAAAAATGTTTAGGTTTTAGAGGTATTTTTAAAAAAATTCCCGCTAAATTAAATATTTAGCGGTTTCTAGCGGTTTTGAACTCCGATTTGGCGGGAAATAATCAAAAAAAGTTGGCAAAGTGATTATTACTCAAGATTGATGCTTATAAGAAAGTGTTTTCTCTTTAAACCAGGGTTTAAAAAGCTGCAGTCAAAATCAAAAAATTGCTTTTACTTCCACTTTCTGATTTTTCATTGGACAAAAATAAACCGTTGACTTTACTTCTGATTCATTAAATGAAAACAGTCGCAGTGAAGGCAAAAGCAAAAAACAAAAAGTTGATCGCAACAACGAACATCGGCAGTCGACATGTTCGGAAGTGTTTGGTTTGACCGACTTAAACTTTTAATAAATCCCGAAGTTAACGAAGATGGGATGTTGTGTTTTTGTTTTTTTTTTTCTTTTTTTTTTATTTTGCAGTTCGAAGTGCGTTTTTCTATTATGTCTGTAATCACTTGTTGGAAGAAAAAAAGAAACGGTTGTTTGATTTATGTATGTTTGTATGTATAAGTATGTATTTTGTTTTACTGCTATTTTTGTACATACCAAAAATTCTTTTGTTAGTGAAATTAGATAGACATTATTAAAATTCAGAGAACTTTTAAAATACAAACCTAAAAAACCAAATAAATAACAAACATATGTATGAAAACGATAATGTAAATTAAAGTTTTATTTAATTTCAAAAAATTAAAAAGATTGTTAAGCATTAAAATAAATACATTCATACAAATAAAAACATACTTACATATGTATGTATTTATGAACGCATGTGGTAGGTATTTAAAATAAAAAAAAAAAATTTTTTAAAAATTAAATCACAATTCTGGACTTTAAAATGATATTATAAGTAAAGACTGTTGTAAAGATTAAAAAATATAATGAAAACATGGTAATAAAATAAAAAATACTAATATTGTTCATCTTCTTCTTGGAAAAGTGGCATATTTTCTATAGCAGCATCGAGGTAATTTGGATTCAGCTTTACTAGTAATATGTTTTCAAGCAAAATAAAAAAAAAAGAAAAAAAAAACAAAAACACAACATCCCATCTTCGTTAACTCCGGGATTTATTAAAAGTTTAAGTCGGTCAAACCAAACACTTCCGAACATGTCGACTGCCGATGTTCGTTGTTGCGATCAACTTTTTGTTTTTTGCTTTTGCCTTCACTGCGACTGTTTTCATTTAATGGATCAGAAGTAAAGTCAACGGTTTATTTTTGTACAATGACAAATGAAGATGTCGAAGTTACAGCACATTCTTATGACTTTTACTATCTCAACTGCAGCTTTTTAAACGCTGCTTTAAACTGCCCTAAACGCAATTACATATCGCTCCTTTATTGCAACATAGTTATATCTTAAAAAATAAACAATTTGAAATGACTTAAGCAGAACTGCTCCTTAGTATCTTCTTTATATGTAAAACATTCATTAAAATTCAGGGTTTTATTTCAAACTGAACCAAAGTTATAGCAAAATTTATTTTTTTGAATCTGTATAAAAAGGTACATTTTGAAAACTTTAATCGCATTTTGCCAAGTTTGATTTTTTTTAGTTATGACGACTATGTTGCAATAAAGGAACGATATATATAACAGCTCTTCTGATTACACTATACAACAAGCAAAAATTCCCTGAATAAGGACTATATTTTTTGATCCGCTGTAGTCACTTAAAGTCAAAAATCATTATTATTTCAAATTCTATGGTAATATTTTTTTTTTTAATTTTTTTCTAAAATTTTAGATCTGTAAAGTAGCTGCTCCATACATCTTGTAGCAACTTTGGAACGACGAACTCGATTTTGTCAAAACATTTTAAATTACGCCAGATTTAAGTCTTTCTAATATCATTTTTTAATTAAGCCACTAGTTTTGGAGTTATTGAGGCACAAGTGGAAAAATAATTTAATATTTTTTTTTTTTTTTTTTGGTTAAATTATAAAATTTTTGAACTCGAAAATTCCTAAAAAAAAAAAATTTAAATCAACTTAATCGTAAAGCTGCATCTTTAAGAAATAAAATTAATTTTATTTCATAAAATTTCCATGGACAAATTCCTGTTTTACTCCTGATAAACTGAAAGTACCTAGTTCTGACATTCTTAGATACAAATATAATTTTTTGTGAAAAGCTTGATTCCTTTGTTTTCAACAAATACTCATACTTACTTATATGTATATCTTAAATATCGGAGTTAATTAGTTAGAGGGGAAGAGAAAATACTAATTTTTTTGAAATTTTTGAAAGTTTCTTCATTAATTTGCCCACACATGGTGCCGACAAATGCAAGCCAAATGCTAGCCAAACGATTTAATAACAGCTTTACTTTTTAAATCGCGGGGGTATAGAGGCATATTTTGCTAACAAAGAATTGAGCAAAATTACTTTTGGTTTTGTTCGAGTAAGGAATTAATCGATTATTTAATTTTAAAATTGCTCGATTAATCGAGTAAGGGTTTTAAATTGTTTGAATTACTCAAATAACTCGAATAATTCCAATAATTTTATCCAATGGAAAAAAACACAAGTCTCTACAAGAATTGATACTTCCATTTATTGTAAACACAGAAAAACAAAAAAACAAACATGTAGTTTAACAATAAAATAACAATTCATACGTGCTATGAGATAGTTCTTAATTTTAAATTAAATAAATACCTAATTAAAAAAAATCAAAAACCCTGGCTGCAAAAATACAGTTTTTATACATAAAAAAGACCGAAACAAGATTAAGGAAAACTAAATTAAAACAAACTATGTATAAACAATGTTTACACTTCTTTGGTTTAACAGACTATAAAATTATCTGAAAGCCAAAGTTTAGTACAGTTATGCTTAGGCGGTAACCACAAATATTTTTCGGTTTATAATTTGCAATTTGCGGGAGCCTGTTTTTGCTAATATTTTTAAAATAATTTTTTATATATTTATTATATTTTTGCCTTTTTAGTCCAGGCACTTTTTGTGAGAGGTGCTAGCCTGTTATAAACAACTTTTAAAACCAATTTGTCATTCCTAGAAATCGGGTGAAATTGAAGTCGATGGAAATTCTCAGTAAATTTTTTTTTAAAAATCAGTAGTATGTTTATGTACTTTCCAAATATGATTTTCCATACAAATTTTGGAGCATGCCGTAACCCAGTAAACCATTTCAAGTAAAAACTATCCCCTATCTATCGCCTTCTTATCGCCTCCAATACAAATTTTGGAGCATGCAAGCCAAGCAAACAATTGTTTGCTTTGTTATGGCATGCAAAGAGGTTTTGAATATTTAATAAGGAAATACCTATTAGATCTGCTTATAATTATCAGTAAAGAATCTGAAGATAATATATTTCGAAGGAATTACAAAACGGTATGCAAAATCATTAAATAAACCATATAATATGGTTATTAAACAAGTCATTTCGTAGTATTGGTATGTATAAAATATAAAGATATGGTCAACGGAGTAAGGTTTCATATAAATAAATATAGTTTGTGATTTCTTTTTTTTCGGTTTTAACTATTTAAATTATATGATATTCTATGGATTATAATGGTATGTTATGATAATGTAAGGCCCGTTTTCACGACTTACCTATAAAGTTCGAAATAGTAAACGGTACCTTTAGCACTAGTGAGGAATAAAGTTACCTTCAACTATTTTTCGTTTTCACAACTTCTGTATAAAATAAACTTAACATTTTTGAAAATGTGGCAATATTAAAGAAAATACCGATTATTTTTGCCAAAATAAAAATACAAACTGGCAACTACGTACTTTTTTACATTTACAAAATATACGAATAATTGGAGTTGCCATATATAAAAAATATGTGAATATAATATGGCAATCTCAAATCTAAACCTTACGACAAAAGTTAAAGGTAGAACGTTCCTCTCTTTAGCTTATCCTTCACTTTTAGATTAAAGGGAACTTGTGATAATTAAAAGCTCATTATCTGTTCGATAACTTCCTACATTTAGCTGTCGTTAAGTCGTGAAAAGGGGCCTAAGTCTATTAAACTAGAAAAAAAAATATAAAGTGGTAATAATGATAAAAATATATTATCTTCAGATTCTTTACTGATAATTATAATCAGATCTAATAGGTATTTCCTTATTAAATATTCAAAACCCCTTTGTTATCCTCTTTTTTAGATCATCTTAATTGGTTTTGTAATATGATTTCCTTTTTTTTAATATTTTTTGATAATCTATTGGTGTAGTCGACTTCAAGTTTATACTATATATTAATTTTTACTTAGTGTAATCAAAACATTAAATAAACCATATAAGGTACAAATATATACTATATGAATTGTATCATGAGAATAGATAGAACTAAATTCTTAACTAAACTGTCATTGTAGGATATCAAACCATAGAAAAACTCTCCATTAAACTAATATTATAGAGTATCAAACTAGAAAAAAAAAAACATTAGATAACAGAATTGTTGGTTTTAATGATCAAAGAATATAACTTATCTCAATTATGATGATTATGATAATGTGCATAATGATACTGAAAATGTTAAAATAGCTTATATGAAAATTTTAAAATCAACAAGTTTAAGATGAAAGAGAAATCCTAAGTGATATGTATCCTCTATATATGGGAATATAAAGTTATTATCGAATAGTGAACAAAAAAAAAAAAAAAAATCTGTGGATTTAATAAAGATCATGGTGGTGATTGTTGATTTGATTCTAATAAATTAATATTTTATGAAGATATCATATATATTGTTACGTTTTTCCTTTAATAAACGCGTTTGAGTTCTTTTAATTGCAAATCCGAATAAAAACCCACAGTTATTAAACTTAACAAACTTTATTAATTATTTTGTTCACAATTATTAGTTACGAACAGAACCGTTTCTCAAAACAAACTAAACTAATTATTCATGAGTCACCCCTTTTTATATTTCATAACTATTTCTTGAAATTTTCTGAACCTTCCTGTAATAACTACTTATTATGTTCTAAAACCATTTCTAGAAATGACTGGGAAATTCATGTAATAATTATTTTAAAATAACAGTTGTGTTCAAAATTATACATGACAATTTTAAGTAACTACTATAACTTAAAAGATAACTTATTACTATAACTACAAATAATGCTTAGATAATTTTACTTTCGCAACACTGCCCTCCACTTAAGCCTGTTCGTCCCGAATAGGCTCAGTTTCTCCTTTTCCATAATGGGCTAGTCGTTCTAGATGTACCACTTTCATTTTTGACCTTGGACTCTTATATTTCTGGATTCGATACACCACGTCATTAAATTTCTTTATTACTTTATACGGGCCATCCCAATGAGTCTGCAGCTTTGGAGATAGTCCTTTCTTCCGTTGCGGATTAAAAAGTAAAACCAACTGGCCTTCTTTGAAGCCTTCCGAATTTGCCGCTCGATCGTATCTGGCTTTCATCTTGTCACTGGACAGCTTAATCCGGCTTCGCACGAATTCATGAAGTTCATTGAGGTCATCTTGCTTCTGCGAGGTAAAGCCCTCATTATTTTCATCTGTTGGTCCAGGCTTAACGCCAAATTCTAGATCTCCAGGTAATCTGAGCTCCGTTCCAAAGACAATTTTGGCAGGTGTACGAGAGGTGGAGTTGTGAACAGCTGATCTATATGCCAACAGGAACTTCGCAATGTGTTCATCCCAGTCTTTCTGATGTGTGCTTACCACTTTACGCAAGCGCTCCTCTAGTGTGCGGTTAAATCTTTCAACCATGCCCTCGGATTGTGGATGCAAAGGAGTGGTTCTGGTTTTCCTTATTCCGTACAATTCACACATTTCTTTAAACACACCAGATTCAAAATTTCTGCCTTGGGCGGAGTGTAATTCTATTGGAACTCCGTAGCGGCACACCCAGTTATTCAAAAATACATCCACAACGGTTCTGGCTTCTTGATTTGGGATTGCATACACCTCTGGCCATTTACTGAAGTAATCGATAACTACTAGCACATAACGGTTGCCGGCATCACTCACAGGAAAAGGTCCAGCTATATCCATTGCGACTCGCTCAAATGGGGCACCCGAATTGTACTGTTGAAGCGGTCCCCGACTTCTCTTTGTTGGTCCTTTTGCGGCAATGCATTGGGTGCAGTTCTTGTTGCCACAGTTTGTTGGCACCCAACCCACTAGAAACGTTGTTTTAATTTTTCTAGTGTTTTTGTTATGCCAAGATGGCCACCACTAGATCCGTTATGGAATTCATTTAAAACATCATGCACTTTTGACGACGGCACTTCGATGAGGTTCCGAACTGACTTTCCATCGGTACTTTCCCATGTACGGTAAAGGCAGCCATTTATCAACTGTACGCTTTTCCATAGGGCCCAGTATGCTTTTGTTAGAGGGCTTTCAGATGATATTTCGTTTCGATTCGGCCTTCTGCCTTCTTCTTTGGCCTTCATAATTTTTTTTAATATAGGGTCAGCTTTCTGTGCTATTGACCAGTCTTCATTGGACTCAATCTGCAGTAGGCAAACTTCACAGTTGTATTCCTTTCCTTCAGCCCTTACACAATGCTTGCATTCCAGTTTGCAGGGTCGTCTTGATAGGGCATCCGCATTTCCATGTTTCCCGCCTTTCCTGTGCAAATGCTGAAATCATAACTTTGTAGGCGCTCAATCAAGCGAGCTATCTGACCTTCTGGATTATTGAATTGCAGCAACCACCTGAGTGCAGAATGGTCTGTTCTTAACTCAAAATGTTGACCATACAAATACTTGTGAAAATGTTTTATGCACTCTAATACTGCCAGGAGCTCCCTTCGCGTCACGCAGTAGTTTCTCTCGGGCCTCGATAGTATTCGACTGTAATAGCCCACGACCTGCTCTACGCCATTGACCACCTGGGAAAGCACACCACCAATTCCGTATCCGCTCGCATCGGTATCAAGCACAAATTTCTCTCCAGCAATGGGGTAAGCCAAAATTGGTGCTGAGCACAACAATTCCTTCAGTTTCTGAAATGCTGCTTCCTGCGCTTCACCCCAGATGTATTTTTGCGCCTTTTTAGTCAATTCGTGTAAACTTGCAGCAAAGTTTGGTACAAAGCGCCTGTAGTATGTACATAAGCCTAGAAAACTGCGTAATTCATGTAGATTCTTCGGATGAGGCCAATCCATTACAGCTTTTATTTTATCATCATCCGTTGAGATGCCTTTGGAGGTTACACGATGTCCCAGGTATTTTGCTTCCTTCTGGAACAGTGAACATTTCTTAGCATTTAGTTTAAGTCCTGCCATTGATATACGTTTCATCACCTCTTCTAGGTTTTTCAGGTGCTCATCAAATGTTTTCCCCATGACAATAATATCGTCAAGATACACCAAACATGTCTTTCTGTGAAGACCTTTTAACACCTGCTCCATTAAACGCTCAAATGTAGCCGGAGCATTGCAGAGTCAAAATGGCATCACATTAAACTGCTATAGACCATCACTTGCGCTAAATGCAGTTTTCTCCGCATCATTTTCTGAAATTTCAACTTGCCAATAACCGCTCTGCAAATCGAATGTAGAAAACCATTCCGTTCCGGCTAACGTGTCCAAGGTATCATCAATTCTAGGCAATGGATAACTGTCTTTTTTTGTGACGTCATTCAGCTTTCTGTAGTCTACGCAGAATCTGGTACTTCCATCTTTCTTTTTAACCAAAACCACCGGTGAGCTCCAAGGACTTGATGACGCTTTAATAATTCCGTTCTTTTCCATCTCGCTAACCAGCTCTCTTACTTCATTTCGCTTTGCTAGAGGAATGCTTCTTGGCGCCTGTTTTATTGGTTTAGCTTCGCCGGTGTGGATTTCGTGTTTAACTGTTGACATTCTGCCTTGGTTTTGACCTTTCAAAGCGAATGCAGAGGCATATTTTCTTAGTAGCTGTTTGGCCTTATTTTTACTAGGCGGTGTTAGTTTTTCGGTCCACTTTCGCACATGTTCCTCTAGGGATTCGTCGTCCTTGCTACTCTTGCTGGCTGCGCCTTGATGCTATTCACAATTAATTATTGCCTCTGTTTAAGTACATTGTCCAATCTTGAAGTTTTTCGTAAGGACTTTTTCACCACTGGATAAATTTAATACTCTTACGGGAACTAGACTCTTACTGGGTTTTACGAGAGCATTCGCTGTAACGATATCTCCTTTAACTTCTGCTGGCTCTACCACCCACAAACTGTTGTCCTCACAATCTCCCTCCATTCTGATTTGGATGGTAGTTTTTCACGTTGAAAGGCGATTAGCTGTCTTACATGGGCCTTGGCTTCGTATCCAACTTCAAGGGGTATTTCCACATCATGCCAATACATAATTTGCTGACCCATATCCAATTGAATACCATGTTCAATCATAAAATCTGCGCCAATGATTACCTCATCTACAATATCAGCCACAATAAAAACGTGATGGGCGATTGCATTGGCCATACTTAATTGTGCTTTTACTTTTCCATAGACAGTGGCAGACTCACCCGTAGCTGTTCGCAGACTTACCCCGCTTAGTGGTTCGATTGATTTTTGAGATTGTGGGGCCCTCAGTTGTGGAAGCTAGCACATGCCCCGCAGTGCTAGCTATTTTTAGTTAAAAAGTGACTCTTGTGATGTATGGTGATTAGCACGCTGGTTGTTTCCTGGCGGCGAAGAAGATCTTGATCGTCTTCTAGGTGCTTTCGCTGAATATGGCCAATCTTACCGCAGTTATAGCATTTTGCTTTATTTTTTCCTTGCTTCTCGCTTAAAGCTTGCATCACTGCCTCCTTTATGTCCTTTACAATATCTCTTTCTTCTTCAGCGGCAAAATCAAGTTTTCGCACCTTATACGCTTGCGGCCTTGAAATTATCCTTGCGGTTTCTTGTGCTAGGGCAAATGATACCGTTTCTGCAAATGATGTCTTCTGTGATGCACATACCGCTAGTTTCACATCAGCATCCCGTATACCGTTTACAAATGCTTCGATCTTAAAATGATCTAGCAATGGATGACTTTCACCCGGATAAGTAAGCTGCACCAAGCGCTCAATCTCTAGTGCGAAATCCTGTAACGTCTCGTTTACCTTTTGTACCCGACCCCGTAATTCCATTCTGTATATTTCTTTTCTGTGTTCACCACCATACTTGCGTTGCAGTGCTACCATAACGTCACTATAATTGTTTCTGCAACTTAATGGTACACTTTCTAGAACTTCAGCCGCAGTTCCCTTTAAAGCCAGAATCAGCTCTATGGCTTTTTCTTCACTGTTCCATGCATTTTTGTTGGCAACTGTGTCAAACTGGAACTTAAAAACATTAAATGGTGAACTGCCGTCAAAACTCGGGGCTTTAATTCTACTAGAGACTTCTGGTAAAACACGAACCGCTCCCTCTTGGCACTGAAGACTATTAACTTTTACCTCCAGATGGTGCAGTTTCTCGTCAAAAACCGTGACTTGTGTTTTTACATCACACAGCTTCTGATTGAATTCCATCTCCATGTCGTCTACTCTTTCATTTATCACAGTAGAAATTTCTTGAAGCTTTTCAAGTTTTTCATTAGTAGCCTGCAGTTTCTCGTTTGTCACTCTAGAATTTTCTTGAATTTCGGCTAAGATGGCGCTTGAATTTTCCTATACCATTTTCTCCATGCTTCTTGAATTTTATTCCATTTTTCTAGATGTTTCAGCCGAATTTTCTTTGACCATTTTCTCCATATTTTTAGAGTTTTCTTCCATTTTTCTAGAAGTTTCTGCCGACATCTTTTCCATTTTCTGCATCATAGCAGCAAACATTGAGCTTAGATCCATGTTGCTTGTTACTGCACGGGTAGCAACTTCTATTTCTTCTTTTTCGTCAAATTCATAAGCTGCGATGTCAATATTGCGTCGCTTAAATTCATCGATTAATCTTTTCTGCAGCTCAGCTTTATTTCCTGAAGTAGGCAGATCCCAACTCTTTCTTCAGCTGCTCAACTTTTAGCTCATCGAATCTCATTGTTGCTTGTATAGTTTTTTTTTTATTTGTTTATTTATTTAATTTTTTTTTTTATTGCAATTTCACTTCTGACACCAATTGTTACGTTTTTCCTTTAATAAACGCGTTTGAGTTCTTTTAATTGCAAATCCGAATAAAAACTCACACTTATTTAACTTAACAAACCTTATTAATTATTTTGTTCACAATTATTAGTTACGAACAGAACCGTTTCTCAAAACAAACTAAACTAATTATTCATGAGTCACCCCTTTTTATATTTCATAACTATTTCTTGAAATTTCCTGAACCTTCCTGTAATAACTACTTATTATGTTCTAAAACCATTTCTAGAAATGACTGGAAATTCATGTAATAATTATTTAAAAATAACAGTTGTGTTCAAAATTATACATGACAATTTTAAGTAACTACTAGGTAAAAACATATGAAATCAACCAATGAGTTGACCGCACCGATTTCGAATTGGATGAAATTTGGTACGAAGGGAAAGTTAAACATAATAATAGCGTTTGCAAACTTTCAGTGTCATAGCTCTCCTACTTTCAGAATTATGGCCATTCCAAGTTGGAAGAAATCAATAAAAATGCACTCAGATGCCTTAACACTATTTTTAATATCTCGAAAAGTATTCATTGTACGTTAATAATAAAGGGCTCATTTTAAAGATAAAAACATGCGCCATTCCAAAAATTTTTTTTTTTAATTTTCGATCAAGGATAATGTAAATAAAAAAAGGACTAAAATTTCCAAAGGATATATCTCGAAAATCAATATTTTTAAAAATTTCAAAAAAACATATGTTAATTCTTATTATGTTTTGTACAAGTCTGCCAAATTTCAATGTGGAGTCTTTATTACAACATGAGTTATTAAGAAAAAAGCAGGCGAAGGTTTATGTATTTCATGAAATGTACCAAAATACAAAAAGGTGACAAATTACAAAAAGAAGGACAAATCAAATGTAACGGAACTTTTTCGACTTTATAACCTAGGCGAAATATTTATTGCCTGTTCACACAAAAAATGTACAAATATTTTATGACCTGTGGCCGGCTTATTGGCAGTAGCAAATTCAGTCCCTATTTAAAAAACATTTTATGACCCGTAGTTCACGCAAATTTTCCAATTCAAGAAAAGCGAGGCGTTTATTTTTTTACCTGATATCTATTTTTTTGTACCAAAAAAAAACAGTATAAATAGTTCAGAGACTCTAAGTCAAACTTCAGTTGAATACTAGATTTCATAAGTGCTAAACGTCAAAGTGTTATAGTGTTTAAGTGACTTGATCGTTTGAAAAGGCAAAAAAAAGAGACTAAATATTTAAATAAATTATTACTATTGTCAATACAAAAAAGTCGTGCACAATTCATTCGGTTGTGGTATTTAAATAAAAAATATGCCATTCAATTCAACATTTTGCTGTAATCCTTTTAAAAAATCCGGTCACACTGGGTGCAATAAAAGTTTAAGACAAGTCCAAGAATGGATGCTACAGTATACTAAGGATAAAAACATTACGATCTCAAATAAAATTTGTGGGACATGTAGAATAAAATTTTCGCATGTGAAGAAATCTAATAAATCTCATTTGGAAGAAGGTTCAGACATAAACGAAAATGTAGATACTTTCGATGACATTGCGTCAGGCACGGAAGAAGTTGCTATTTCAAAATTAAACCAATCTTTACCGTATCTGGAACAATCTCCGATAAAGAAGAAGAAGTCACATGAAAAACGGTACGGAGATGCAAAATTCAGGAAAATAAGTGATTCAATTCAAGACAAAATTTTCCACGGTTCAAAACACTCAACTTCGCATATGTGCCCACAATCCGAAATAATAGAACAATTAAAAGAAAAGTTTAAAACATTAACAAAAAATAGTGAAAAAATCCAACTGCTAACAATTTTACCAAAAAGCTGGACAATACATAAAATTGAGGAAGAATTCCTGGTTACACACTATATCGCGCGAAAAGTTAAGCATTTGGTTGAAACAAAGGGTGTGATGAGTACTCCTAACGCAAAACTGGGAAGTCAAATTTCACCAGTGACAAGCAGTTTAGTAAAATCATTTTATGAATCCGATGACGTCAGCAGGTGTATGCCCGGACAGAAAGATTTCGTGTCTGTTTTTGAAAATGGTACAAAAGTCAGGAAAAATAAAAGACTTTTGCTTGGAAACTTAAGAGAAATGTACGCCTTATTCAAGGAACGACATGATGGAATAAAAATAGGTTTTTCCAAGTTTTGAAAACTTCGTCCGAGGAATATAATTCTAGCAAATGCGAGTGGGTCTCATAACGTGTGTGTTTGTACAAAGCATCAAAATGTAAAGCTGATGATTGATGCTATAAATTTAAAAAAATTAACTGCTGGTGTTCCTAATTATCAGCTTGAATGTTACAAAGATTGTTTGAAACAAATGACATGCATTCCATCTTCTTCAAAGTGTCACCTACGTAAATGTAACAAGTGTCCAGGAATTGAAAATTTAAAAGCAAAACTAAATCAATTACTAGAGCAAAATGATATAGTTGAAATAACATATAAACAATGCGTTAGTGTAGATAGGGATAATTTGGAGACAATGATTGGCCAAGCCGACGTTTTTGTGGATTCCATGTGTAAAAAGCTTCAAATTCTATTACCTCATTAATTTATTGCAAAACAGCAGGCAGCATATCTGAGTGAAAGAAAATCAAATTTGAATGAAAATGAGTATATAGCAGTTTGCGATTTTTCAGAAAATGCTTCTTTTACTATTCAGGATGCAGTCCAGGAATTTCACTGGAACAACTCTCAGGCCACTTTATACCCAATTGCTATTTATTTTAAATCAGATGGAAAAACACAACATACAAACTTCATAATAATATCTGATTGTCTTGTACACGATCCTGTAGCTGTTCACCTGTTCCATCGCCACCTGAATGTATTTTTGAGAAAAAAGTTTAAAACAACCCCGAAGAAAATCACGTATTTTTCAGACGGTAGTGCTGCCCAGTTTAAAAATAAAAAGAACTTTATCAATTTATGTTATCATATGGAAGATTTTGGATGTAATGCTGAGTGGCATTTTTTTGCAACAAGCCATGGAAAAGGCCCAAGTGACGGTCTTGGAGGTACCGTAAAGAGAGAGGCACGTCGAGCTAGTTTACAGCGTCCATTACAAGGTCAAATAACTACTCCAAAACAATTATATGAATGGTGCCTGCAAAATCTTTTGAACTGTAATTTCGAGTTTTTAACTCCAAAAGACCACGAAGAAGAAGCACGGTTCCTTCAAATTCGTTTTAAAGATTTGCGTACTATTCCTGGAACTCAAAAGCTGCATTCTATTGAACCTGTAGATAAAAAAAAAATAAAGTCAAGCGTTACTCGGCAGATGCAGATTTTTTAATAGGAATCCTTCAGAAATAAATAAATATGCTGTAATAAAGTGTTTAATAATGATAAAACATTATGTTGTACTTTTTATTAAAGGCTTAGCAATGGAGAAAAAGAGTTTAAGCAAAGAAAAGTCGAAAAAGTTCCGTTACATTTGATTTGTCCTTCTTTTTGTAATTTGTCACCTTTTTGTATTTTGGTACATTTCATGAAATACATAAACCTTCGCCTGCTTTTTTCTTAATAACTCATGTTGTAATAAAGACTCCACATTGAAATTTGGCAGACTTGTACAAAACATAATAAGAATTAACATATGTTTTTTTGAAATTTTTAAAAATATTGATTTTCGAGATATATCCTTTGGAAATTTTAGTCCTTTTTTTATTTACATTATCCTTGATCGAAAATTAAAAAAAATGGAATGGCGCATGTTTTTATCTTTAAAATGAGCCCTTTATTATTAACGTACAATGAATACTTTTCGAGATATTAAAAATTGTGTTAAGGCATCTGAGTGCATTTTTATTGATTTTTGCCAACTTGCAATGGCCATAATTCTGAAAGTTGGAAGGCTATATGTCTGAAAGTTGGCAATTATTATTGTGCCGATCCATAGATCATGTGTACAAAATCTTATCAAATTTGGAGGTGTTGAGGTCAGAAATGTTTATATTTTCGGTTGATTTCATATGTTTTTACCCTACTATAACTTAAAAGGTAACTTATTACTATAACTATAAATAATGATTAGATAATTTTACTTTCGCAACAATATTTTAATAATTATTTTTCTTAACCTGAAGTTGTTAATTCACATCGCTTCACAACTAGTTGTTGATGGAATAATAAAAGAAAACTGAAAGCGAAAATATAGTAATAAAACAAGTGGTTGACTTATAAAACCTTCAACTGTTTTTTACCAATGAAACGTAAAATTGCTTTTACAAAAAATAAATTGTGAATAATACATAAGGTCCTTTAAATATAATTTTTCACTAAATTTTAAATGAAATTCCTAAAAGTGTTTTTGTAAATAGCAAAATTTCAGAAAATTTCCTATTAACTTCAAATTTATAGAAAAGTTTCTATAAAAAGCTAATTTCCAAAACATTTCATATAAAAAGCATCTTTTCAGAAAACTTCCTAAAACAGAAAATTACAAAAATAATTCTCTATAAACAGCAAGCTTCCAGAATATTTCCGATAAACAACAAACTTCTTCGAATTTGCTATAAGAACAAACTTTCAGAAAATTTCCTATAAACAGCAAAGTTCCAGAAAACTTTTTATAAATAGCAAATTGCCAGGAAACTTCTTACAAATAGCATATTTCCAAAAAATTTCCAATAATAAATAAATTTAAAAAAAAATCTTGTAAATAGCAAATTCCACATAAACAGGAGATTTCTAGAAGTTAACTATACACAGCTTATTTTCCTTAAAACAGCAAATTTCCCGAAAACTTCCGTATAATAGTTCCAGGAAATTTCCCATAAGTAGACAAATTCTAGAAAATTTCCTTTAGCAGAAAATTTGCAAAAAATCCTAAAAAACGAATTTCCAAAATATTTCCCACAAGCAAGAAATTCCTTTTAAGAGCAAATTTCTATAAAATATCCTTTAAAAGCCAATTTCCATAGGATTTCCAAAAACAGCAAATTTCCAGAAAACTTCCGAAAAATAGCAAACTGCCATATATTTCCTATAAACTTAAATTTCCTTTTAAAAGCCAATTTCCAGAAAACTAAAAGATAATTTCCTTTAGACAGCAAATTTGCAGAAAATTTTTAATAAACAGCAAATTTCTATAAAATATAAAATTTTTCGAAAGTTTTGGCAAAAATTTGTTTTAAAAAAGAAAGTTAAAGCAAAACTTTCTACAAAAGTAACAACGTAAATGAAAGAAAATTTCTAAAATTTTTTTTTTTGCGGCAAAATTAAAAAACACATTGGCGAATAATAAAAAGCACATTTGTGCAAAATGTGCTATAAAAAAGCAATTTTGGCACTGTTACACTTTTTATTGAGACATGTCAAAAACTTAAGTAACAGAAAAAAAAGGTTTAAGAATGGGTCACCGTCAAAGACAACAGGTCGAAAAGGGGATGTTTGTTATCTTTTATGTGTGTTTTTTACAATTCAAATGATTGAACGTGTAGTTAAATTAATATAAGAAGCACTCAGTATTTTGTGTATTTTATAAAATCTTCTGCCACTTTGCATACACAGACAAAATTAAAAATGTTCTCTAATCACCAAATTTGTACTAAATTCATAGAATCAAGCAACCCATTTGTTGATTTTGCACCTATTACCAAAATGATTATATTGATTACTAAAAATTGTAAAAATTTAATATTTTAAATATTTTATTTTCAATAAATGATGTTTTTAATTTTAATTAAAAAAATGATCAATGTGTTGATTGATTTGGAAAATTTCCAACAACAATTTCACAAGTTTAAATTATTTTTTTTTAAAAGAAATAATTTTTTGGTAATAATTATTATTTAAATTCAAAATTTATTTCAAAACAACTAAAATGGTAATTAAATCAAAATTATTATATTAATTTTCTTTCAACAAAAAAATAATTGTTTCAATTATCACATTAATTAAATTTAAATACTTTTTAAATAATTTTTTTAATTGATAAAAAACAACTAATAAATTTTTCTGTGTATGCAATCACAAATACCGTAGCTTAAGTGTTGCCCATCACTGCATTCAAAACACCTGCGCAAACAAAGTGCATTAAAAAGAAAGAAACAAGTTCCAAGAAAAAGTTAAGCATGTGTTTTCCTTTAGTTTCTAAACAGAAAAAAATATCAGTAGTTTTTATCAATTAAAAAAATCGTTTAAAAAGTAATTCAATTTGATTATTGTGATAATTGAATCAATTTTTTTTCTTTTTTTTGTTGAAAGAAAATTTAAGATATAATTTTGATTTAGTTAATTAGAAATAAATTTTTAATTAAATAACAAAAAATCTCAATTTATTTTTTCGTTTAAAATAATTATTTTATTTATATTTTAAGCTTGTAGAATTGTAGTTAGGAATTGTTAAAATCTGAGCTAATATTTAATTAAACCAATTAACACATTGTTAGAAAAAGCAAAGTTTTTTGTTCTTTTTCTTAATTAAATTATCATTTATTGAAAAAAAATATTCATAATATAACATTATTACAATTTTTAGTAATCTATATCATCAGTTTGATAAAAGGTGTAAAATCAACGAATTGTTTGCTTGATTCTTATCATTTTCATAATGTTCTAACATTTTATTATAGTTCAAAAATATTGTTGTTGCTTTGTTAACAAAAAGTGTATTAAATAAATAGAACTTTGCTTGCTAAGTTAAATGTGCTGTCGTAATTAATCCGAAGAGACCTGGGCTGAACGGTTGAGCCGGGCCGCATTAGTTTTTGTTAGCCGTCATCGTTGATGGTAAAAT
Organism: Pollenia griseotomentosa; assembly: GCA_963931875.1. Classification (NCBI taxonomy): domain Eukaryota; kingdom Metazoa; phylum Arthropoda; class Insecta; order Diptera; family Polleniidae; genus Pollenia; species Pollenia griseotomentosa. The sequence continues at coordinate 20,460,529 of OZ007561.1, forward strand.
TTTATCCGGCTAACACCCGAATTTAACCTGCGGCTTCCAACTTTTGCAACCAATCACTTGCGGCGTCAAATTAGATCGGCTAAGGACTGTTTGGTAAACAGACAAAAAAAATTTATTTCTGATTAATTCATGGATTAGAATTAAAAAATATTTTTATTTTTGGTAAATATTTATTTTTTATATTTGTTTTAAATCAGCTGACTTAAATTCAAAATAGCACACTGAATTATGAGGGCTTGTTCACAACAGTCGTATTTTTTCATGTTATTATTTTAAGACATATGACTTTACACCTTGTTAGTCCCCCAAATTTTTAATTTTTTCTGTGTACTTACGTTTCATTCAAGTCTTTAATAATTTATACAAAAACTCAAGACTTTTAATATTTTGATATGATATTTTTTCAAAGCTCGTAGTCGTTAAGACTTAAATGTTTTATTTTTTCATTTAGTTTTCATTTCATTCTTTTAATTTTTTTTATTTACTTTTTTTAAGATTTTCTTAAAAGGTGTAAGAAGTTAATTTTTAAACGAAAATTCTACATTTGCTACAAAACTCTATAAAATTGTTTATTTTGTTTTTGATTAACATAAATAGTCCTCTTTCTAAAAAGTTGAAATATTGAACTTTATATTTATATGACTAAAGTTGTACGCTTTAAAAAGTACAAAAATAATTTTTACCGGTAAGAACGAAATTGGTTATTTTAAAAAGCTATTTTTTTAAAAAGTTTAAAGTAAAATTGCCTTTTACACTTCGATTTTAATGACTGTGTTTCTTATGGTCAGTTTAAGAGTTTTACTATTCCGATCTGATTTTAGAAATAATATTCTTCCACTAAGGCTGAACCCACATCAACAGAAGATAAATCAGTTTTTGGCTAGTACGACAACATAACATTAGTTCTTATGAGATAACCCAAACCAAACAAAACAACCGCATTCTGCCTTTTTGAATTACTGTGTCGGTTGCAGACAATACATCAAACAAGTATCTTTGACTTCAGAGACAAAATCTTTTTGTTTTAGTTGGTGTGGGTTCAGTCTAAGGCAAGCAAGCTTTAAAAACAGTCCAACAAATGATTTTTCCAAAAACAATTTTAATTGTTTTTTTGCTCTTTAATAACGCTTGTAAAAGCATTAAAAACGTTTATCAAAAATCATAAACGAAAATATAAACCGATTTTTTCATTTTAATTTTTTTAAGAGTCACTGTTGCGAAAGCGCAACAATGGCTTATTGCATGCAAATGACTAGGGATGAGATTTTCGTGCACTAAAAACTCTAAAATATGCACTCAAAAAATATGCACTTAAAACTCAAAAAATTTCCTAAAAAATCGTTTTTAATTTTACTAAAAACCAAAATATATAAAATTCAGTCTATTGTTATTCAAATATCTTTAAAAAACTTAAATAATTAATTAAAATTTTTGTTTGTTAAATCAAATAAGTACTGTTTTATTTTAGATCCCACTTTGATTCCAAATCATTTGAAATTTATTTTATTTTTTAAAATCCTTAATTTTTTTTACAAAACGTCTTGGATTTTTTTTTTTAATTTTTATGAGCTATTCTTTTTTCCACATTGTTAATTTTACTTTCTAAAATTATCAATTAATTTGATTTGAGTATTAATTAATTTTAATCCCTCCTAATTAGTTACTGTTTCAACAATATATGCGTAGTTGGAAAATACTATTGCTAATTGACTTCTAATGTTATTTAATTTTAATATTTCTCTTACTCTTTTAATTGCGTCATCTTTGGTATCAACAAGCTCTTCTAACATTGTTAAATTACTCAAAATTTTTGGATTAAATTCTGAAGCATATAGCCAGGTACTCACCTTGTTACTACTGGCTGCGGTGGAAGGGGAACCAAGTGAAAAATTTCATTAAAAATAGCTTGGTAATCGTATTTGCTTTTCCTCTGCAACGCGGTATAAATCATGTGCCAAGCAAGAAACTTGTAACAGTTTTGGATATAATATTTAAAACCCATTGGAAGCCTTGACCAAGTTAGGTGCTGCATCGGTTTAAAATAGAAGGATCCCTCGTCGAAATCTTGAATATCTTGTATTTAAATCAAAGCTCCAAAAGAATTAACTTATTGATTTTAATATTTTTTTTGGAAGGTTTTTTTTTGTTTTTTTTTTTAAATTTGTGTAAGAACTTTTTATAATATGGAAATTATATAAAAATCTCTCAAAAATGTCAAAAATATTCATTTAAAACCTAATTATGAAAAAATATGCATTTTCACCAAAATATGCAACAATATGCAAAAACAAATCGATGCTATTTTAATTCAAATTTAATGATTCGGAAAGATAATTGGTCACCATTCTTCTAAGACTATTGACAAAAAACATGCATTTGCATAAAAATCGCATCTCTACAAATCACTGTTCTCGTTTCTCACAACAGAGTTGTTCTCAATGAATTGCTATATATTTGTTTCTTGAATAAAACCTAAATTTTGCTGTACTTTTGGTTGTCTTTACACTAGTATTGTTGAACTTCAGACTAAAATCGTTGAGTCGATGAGCAACACCCTTATGCAAAACAGTTAAAGTTTACATTAGTTAATAGTTAACTAATAAATACATTAAGCCCAGAAAAAGTTTACGTCTCCTGAAAAAATGGTGGGTGCCCTGGGGCGTAGGACAGGTTTGAAATTTTTTTGGGCCACCCTAATGTGAATGGCCCATTAATGTTTTAAATAAATATAACTAGGAATTATGACTATAATCATACTTAAGCTTATACAATATTAACTGATCCAAAAAAATCATATATTATGATTAAAATAAATTACTGTATAATATACAGTGTATATTCATATTGATTGCAAACATTAAACAACGCAATTGTCTCTCTCCCTCTCTCATTTTAAATAAGTCAAATAGAATACATAAATATTTATTAATTTAGATAAAGCTCTAAATTGCAAAAACAAACTTAATTCAGTTCACAAGTAAATACAAAATATTTTATTTGAACATTTTAAAAGGACGTAAAATATTTCTACTAATAGCGATTTCATATAAATTGTATTTATCTCTATAGAAACAAATGCAAGGAAGATACTGTAATGAACAAATCGAATGTACGGCTATAAAATGTTTGAAAAAATATAAAATGATTGCAAAAATTAAAATAGCCACAGCTTTGCTATTGACGATTGGTACTCTAGTAGAAAACGAGGAAACGGAGAGGAGCCATTGATAACCACTAGCGGTCAGTCGGGTGGGGGGTTCTTGTTCCCATAATTTTATCTTGTCAATAACATATGAGTAACATCAAATATTATTATTATTATCCCTATGTCACTATAATAAGATAAATGGACCAGAAGTTGATCAATGTATAATAAAAGATGTTACTATTACCCCTGTCATGATAAACTACAACAACAAAAAAACGGAAAACTACAAGATTAAGCATAAATGTGTAAAATCAAGCCCGAGATGATGTTGGATAGATGCGCGCCTCTTTACCCACCCTACCATTGATTTTAGTAGCGCTAATAGTTTACTAAAATCCCACAAACGATCTACCAATTGTTGATCACACTACATTTCGTAAGAAAACTTTAAATAAATTATCTCTCCATTTTTTTGTTTCAATTCAAAATTTACATTTTTTTAATAAGCAAATCAAATTTTTAAACTAATTATAACTTTTGTTTTTATAAATAAGAAATCTATTAACAAGATATTTCAACCATTATTAATTTTAATCTATATAATAATTACTAACTATTAATAAAAAAAACAATTTTATGTAACTTGTATTAAATGCATAGGAATAATCAATAATACCGACAATAACATACAAAGAAACAATATTAACGCAACAAAATTAATTGTATTTTTAATAGAACAGTAAAATTCTCTTAATGTTACATGCTGCTAAGCACGCTTATGAAAAATATATATACTTTATGTATATTGTTTCTTTGTATATGTTAATGAATTAAATTTGTTGTTGCTTTAAATTTTGTTAAACTCACCGATTTTAAACAATGTTGATAGCAGCTTTTGATGAGGCCTCTTCAAATGTGCTGGGTTTTAAATGGGTTAATTGAGAAAGAGATGAGTATGTGACGATGTGTGTCTTTAATAAAGAACTAAAATATTGGTGTTTCCATCAGTGTTGCCGTTAGGATACGAAAGATACATTTTTCGTATCTTTTGACTACTTCAGGTATCATGTATAATCCTGACATTTTTCGTATCTTTTCAATCTGTACGCAAAATGAACAGAAACAAAACATTCGAGAACTTTGAGCCAACTAAAACTTATTAAGACTGATCATCGTAACCGACTCAATACTAATACAATAGCAGCCAAGGCGCATTGACTAGAATGTGAGGTCAACTCTACAACAACACTGCTTCTGTGGTCGGATTGTCAAAAATATTGCAAGTAAAAAAAGGTTAGTTTACATAAAAAACTAGTTTGCATACACACTTTGACAAGTCGACCACAGAAAAAAAACACCATATGGGTTGCAACATACGATCCACCTAAATCGATGATTACTAGTAGTGCGAAGTTGTTCTAAGGAAATATTTTTTTTTTCATTCACCCCTATTCTGCATTTCGATTACTCCGAATTCAGTTCCGTAACGATCGAAAATTGGTATTCTGCAGAAAAACGGAATCGAAAGAATAAAAAGAAGATAACAATGTTTACAAAATCAATTGTATCAATGTGGAATGTGGAAATGAAACAGGAGAATAAGCAAGTCTGTTATCATTTTCATAAACAAATGTCAAATTTAATAAAACAAGTTCTGTGTATAATAAAGTTAATTGCTTATAAATTTAATAAAAGAAAAATATTGAAATAAAATAAAAAAAGAAAAAGGTAAAAATAAGTTTTGCATAAATATATAAGTGTGTATAATATAGTGAAGCTGAAAATAAAAGTGTTGTGGTTCAATATGTAAAGACAAAATGTTAATAAAAACTGTTTGTAAAGAAATAATTTAGTGAGTTGCATTTTTATTTAAAATTTAAGGCAAATGGAGTCTATTTCAGCTGCATTATTGTTGCTCGTATTGCTCCGGTGTTGTTGTTTTTGACCTGCATACATACATAACAAAACACTCATATTCCAGTACAAAAAATAACAATTTAAAACAAAAAAATTATAATAATAATTTGTATTTAAATCGTTTTTGAATTTTTTAATTTTGTACTTAAATTTTTTTACTTTTTTACTTACAAAAACAAAAATAGAAAAAATCCCCCTCCGTTAACAAAAAAACAACTGAGAGAAACGGAGTTTTTCGATATTTCCAACAGAACTGTTAAAAAATACAATTTATGTTTTTTGCCGAATGTAGGGGTTACCTTTTTGAGTATTTTTGTCAGATTTTCTGTAATAATGGAAGTAGTACCGTTATTACTCTCATAGTTTATTTATTTTTGTATTATCCATGAAATATCTGTTGGAATTATCAATATTTAATCGTGTCGTGTCAAGAATTAATTTAAATAAACTAAAAAATGTCTTTTACTATCAGTGAATTAAACAACACTAAATTACCAACTAAGGGTGATGTTATTAATTTCTTTTTACATCTTCGGCATAACGCTAGTAGAATTCGAAAGCTGGGTGCTTTTAAACAAGAAGTTTTGAGAGGTATCATCATTTTGTGGCAGCGCGCAGGCATTCCAGTAATGTCGGTAAGTGGTGTTCGTAAAAGTTTGGATAAGCTTCTGAATGATTACTACAAAATGGTAAAATATAAATTCGAATACAATGTAAATGAGTGGAATAGATTGTTCTTAATTTCGCGTTGTAAGTGCGGTATTGAAAGAAATATTGCATGCAATTGCACAGCCTCTGATAAAATTCCAGACCACGCAAAAGAGTTTTTCATCGATCAGTGCGGTCCACGATTGTTGACTATAGATTATGTTGCTGATATGATGTCGACGAGTAGCAACGGTGAAGAAATGTCGAAGACTGTTGAATCATCTTATGGGTTGCGTGACGAATTTGTCAGCGTTGGGTATAATGTAGACAGTGAAGAAGAGCAGGACTTTGAGGAAAATGTTAACGATGTATCACAGACTTTAAAAAAAATTGTAGTGGCTGACATTTCATTGCATAATTTTAGTTCAGCTTTGGATCGCAGCGACACATCAGTTCGATACGGTGCCTTACTTGCGACCATGTTAATTAAAGATTTAAAGTTGTCGATTACCGCAAAAGCAAATGAAGAGTTATCACAAGAAACTGCCGAAAGCATATGCCAGTTTTTTGATGGACTTGTCATCGACAAAAACAAAATATTTAGGGAACGTGTAAAATTCCGTAAGCAAGCAACAGTCGCAGCAAAATGTAACGATTTAATAACGTGCATTTCTTTCGATGGTAAAAAAGAGCCTACTTTGAAAAGAATAACGGAGGCAAATGTGACTCGGAATGTTGTTGTCAATGAAGAGCATATCACTATATTGAAAGAGCCACACTCCAAATTCATTGGCTATGCTACGCCCACTGACAGCACCGCTATGGAAATACAAAAAAGTATAGTAGATTTCTTAAGGAATGGAAACTTCAGTACGGATAACTTAGTAGCTATTAGCTGCGATGGAACTCCTACCAACACTGGTTACAAAAATGGAATCATTCCAAGAATGGAACGCCAGTTACAGAGGCCGTTGCAATGGTTCGTGTGCCTATTCCACTTCAATGAATTACCATTCAGTGCTTTATTGAGATCATTGCTTGGCAAACAGAAAGGACCTGGACTCTGGCCAGGAAGTATTGGAGAAGGAATTCAGAATTGTACGCAGTATTCTGTAAGTTTCGCATACTTTTCTTCAATGAAATTTTAATCATGCCATTAACAATTCGGATCTCTATTGTTTACTCCATTCTGTTAGGTCAATAAAAATTTCGAGCGAATTGAAATGGGAGAAATGCCAGCAAACATAGAAGGATGGAGTATTCGAGGCGATCAGTCGTACTTGTATCGTATGGTTCGAACTGTCCATACCGGAGAATGCGATGACAGATTAGCCAGCGAGAAGCCCGGAGCTATTAGCACAGCGCGCTGGTTGACAACTGCCTCTAGAATTCTCCGGTTTTATGTAACGTGCGCTAAACCCCCAGTTATATTGAAAAAACTGGCTGAGTTTGTTATGAAAGTTTACGCGCCATTTTGGTTTCTTGTGAAAAGCCAACCACTTGCAATTCACGGAAGTCGCCACGTTTTTAAATATATATCTTGGATTCGTCAATTGCCAGAAGATGTTCAACAGATACTTCGTCCGTCGATAGAAAATAACGCGTACTTTTTCCACCCCGAGAATGTATTGTTATCGATGATAACGGACCAAGATCCCCTAGTACGTTCAGACGGCTATAACAAGATTTTGTCTGCGCGAAATGAAGCAGCAGTAGGCATTCGTCAAATGTACGGTGCACAAGTTAAAAATTTCATAGACTTCGAAAGTGACTCATATTACCATATGATCAATTGGACCAAATTTGAATTGACTGAGCCGCCGTGCTTGCAGTTCTATATGCAAGACCAGCTGGAAGCATTACAGTTTTCAAAAGAAATAATCGAGATACCAGGTAGCACAAGAAAAACAACTTTGTTTGATAGTTTTGTTGACTAACCTTAATTAATTTCACAGAATATCCGTGCCATTCTCAAAACACCGAGCGTTTTGTTCATGTAGTACATGAGTCTGCCATGGCTGTTACCGATGAGCAACGCCTAGGCCACATTTTTTCCAAGCTCGAAAGCCGTGAAAAATATAGCCAACTTGGGTCATTTCAAAATATGATTAAATAAAATTGTTTTAATATAGACAGATCTTTGAATTTTTATTGTATTGGTACAGATATAATGGTAAGTTCGAAAAGAGTGTATCACTATTTAAAAAAGAAGATACTAGGCAAAAACATCGATATATAATACTATAAAATCCGACTGTGAATACCGAATATATGATAACTGTTTAAAAAGTCAACCCCTACATTCGGCAAAAAACATAAATTATATTTTTTTAACACTTCTGTTGGAACTATCGAAAAACTTCTTTAACAAAAGTTTAATGATTTTTTGCGGGCTTTAATTTTCTGCTATTAGGGTGGTACATTAGGGTGGTAGAAAATGAGATCTGGTGGGTAAATACTAGAACGGGATACAAAATACCATTGACTATTAAAGCAAAACATTGGTCTCTTTGAGACAAAAACATCGATATATCACACTTTGAGATCCGACTGTAAATGCCGAAGATATAACGAAAAATGTATTTTGGCGACCCCTACTTTCGGCAAAAAAAATTAAAAAAATTTTTTTTGAAAATGTCTTACAACATTACTTCGTATTCGGTGGTGTACGGCGAACTTTTTTTTTCTTGCCTATATGGCGAGACGCTCTACTGTCCATCAAACGACACATCGTGGACGGAGCATTACATAGCCCGAAGGGCATTACTACAAATTGATACAACGGCCTTCCTGGCACTGTAAAAGCTGTAAAACATTTTGCTTCTTCAGATAATCCTATTTGCCAGTAAGCATCCTTTAAGTCTAGCATAATACATAACATAATATCAATATGTTTGCTTTAGGCAATCTTGCAAATATACCCTCGATATTGGGTAATGGATATGCGTCTTTACGCGTGACCTCATTTAATTTTCGTGCATCTAAGCAAAGTCTAACTTTGTTTGGCTTAAGGACAAGTCTCATGGGAGAACTCCATGGGGAACAAGAAGGTTCAATTACTTCCAAGTCTAACATACGATCAATTTCTTTGTACATCACATTTTCCACGGCAGGTGACACAGGATAAAACTTTTGTTTTACTGGCTTGGCATTGCCAACATCTATAGTGTGTTCTATTAGACTGGTACGACCCAGTCCTTGCTTCTCAAAGTCGGGAAAAAGTTCCACTATTGTAGCAAGCTGCTGTTTTTGAGTTATAGTTAAAGGATATTCTTTAGAACAAATGGAATCAGAATGGGTGTCAGACAGTATTGAACCATTATTGCACAGGTCGGAAAGAAATTCCGGGGGGCTTTCTTTCACCGAAGTAAAGACAACATTTTTCAAAGATTTCGGGCGCTAAGCGAAAACTTTTCCAAAAATCTAGGCCTAAAATAAGTATTTGGGAAATTGATGGTACAACTAAAATTTTTAGTTTCTTCACCATATTCTTAAAAGTAACATTTACATGCAGAAAGCCTAAAACTTTTTGCATACTACCGTCGGCAGTCTTAACATGACTTCGCATGGGACAAAATTCTCTAAATTGATTAAAATTAAAACTTGCTGATTCAGAGCCTATACAGGAAACATTTGCTCCTGTATCAAGAAGACCAAATTCCGCAAAAGACAAAAATTTTACAGGGGCGTAATAACGTTTATCGGAACAATCATTAACAATAGATGATATTAAGTACTTGGCATTTATTTTTAGGTTTATGAAAAAGTTACGCAGTCTCTTTGTGGAACGTTTTGGTTTATTTCTAGAATTATTTAGGGCATTTACTGCAAAAATTGATTTTGGTTTTTCCAAATATTTTTGCCATCTGATGTGATATGGCATTTTTGGGTAACTAACTTTATTCAAATGTTCATTATCGGTATCTTCAAAATTATTAATTTCACGTTTTAAAACAAATTTTAAATTAGAATTACTGAGATTCATTGATTTATTTTCTAAGGACATTTTGGAACACAGTTCCGAACTAACTGGTTTTTTGGATAACTGATTTTCTTACTGTTACATTTTATACACTGAGGCTTATACGTATTTTTCATACCACAGCCATAACAAAAGATGTTTCGGGCTTCCAAGCAGTCTTCCCATAAGTGACCAGGTTGGTCACAATTCCAACAGTTTAAAACTTTATGCGGTTGTTGAATGGGATCAACAGATATTTCTGTTTCAACTTTGGGTGTAAAGGGCTGAGAATTATTAGCACATTCAACCTCTGCAATATGTCGCCTTGCTGTTAAATTTTGGGAAGATCTATTGGTCATATTTTTTCGATAATAGTAATTTTCCATCAGATGTTCTCTCATCTGAACTAATTTACGTAAGTGTGCAATTGAGTATATGGGAACATTCAGCAATTCATGTCGTATTTCTGGTCGAAGATTACGAGTTAGTATTTCTACTAAGTCAGACTCAGGCATGGGAATTGAAATCTTATCTAACATGCCACACAGACTCATAAAAGGATTCAAAACTCTCATTAGATTTCATTTTACGATTTCTAATTTCTTCGTGTATGTCAAAACTGAATTTATATTGGTACTTAAGGGCTTCACAAAACTCTTGCCATTCCACAATTTCTACTTGGTTGTGGTAGCGCCAATACCAATCTCGCGCTCTACCAGTTAACAATATGTGGAGATTTTTAAATATTAGAGAAAAATCGTTATTAAAATTTTCTCTAGTCAAGATTCTTACTCTATATAAGAATTCATCTACACTCATTCCATTACTAGAACCATCAAATTTAATGTTCCAATTTTGAATAATAGAGGTTATTTTGTCGGCTCTTATTGCAAAATGGTCATCTAATGATGAGCTATTAAAAGAGTGAGGTTGTTCTTGAATTATCTAAGAGAAATTTCGAATATTTGGTGAGTGATGTTGAGGTTGTTGAGTACAAGTATTTCTGCTGATATTTTGTGAGTTTTGAACTAAATTCAAATTTTGTAACAGACGTGTTACGGTATTTTCAATTATCGATGTTAAGTGAGAATTATCAACGTTTCTAGAAACATTACCGGAATAATTTCTAGTATTAGTGTTTTGTCTATAATTCGAAGGTGAATTATGATTATTGGAAGTTACTAAATCATCTGGAAGTGGATTTCGATTAGCAGACTGTGCACCGTAATCAAATGAAGGTGTCTGAGGTTCATTAAATAAGTTACGAGCATTACTCCTAGTGTTGTACTGTTTCGCCATGGCACCACGAGGTCTACCACGGTTAATGACTTTAGATTTTTCTTGAATGGTTATTGTTTTTAATTCTGCTAAAGTACAAAGACGTTTACAGGAAGGACATTCAGCAGAACTGGCTAAATGATTCTCAAAACAACTGCGGTGAAACGCATGATTACATTCCGAAATAATAAGGCACTCTTGTCCTTCAGACATCTGCTGCGAACAAAGCGTGCAAGCTTGATCGTTATTTAAAACTGGCGCAGCCGAAGCCTGCAACTGGGTTGTGGGAGGTGACCTTTCCATTATGTTTATGTTAGAAAAAAAAAATCAAGATTTGACAATGAACTTACAATGAACTATATATCCATGGTGATTGGGATTTTAGTCACCAATTAACCCTTAACTGCTCTGCCTTACTTTTTATTAAGGTATCATTAAAAACCCATTTTAGAACCACAAAAAGCATATCTTTGTGCAGGAAACAAGTTTAATTAATATATTTAGCTACTTCTAAATTAACCAGTTCATGACCAACATTCTTAGGAGGACATTAAAAGAAACAAGTAAAAAACAAAATGCAAGTTAACAAGTATAATTTGAACGATTTATCAAAAAATATCTTACAAAAAATCTTTTCGAGAATTTAGTTCAGTGTATTACTTGCGTGAGACAATTTTATTCGCTATATAAGACTTTTCTCAACGACTGCTAAACGCGATTGGGTCACAGCTTGCACATATCGCTCGGTATTTTGCGAGTGACAAGGAGACTTAGAAAAACTGCTAATTCATTTGAGTTCGCCAATGCATGTACACAGAAAAAATTATTGCTGAATTATTTTCAAACAAACGCTTGTTTGAAATTTTTTTTAATTTCTACAAATTTTTTTACTGATTCAATTAATATTTTTGTTCGAAATATAATAAACGCGTTATTTTTCAAGATTTCATAATTTTGTATGAAATATTTAACGCTCTTTAATGTTGTCGTTTTTTGCATTTTTTTAACAATAAGAAAGATGATAAAATAGCGTGGCGAGGTTTTTAGTAAAAAAAAGACAAAAAGAATATTAGGTAAAAAAACCTTTCACACTTTTAAACAACAACAACATTAGAAAAGACAAAATTAATTTTTGGTTGGTTTCAAAGTTGGTAAAAAAGAATTAAAAACAAAATCCAGTTTTCAATTTTTTAAAAATGTTAAGTTAAATACCTACATCAAATACAAAAATAAAATGATGACGAAAAACATGTCGAGTCGGTCTGCTGCCAAGGAAAGGATACAGAAACAGTGAGTGAAGAAGAAAAACATTGTGTGCATAAACAAGACAAAAAAACTTGTCTCAAAGCCAGCCGCGCCTCTCTGCTCTGCCTTCATCTACTTCAACAGTGCTTGCTTGTGTGCGCGTCATTGCTTGTGCAAAAACTTTTTTATTTGATTCAGCAAAATTATTTGTTTGAAATTTGTATGATTTTCAGTAAACTATTTGTTTGATTCAGTTAAATTATTTGTTTGAAAAAATCAGGGTTTTTTTTCAATAAACGAAATGCAAATAAATTGTTTGAATATGCAAATTTGTTTGTAGGACCGATTTCAGACAAAAAATGTTTTGATTCTACAAATTTTTTGTTTGAATTGGAAAAATAATTTTTTCTGTGTACCGTGTTAAATGTGCGTTGGTGGCAATTATATTATTTTTTTAGGTAAACAACTGGGCTTATATTTTTTTATAATTTTTTTAAATGCTTACTGCATCATTAAAGATACAACCAAGAAAAACAATGTAGTTTCTTTTTTTTTGTAAAATTAAGAAAACGTATAAACTAGGGAATGGTAAATGGATTCCAAAATCGATTTTCGATCGACTTTTTTTAAATCGTTTAAGATTAATTTGAAAACGTATTCCGTATATCACATAGGTGGATACATCAGAATTTTTTTGGCAAACTACTAGAGAAATTAAACTAAGATTTTTACAGTAGGTAGATATGACTACTGTTTATAACTTTTCTGCGGAAAGTGAAAATGTGTAAATTTTTAGATGGTCTCTAGAGGAACAATTGCGATATGTATGTTCATAATGTACAGTACATTCCACTTATTAAAATTGTGTTCTTGTGAAGTCAGTCAGGCTTGTCACATAAATCAATTCCGAACGTACACAGAAAAAATTAAAAATTGTCTCTAATCAACAAATTTATTCCAAATTAATAGAATCAAGCAACCCATTTGTTGATTTTGCACCAATTGCCAAAATGATTATATTGAATATTTTTTTTCCAATAAATTATATTTTTAATTTTAATTAAGCAAATGATCAAAAAACTTTGCCATTTCAAGCAATGTGTTGATTGATGATTGATTTTGACAATTTCCAGCAACAATTTCATTAGTTTAAATTATTTTATTTTAAACGAAATAATTTTTTGTTATTTAATTATTAATTTAATTCAAAATTTATTTCAAAACAACTAAAATGTTTATTAAATCAAAATTATTTTTTTTATTTTCTTTCAACAAAAAAAAAAAAAAATAATTGATTCAATTATCACATTAATTAAATTTAAAAGCTTTTTAAATAATTTTTTTAATTGATAAATAACTACTAATAATTTTTTTTGTGTAAGTGATTTCGTACCTTGCTTTACATAAAACAAAATCACTTTTGATCGAAATTGATTTCTGTGACAATACAAAGTTCCTGATCGGTGGCGACAGTTTCTTTGCTAAGTTACTTTAAGTTAGTTTAAGACAACAAACGTTTGCATGTCATTGATGTCGGAAAGATGCAGATTTATTTCCTTGTAATTTCGTATTTGTTAGGATAAATTACATACTTTTTGTTTTTCACTCTGCTTATAACTAGATTTTAATATCGCTCACACACAGGTTTGTTGGAATATTAGCGTATTTCCACAGAATGCCATGGTTTAATTCACATGTTGTGTTTCTATTAGTATGTTGATTTTCACAAAGCTGACTTTCAGTGTTTGTTTCGGTACGATATGTTTGGACTGTTTTGTTCACTGTCCATTGATGACTTTAATTAAAAAGAACAAGAGCCCCTATATTAAAGTTGAAAGTATACCAAGGGTACTAATAGGCTATGAGTCTTATTATATTACTTATATTAAGTTTTATAGTGCATGCCCATAATTTATCGGTTTAATTAAGATTAAAATTAAAAATTGCCAAAATTTTGATAAGAATAAAAAAAACGATTTTAAAATCCTAATAATCGATTTCAGTATAAAATCGCATACGTAAATTCGATTGCAAAGAATCGATTTTTTTACCACAAAATCGATTTTCGATTGGAATCTACCTATCCCTAGTATAAACAACTCGTAAAAAACCTTTTTATACCCTTCACCACAGGTGGAAAAGTGTATATATAAGTTTGTCATTCCGTTTGTAATTTCTACAATAGTGATCTTAGACCATATAAAATATATATATTCTGGTTCCTTTGAGGAGAGAAGTGGATTTAACGATATCCGTCCGTCTGTCTGTCTTACGTTTGATACGTGTTTTCCGGAGACATGATAGCGGCTAGGTTGTTTTACCTTTATGTCACATATAGTCCACCATTTCTTGCTATTAAAATTCAGCCAGATCGGTCCACAAATGGCAGAGATATTACCAAAAAACCACGACTACCTCAAATTTTTCCAAAAAATCCCTTGTTGTTGTTGTTTTTTTTTTAATTCGAACGAGTTGAATGTTAAGCATTACAAATACAAACACACGTTTGTACAGGATTGGTTGCTTAAATTGAGAAATACATTCCTACATATTAATCAAACATTTAAACGGAATATATTCTACTTTAATTTTCCATCTGTAATAGCGCTTATGGCTGAGTTGTCTTGCCGGTTGCCCAAAGCAGCGTATGCGTGTTAGTAGTTGCTCGGGTTCGAATCTCGGTATATCCACCTTTTCGAAAACATTTTGTTTTTACTTTTTTTTATATTTTATAAGCGATTTTAAAATTATTCAGCAATTTTTGATTTTTTTCATCTTATTGACAATATAAATATGAATCGTTCGCCTTACTTACATACATGTGAAACAAAAACCATATTTTATAATTTGTTTTTGGCTTAAATGTAAATACCTATGTAATATGTATATGCCAAAGTTATTTATGTGTATAGGTAGGCATTGTTTTCATGATTGTTGTTGTTGTTTTTGTTTGAGAAACGGATTGTTGCTATGTGTTAATCATCTCTCTTACATTTCGGCTGACTTCCAAAACGTACTAATACAAAGTTCGTACACAATTTTACTACTGTATTTCAACCATGTACACGTACAAAGTACCGAAACAATGCAACAATGTGTTTTGTTTATTAAAACGTTTTGAAATTTAAGTCTTAATTTACACGTTTCATCTTTTGATGCTCAACTTGTTTTCAATTCCCTTTGTTGGGGTGTAAATGGGGTTACCTGGTTCTGGAATACGCTGTCCGGAATTATAAAGTGGCAGGGGACCTCACTCAAGCGGCTTGTTGAGACAGGTCAGTTAGCGGCTGGCGCGCACACACACACTCACTTCACTTAAAAGCAGATTAAAAAACCACCCTTAATTTTAGTGGTTCAATGGCACTTTTGGTGGCTCTCTTGCCGTTTTAACTAATCAAAAAAGAACACCTTTTTTTTCCTTTAACTTAGGTTTTTTTCTCTCTTTATTTTTGTATTTTGTTAAGTTAGTTTTCACTTTTATTTTAATTTTTATTCCAAATTTACAATTTGACCGGCGTCTGGCTGGTTAGAAGTTTTATTTGCGAGTAAAAAAGCAAACTCACTCTACAGGTGACGTTAACAGCCCAGCTGGCCTAAAGATCATATGAGGTATTGCCAGATGCCACCACCACCTGTAGTCCCGTTGCACACAATCAAAATAGTGGGAAACATAATGCCCGGTTTACACCAGCCAGACGCCAACATACACCCCGCCTTGCATCGGTGATGCAACATAATAAATACTAATAGAATAAAGAATGGAATATAAAATAGTAATATATAGAAAAATTAAAATAAAAAGGAATTAAAACTCAAAAAAAATCAAAGTTAAAATTAACAAAAAACTAAATTTAGCAAATCAAAAAAGGAAAAATTAATTCAAATAAAATTAAAAAAAAAACTCTAATAATAATAACAAAAAAAAAAGGAACTAATTCGCCCTAAAGGGCAATATAAATGGGCAGCTCGACGTCTTCAGCACCACTTCTTTTCCACAGTAGGCAGCGTTACAGAAAAGATAAATCTTATGTGTCGCATTTTGGCAGAGCTACTAACTTTTGTATCGGCCGAGTGATTACGCCACTTTGCGTTTTTAAATCGGCTACTCGCACCTTGGCGTCACTGCCGCGATAGACTCGAACGATACGACCCAGCCGCCACTCAGTTGGACAGCCTGGTTAAATTTTTAGAGCCACAAGGTCGCCTTCTTTTAAGTCTAGCTGAGGGTGTTGTCACCTGTTGCGTTTGTTTAGCTCCTTTAAATACTCCTGCTTCCATCGGCGACAAAACTCTTGTTGTAGGGCCTTTACTTTACGCCAACGATTCACAATGCTAAGGGGTGAAGATATCCCTTCGGGCTCAGCAGGGGTAAGCATAGATGTCCCTATCAGAAAGTGCCCTGGAGTAAGGGCAGATAAGTCTTCAGCGCTTTCTGACATAGGGCCTAGCGGACGTGAATTAAGACACGCTTCTATTTTCGCCAAAATGGTTGAGAACTCCTCGAACGTAAACTTTAGTTGACCAGCTGACTTTTTAAGGTGCATTTTCATACTTTTTACCCCTGCTTCCCAGAGTCCTCCCATGTGAGGCGCTGCAGCAGGGATAAAATGCCACGACAAGCGTTGGTGACCATAATTTTCAACAGCCGTGTCACGAAGCTCTTTCACGTGCTTTGAGAAGTCTGCGTCGATCTCTCTAGCGGCGCCAACGAAGTTTCTGCCGTTGTCCGAATAGATGCAGCTTGGGTAACCACGACGGGCAACGAAGCGGGCTAAGGCTGCTAGATAGGCAGGGGTGGACAAGTCGCTAACAGCTTCTAGGTGAATCGCCTTCGTCGCGAAACACACAAAGAGACACACGTAGCCTTTTGAGATTCTGCAGTATCTGCCGGTGAAACTTTTAATCTCGAACGGGACAGCAAAATCGACGCCAGTATTCGTAAAAGGGCGACAAAGGGTAGTTCTTTCTTCAGGCAAAGCAGCCATTATCTGATTTTGAAGCTTTTTTCTATAAAGAACGCAGGCCTTGCAGTTACGAACTACTGTTTTTATCAGATTTTTTGCCCGAATGATCCAGCACTCTTGCCGGACTACGTTAAGGACTAGACGGGGGCCTCCATGCAAGACTAAGGTATGAACGAATTCTACATACAGCCGAGCCAATCTACTGCCATAAGCCAAGATGATAGGGTGCCTTTCGTTTTAGGACAGACAAGTACTAGAGCTAAGACGACTATTAGAACGGATAATATTGTTTTTGTCAACAAATGGGGTAAGTGTCAACAGGGGGCTACGTGACTCAATTTTCCTACTCGCTTTAAGACAGCTGAACTCCCCTGAGAAGTGAATTTGTTGAGAAAGATAAAATAAGCGATTTCTGACGAATTTCAACTCATTAGCCGAAATCTTAAACGAACCATAATCGACCTTTTCGCGTTTTTTCTTACTCGCCAGGACAACAAATCGAAACATATAAGCGATTACGTGTTACGCTCTAGAAAAACTAGAAAACCTGTCTAGAATATCTTCTTTATCAGCAGATCTAGCAACAAAAACTTGAGTTCCTTTCGACTCTTCTGCCGTCTCGAACTCTGTCGCTCCTACGGGCCACGAAGACTGCTCCAAGTTAAGCCACTCAGGTCCGTGCCACCAGAGCCTATTTTTCCGCAGGGATCAGCCCCCGGGTTGCTAGATCGGCAGGATTATCACCTGACGCCACGTGACACCAATTTTTATTCCCGACTTTTTCTAATATGGTAGCCACTCTATTTGCCACGAATGTTTTCCAGCTGCAAGGTGGTTTTCTCAACCAGGCTAAAACAATTGTGGAATCGGACCAGAAATAAAGGGGGAATTTGCCCACGTTAAAAGTAGTTACCACGCCGTCTACCAAATTTGCCAAAAGAACTGCTCCACATAACTCCAAACGAGGCAAAGACGGCTTCTTTATTGGGGCCACTTTCGTTTTACATGTGAGCAAACTTGACAAAACTTTATTTTCGAGCTGTACCCTTATATACACCGTAGCTGCATACGCCAACTCAGACGAGTCACAGAACCCTTGAAATTGAATAGTACAGCCAGGCGAATATTGAACCCAGCGTGGCAACTTAATTTTTTCAATATCCGCATAATTTGCAACAAAATTCTGCCATTTTTGCAGAGCCACTGGTTTGATAGCCTCGTCACACTCGATCTTATCAAGCCACATTTGCTGCATTATAATTTTTGCTGCTACTACCACCGGAGCCAACCAACCTGCAGGATCGTATAGCCGAGCAATAGTAGAAAGAACCTCTCTTTTGGTGTAAGAGGTTTTTAGTGTTATCTTTTCACCAACAAAGAAAAACACATCTTCAGCCGCATTCCAGCGAATCCCTAACGTTTTTGTTGTGCTTTTATCATCGAGCGACAAAAATGATGAATTTAATAAATGGTCTGGGGGCAAATTTTTCAAAATCTCTTCTGAATTTGAGGTCCATTTTCTTAGCTCAAATCCCCCCATGTCCAGAATACCAATTAATTGGTCTCGTGCCACCAAAGCATCAGCGATTGAATGAGCACCAACTAGGGCATCGTCCACATACAAATTTTCTCGCAATATTCTAGCGCCTAACGGAAACCGTCGCTCTTCATCACTTGCCAACTGTAGAATGGTTCTAAGGGCCAAATATGGGGCACAATTTACACCAAAAGTCACCGTTTTCAGTTGGTAATCAGTAAGTTCTGCACTATCACTGCTACGAAAAACTATTTTCTGGAAGGGCCTATGTGTGGGAGTCACAAAAATCTGCCGGTACATTTTTGAAATGTCCGCATTGAATACAAACTGGAAAAATCGCCATGTCAGAATTAGATTTACTATTTCAGCTTGCAGAATAGGGCCAGTGTACAACAAATCATTTAAACTTTTGCCATTTGCGGAAGGGCTTGAGGCATTAAATACCACTCGCAATTTAGTCGTTGTACTCTCTGGCTTAAAAACGCCATGATGGGGTAAATAATAACCCGGGTCACCTCTAGCATTTTCTGCTTTTTCCATGTGCCCTAGAGCTATATATTCTTTTAGGACCTCATCGTACTGGGCCTTACGCTCAGCGTTGCGCATTAAAGATTTTTCATTTCTCAAATATTGACAAATAGCTATATGCCTATTGGGACCAAGCGACAGCAAACTATTTTTAAAGGGCAGACTAACAGTGTATCTCCCTTCAGAGTTTCTAGTGGTAGTAGAACTATAAATCTCCTCACATTTTTTATCCTCATCTGATAAAATACGCCTTTGAGAAATCTCTTCTAACTCCCAAAACTTCGACAATTGGTCATCCATCGCTACTTTTGTCATATGAGACACTCTAAGTATTCGAGGGGAAACTCTAGCAGGCGTTGGACCTGTAACTATCCAACCAAAAATGGTTTCTTGAGCCACTAACGATTCAAAAACACCATGCCTTACTCCGCCACGAAGAATAGAAGGATACAAATCACCTCCTAACAACAAATCTATCTCACTGCTTTCATAAAACTTCGGATCAGCATAACATAATTTGGGCAGCTCAATCTCTTTTTGAGGCAAAAATGAATGTGTTGGAATGCTACCCGTTACTCGAGGAACAACCAAGGCCTGTATATTTAGAGCCACGTTCTGATCGAAAAGAGAAACAATAGTAAAAACTGCCATTTTAGAAGACGTACTAATTATATCTCCGCCTAAACCTGAGACTTCTGCAGAAACTGGATTAGTTGGCAGCTTCAATAATTTTTGTATCTTTTCGGAAACAAAACTTTCATCCGAACATGGATCTATCAGGGCACGAACCTTGTAACAGGAGCCAAAACTTATAATGTTAACCCAGGCTGTGGCTAACATAACCTTTTTTGCAACAGAGGTATGATGCGATTGAACTACACCAGAAGGGCCGGCAGCATTAGTGGACTGTATTTGACTTTGAATATTTTGGCTTTGACTCTGCGAACTAGTGCTTGGCTGGCTATGATCGCTATTGTTGTTATTTCTTACTATTTCTCTATGTATCAATGTATGGTGTTTTTTATTGCACCTAGAACAGCTATTAGGACTAGTGCAATCCCCATACATATGCCCCATAGTAAGACAATTGAAACAAAAACGAAATCTTTTTAACGTTGAAACACGATTTTTGTAATCCATGCTCAAAAATTTATTGCAAACACTAATCTTATGCCTTTCTTTACACACTTTACATGAGCTTGAGTCAACTTTTGTATGATGAGCCTTAAACTGCTTAACTTTTGTAGAAATATTGTTATTATTTGACGGGCCTGCTTGGGAACCACTGGCAGCTACATTGTTCGCTACTATAATGTCAGAAACACTTTCCAGTGCATGAAATCTATCGGTCAGAAAATTATTTAATTCTTCCCATTTGGGAACCTCTGTTTTATTTTTTACTGATTGCTCCCACAGATGTAAAGTATTTTCTGAGAGCCGAGACGAACATTGAAACACAAAAATTGGGTCCCATGAGGCAATATCTACATTATATAATTTTAGCACCGAAATACAATTATTAATCTCCCTTTGGAGCCTTCTTATTTCCGCAGCCGTTTCTTGCTGGCATGGAGGCAAATTAAATAAAGCTTTTAATTGACAATTTATTAAAACGCGTTTATTTTCATATTGGGATTTTAAATTACCCCACGCAATTTCAAAATTTTCTGCCGTGAGGGCAATATTTCTATTTATATCCCGGGCCTCACTATCCGTTTTTTGAAATAAATAAAACAATTTTTCTACAGGGCTAAGTCTCGAATTATTTATGTAGATTGCCGTAAACATGTCCCTGAAGGTGGGCCACGATACGTAATCCCCATGAAAAACGCCAGTATCACAAGGGGGTACAGGTATTGAACAAAGATTGGGAGCCACTGCTTCCTTAGTTTTTTGTTTCTCACCGTCTAATACCTGTTTTGCATTTGACAGAATGTTTATGCATCGCACGTAGGTTTTTCGAACCTGTGGATGCTTTGTCTGAACTGCCACCAACTCTTTTTTAATTTCTATCGTGGCTGCGGAACACTCTTCAAACACTTTTTTGTATCTCCCCCAAATCTCTTCCAAGTCACTTCTTTCAAACTCTATCGCTCATCAGCTGCACGAATAAGTTTCTCAAAAGTCGACATAATTTTAGCTTTTAATCGAGCTGTAGAACAACCAAATATGCGATTTGCCTTAAATGCACCAAAAAAACAATTCCCAGCAAAATTAATTTGAGAAAAAAAAAATTCACGCGCTGGCAACACTTTTTCTTTTATTTATCAAAAATAAAACAAATGTAGGCAAATTTTTTGTTGGACTTTTCCTTTTATTTATAAATATAGCCAATTCAAGCTAATTTTTATTGGGATATATTATAAAAAAACAACAATTCGACGAGTAACGGGTAGAACCGGCGAGTAAAAAAAGATGGCTCTTAAAATACTGCGGCTTAAAATTGGCGCAACGTAACCTCACTTTTTCGACACAATATGGCGCGACACAATATAATGCATGCAATTCAAATTCCACAGAGTACGTACCTCAATTCACTTCCCGGGAGAAGGACCAAAATGTTGGGGTGTAAATGGGGCTGGTTACCTGTGTCTTTAAGAAGGAGACGCAAGGGCTGTGGCGCAAAAGTAACGTTGTCCGGTGACCTCAATACTTGGCTGGTTGAGGCAGGTCAGTTAGCGGCCGGCGCGCACACACACACTCACTTCACTTAAAAGCAGATTAAAAAAGCCACCAAAAGTGGTTCAATGGCACTTTTGGTGGCTCTCTTGCCGTTTTAACTAATCAAAAAAGAACACCTTTTTTTTCCTTTAACTTAGGTTTTTTTCTCTCTTTATTTTTGTATTTTGTTAAGTTAGTTTTCACTTTTATTTTAATTTTTATTCCAAATTTACAATTTGACCGGCGTCTGGCTGGTTAGAAGTTTTATTTGCGAGTAAAAAAGCAAACTCACTCTACAGGTGACGTTAACAGCCCAGCTGGCCTAAAGATCATATGAGGTATTGCCAGATGCCACCACCACCTGTAGTCCCGTTGCACACAATCAAAATAGTGGGAAACATAATGCCCGGTTTACACCAGCCAGACGCCAACACCCTTTTAAAGATGCCAATATTATCACACGCAGCAACCGGTTTCAACTTTTTTCGGTTCAAAACAACAAACACTTTAATAACAGCGAATCAAAGAGAAAAAGAAAAGAAAGAAATTACATGCAGCCATCGTTGTGCATATACCAACGAATAAAAACACAAAGCGTACGGACCGAGTACAGGCATCTCCGTACTAACCCCCTTTCTTCTTTCTTCCCTCATCTAAAAACATAAGAGTTGAGCATTAAAAGATAAAACGTGTGAAAGCAGACTAAGTGATGCAATGCATAATACTTTTAAAATAAATCTGTATTGCTTGCAAATAAAATGTTAAATGTCACAAAGCATCAACTTTAAAACCGATGCTCTGATTGCTTATTTGATGCGTTACTAATACTTAGCAGTGACGTTTTGAAAGGGTTTGCATTGTATATATATTGTACTGCGGCGTTATGAAACATTATACTTTGTTCTAATACAAAGCAATTGACGTTTTGGAAGTCAGCCTTCTATTCAAAATTCTTACGCAAGTGCTGCCATATTTTTTTTTAAAAATCTTATTATTTCTAAAAAAAAATCGCATTTGTTATTTGAAAACAAAACATTCAACAATATGTATTTGCGTACGTAAATGTTTAATTTAATCAAAAAGCAAGAAACATGTAAGTTTGTATAATTTTATTGACGAAAACAATGACATAGAAACAGATCTTAAAATTTGTTCACAGCTTACTCTGACATTAGGCAAGGCAAAAAAAAAATGCTAAAAATGATTTTAAAAACGCTAGAAATAATTCTTAAAGTTGTTCATTATATTGTTTTAAGTCCTTATAAATGTTAGAGACTCATTTTAAACAAAATTAAAATAAATGGTAATATTTAAACAAGTATTTAGGTAGATTTGATATAGCATCAGATATAAATAGCACAGTTGGTTAAGCTTGAAATTGGAAGGCCCTCTAATAAAAACAAATATGTTGTTTAAAGCAAAACAGGGCTGTATTAACGTCTCCAGCTCTGGGTTAAACTATTGTGACTTATTTCCTATTTATTAATATTCGCCGCGTTTGAGAAAATTTAATTCGTCGCTTTTTTGTATGCAGTTTGGTTCCTCTTGAACAATCAAACCAACCAGGCATCCTTCGGCTCCCCCAGCAACAGCATCAAAAACTTTTTTCCAACATTGTACAAACCAAAACCAAATAAGTATACTTAAATAAATGTAAGTAACCTGAATTAAAGTGAAACGCCTTGGTTTTTAATTTAAAGATCCCCAGAGAACAGGAACCCCCTACTGCCCACAATCTCCATCCCAATCAGGAATCCCTCCTGCCCATCTTCTTAAAACCACTCCACTCTTTTGCCCTTGTTCCAAGTCGGTCCTTCTTAGACCTAATGGTGTACGGTGCCATGAGCCCCAAAACCCGTTCGTTACTTTCTCAATTTTTACCCTTGAAAATTTTGCGGCTAAATTAAAATTTTTAATGCTAAGTTAAGCTGCAAAATTGCCAAAATGGTCACACTGCTTAAAAACCCCAAAAACATGCAGGGTTATCACTTTTAAAAAAAAATTTTATATTCAGGGAATATTAGAAAAGCCCTCATCATCTTATTTGACGACTATTTTTTTTTTTTAACAAAAAACCGCTAATATAACGAACAGTGATCTAGTCTGTCGTCAAAGTATTAAAAGCAATCATTGCTTTTTTATTGTTGACACGGATAACATATTTGTCAGCTTTTTAGATAATTTATACAAAAATATATTCAAATACATATGTTTTTGCACAAAAGTGATTTAAAAGCATACACAATTTAAGCAATTGGTTGGTATGTTTATGTTGTATTACTGGATACATAAAAATAGGTTTGCGACTTTTATTAACCAAAACGACAGTTTACGTTTAAAATGTTTAATGGTAACCCTGTGTTGTTTTTTTTCATTTTAAATATTTGCGGTGAACTTCTTTTTTTTTATTATCAACTGCCTGTTTGTAGAACGCGAGCGCAAAAGTGACTCGTTTAACTAACATTTAAAACCAAAACAAAATTTCAGTAACTTCTGTATTATACACAAACAACAAGCACATACAGACTTCAATTTCCTATTAATAATAATTGATATTACATACTCATCAACAATAGCCTTCTATGTGGTTCGATGGTCGAATGGTCTGTACCTAACAACTTTCTTTTGGTTTACGGGTTCGAATCCCACTCATAACATTTTTTTTTTAGGTTTTTAAAACATTTTTTTATCTAAAAAGAAATTGATCAGTTTTTGACTTTTTAACATTTTTTAGATATATTTATAAATTTCATATACATATATTTTATACATATTTATTCCTTTTAATTTACCCTTTTTATACCCTTTTTTATTTTATTTTTATACCCTTCACCACAGGTGAAAAAGGGTATATATAAGTTTGTCATTCCGTTTGTAATTTCTACAATATTGATCTTAGGCCCTGTAAAGTATATATATTTTGGGTCCTTATGAGGAGAGAAGTTGATTTAACGATATCCGTCCGTCTGTCCGTCTTACGTTTGACATGTGTTTTCCGGAGACTCCAGACATGATAGCGGCTAGGTTGTTTTAGACTTATGTCACATATAGTCTACCATTTCTTGCTATTGAAATTCAGCAAGATCGGTCCACAAATGGCTGAGATATGACCAAAAAACCACGACGGCCTCTGATTTTGCCCAAAAATCCCTTGTTGTTGTTGTATTTTTATACCCTTCACAACAGGTGGAAAAGGGTATATAAATATAAGTTTGTCATTCCGTTTGTAATTTCTACAATATTGATCTTAGGCCCTGTAAAGTATATATATTTCGGGTCCTTATGAGGAGAGAAGTAGATTTAACGATATCCGTCCGTCTGTCCGTCCGTCTGTCCGTCCGTCTGTCCGTCTTACGTTTGATATGTGTTTTCCGGAGACTCCAGACATGATAGCGGCTAGGTTGTTTTACATTTATGTCACATATAGTCCACCATTTCTTGCTATTGAAATTCAGCCAGATTGGTCCAACAATGGCTGAGATATGACCAAAAAACCACGACTGCCTCTAATTTTTCCAAAAAATCCCTTGTGGTTGTTGTATTTGTATTACTTTTTTCTGTATATCTGGAGAACGGCAAGAGCCAAAGTTTTCAAATTTGGTACAAACATTAAGGTTATAAATACACACCATTCCACAAAATGTGGGCGGGATTGGAGAAGTGGGCGTGGTACCTTCCATACAAAAAGTATCAAAAATTGTATAAAAACCTGATTTTTTGGACTGTCATATGACCTATGGTTACGCCTTATATATCAAAAGATCGGAAATCTTTTGGAGAAAATATTTTCTGAAAATTTCGGAAAAATAGGTTCAGATACGAAATAGTTATGGCCAATTTTTTTTTTTTTTTAATACGCTTTATCGGGAACCATAGATCATCCCGGGTCCAACTTTTATAGTTCAAATTAACTGAAAATGGTTCTTTAACACGTCGGTATATAAATCTGTCAAATCGGTTAAAAAAATGGCAAGTTATGAGTAAAATACCCACAAAATAGCCTAAAAACATCAAAATTTTTGTAAAAACCTACATTTTAGGGCTGTCATAAGACCTAAGGATATGAATTATATATCAAAACATCGGAAATTTTTAATAGAAAATATTTTCTGAAAAACTGGGAAAATCGGTTCAGATACGAAAAAGTTATGACCAAAATACTGAAATCCCAAAAATTACTCTTTTTATAATTAAGTTTGTTTTTTATACCCTTCACTATACCCTATAAAGTTCTGGGTATTCTGGGTCCTTATGAAAAGCGAAGTTCAAATCCAGTTGTCCGTTTCTACCCCTCCCCCCCTTTTGCATTTGTTTATATATACTAGCATAATGCTCAATATGGTTTTCGTTATCAGCCTTCTTTACTATTTCATCTATTTAACGAAATAATTTTAACAAATAGAAACTAGGAATTTTTGTTTGGTTTTGCTTCTTAAAAACTCTACGGTATGAAAACAGTGCCTATACAAAAAGAAACCAAACAAACACACATACATGGTACAAACTATTTTGGTGATTATAGGCCACCTATTATGGTTCACAACTCAAATATGTAGTTGATGTATAATTTTGGTATTATGGCTTACAACTTTGCTTTATTGTGGTGAACTAAAACATCAAAAATAATTACAACTCAACTGTGTTGAGTTGTGAACTGTAAACTGGTCATATTTACTTTTAATGATATTCATAAAACGTTCCTTCATGGTCCAGTTGTCTAGGGGGTTTGATTAGGTTAGAAACTGTCAGTCCCTGGTTCGAATCTTGTTTTTTCAAAAATAATTTTTTTTTTTATTTTTTATGTTCTGAAACGATTTAAAAAAATATTTACCACTTTTAACTTTTTAAATTTAATTTATAATGAAATTTTATGTATTGTATATATCGTTACTTTAATATAGAAAAGCCCTAACTAACATTTTCCTTACTTTACAGGAGAACAAAAAGACTTTATAAAAATTGTAGTATCGTAGTTGCGATTTTTTTTTAAACGCAGTTTTTTATTAAATTGCTTAGAGAGTTTAATAAAAAACTGCGTTTAAAAAAAATCGCGACTGCAAGAATATAATTTTTATTAAGTTTTCTCCTTCTCCTGTAAAGTACGGAAAATGTTAGTTAGGGCTTTTATATATTAATGTAACGATATGTATGTTTATACATATAGAAATTATTTAGGTTTTGTCTAGTTGGTCTGTATTCTGCTCGCACAATGGTGAAGGGTATATAAGATTCGGCACAGCCGAATATAGCACTCTAACTTGTTTATAATTAATTTTGTTCATAGGTATTTTTCTTTTTTTTATAATTAATTTTGTTTTAATAATACCGTTTAATAGGTATCTTAAAAATCAGAACAAATTTACTTAATTTCTTATTTAAATACCTATTCAATATTAAAATACCTTATCAAAGAATTGCATATGTAACAATTTATAATAAAGATGTTTTAATCGTTTGCTGTGGGTTTCTTCTTTTTTTATTTTTTTTTTAAAGATGTCATCACGAAAACATTTTATGAAGGCAAATGGTCGTGCCAAAGTTATCTTGACGTAGGTTTATCATAAAAAATATTTTGGGAAATTGAATATGTATTTACAATAACGGTTTTTACCCTTTATTAAACTTTTTGTTCTTATCTCACCACGGTGAAGGGTATATAAGATTCGGCATAGCCGAATATAGATAGCACTCTTGCTTGTTTCTACCATACGGTGTCAATTAAAATAAAACAACTTTTAATGTAGAGCAATTTAAAAACAGGAAAGTGAAAATTTTAAAATTCTTACATTTTTAGAAATACACTCATAATATTCTGTACGTTAAATTAACTAAAATTGTAGTATAAAATAAATGAAAATTAAGTTAAAAACCGGTCTATTTATTTTTATCAAAAAGTTCATTTATTTTTACTGATAATTTCTTTCGGATTTAATATAAACAAAAAAATCAATTTTTTCTGAACTAAAAAAAAGTTATATTAACCAACATGGCACAACCACAGTTACCAATATTTTTACCTAATTTTTGGCTACCTTAGTTTTAATATGTTTACTATTAAATAAAATTAAAATTTTAGAAATCGAAACAAGCAAAAACTGGACTTTTGGCCAATGAAATAAAATTTTCAGCCACTGTCAGCCGTAGAAAGACTCCTTTTGGGCGTTTTCATTTTCTCTCCAAAAAGATGCTGATTGTTCGGTGCTAAATATTTATTCAAAAAACTTTACGAAAAATCTCTAAAGACAACAAAATGATAACATCCAAAATTTTTGTTTAACTGTTATATAACCAATTTAATCGAATATTTCATTTTATTAACAGCCACTATTTAATTTTAAAAGTCAAATACATTAATTTTTGACCCAGCATAATAATTACCGACACTTACGAACGATGGCAGCTTACCAGGACATTGCAATATTAATTGAGTGGTCTCTTCCTTGGGTTTTAGGATAATCCACAAAGAACAAGTTATTTTTCTATTATCTTCCTTCAGATCAATTAGATCAGCGGTTATATATAATTCCCCGGGGAATAGGACATCTGTGCTAGTGCTCTGTATCCTCGCCAGTCTTGAAATATGTAATTACAAATGTATCGTGTTATTATTAATGAAATATAATAAAAATCTTTAAATTTACCTATAAATTGGTCCACGAATCATCAATGAGTTCAGCAATATGTTAACATTTTTTTCCATTTTGTGATAATCATCTCTCTCTACTATAACGGGATTACCAGTGGTAAAAGTGGCCAAAGTAATTAGACACAAAACTAAAACGTATTTCATTGTATGTTCCAACTTTTCACTAATGTTCACAAAAGCAGATACAAAATAGAACTGACTACTGATACTGAACAAGCCCACACTTTTATATATTGTTGGCACAGTGTTGCCAATTTAGCATTTTTGCAGCTATATTCAGCATTGAAGTTATTGATTTTTAAATTTTGATTTATCATTTAAATTCATGTTTTTTTTTATTTAAGGTATTGTTTGGTTTTGTTTTGAACATTGGATAGATACATAGTTTTATTGAATAAACTTATGTTTTAACAAATTGTGAGTAAAAGTATTTTCAAACTTTACTTTATTAAACCTGCATGGAAGGAGAAAATAACTTCATTATAGAGAATTTATATTTTTTCCACTTTAGTTTAAAAAAGTTATTATACGGTTATCAGAATACACTAAAATTTTAATGAAAAAGTGTTGTTTTTTAAAAAAATTCCTAATAGGGAGAGCTTTATTGTATAGAAGTTTAATGTAGCGAAGTTCGACTGTAGTAGCAAATATCTAACTTTTTTAAAACAGTCAATAGCCTTTATTTAATTTCGAAAAAAACTTTATTTAATTTTATTTAGAGCCAATTGTTATACTTTTTAGGTTTGTTTACTCTAGATCTGGTGGCAATGCTGAAATTTTTAACAAACGCTAAATAAATAGCTTAAAGTGTGTTTAAATGAAATTAAATCAGTAGGTATAAATGTATAATGCAATACAAGCAAACCATTTTCGATCAATTACTTAATAAAATTGCTCCAGAAATTAGCAAAATAGTGTTATTTTTGCCTAAAATATACATTTTAAACGTAAGGCGTACCACTGTGCTCTGCTTAATACATATAGGTAGAGAAGAAGACCGAGCCTTTAAGTTCTAGTAACTCATTCTTAAATCTTCAAAATTATTGTCCATTTACAAACATTAAGGAAATAGCCAAAAAGTTCTAGTCATCCGACCAAAGAAGCAATTTACAAGGCTTACTATTATGAATTTTAAGTAAAACTTATTCAGATTATTGTATTGCAGATAGTTTTAAATGTGTTCTGTAGGTTTTACTTAAGTCGAAAAACATTTACCCTAAATTCATATAAGTCAAAGAACAAAATTTTGACATATTTGGAATATTAGAAGAACAGATAGCGAAATATTGCATATTGTTGGGCCGATTTTAATGAAACTGGAGTAAAATATACCCTAAGACAACACAGTGCAAAAAGTAAGATTAATGCACAGTGCACTTGTGGTCAAATTGTCCTCAAACTTTGAAAAAATTATTAATTTGAATTAAATAAATATGTTAAATAAATAGAAACTGGGAACTAGTTCCTTTCGTAGGTTACTTTTATATTATATTCGAAAAATAAAAATGTTGAATATGGGCATTTCCCCGGAATGGTCTAAAATGTTGATAATCATCGTCTTTTATTGTTTATTATTATAAAAAAATCTATGTTGTTATAAAAGAATGGTTTCATAGCATATCTCATCTGTTTTACTTGAAGAAATTGCGCTGGAAACTGGAAAATTTTATATTTTCTTATATTTTCTACTTCTAAAGACATTTTTATGTACTTATTTCACATGCAAAAAATATGTTATGTTTACACTCTTTCTTCATAATCTCTCCATTACAATCAATTGTAAATTGAGTATTAAGTTGCTTGTTAAGGAAATTTGAAGATATTTATGGGAATATGCATGGTGATAATAATAAAAAAACATATGGAAAAATCGTACGTTCGCGACCGGTACATAAGCCAATTTAACAAAAACCAAAAGAGATATTTTATTTTGTAAATGCTGTATGGAGACCTTCATTAATACACTTTTGAAATAAATTAATCACTTTTGAATATTCCGTTCCATTACGCAGATTTTTACATTTCACTACGTCAGCCAAAGTTGACTTCTATTTTGCGTACGTTCGTGACCACATGTTTATAACTATTACTATGAAAACTGAAACTCGATAAAATCCATCTTTTGCACTAAACATACATCTTCCCAAATGCTATCGAATCGCAAAAAAAAATGCTAGGAAAAGTTTTGTTTTCTATATTATTTGTACATCAAAAGCGTACGAACGTACGTTCGCGACCCCAGGAAATGGCCATATGTAAAATAAAGTTCGGGTTCGTACCTACTTAAAAATCTACCGAAGATTGGGTTTGGTATGAAATCTTATCCAACTTTTTTAAAAAATACAAAAAAGCTGGTTTAAATAAATAAAGTACATTTAACAAAATACCAACAAGTTCTGATTTGAAAACAAATTTCAATTCATATATTCTTAAGAAATTATTATTGTACAGCGTGGATCTGTTGAAATATTTTATCGAGAAACAAGTAGAGAGAATTATATACTCCTGTAATTTCATATGATTTAATTAAAAACCAAATTAATGGTTGTTACAACGGTTTTGACCATTTTATATAACCCATAGATACTGACTCACGCTTAAAGCTTTTGTCTGGATTTAAATAAAATTTTGTTGTTGTTTTTATTAATAATTAACTCATAGACATAATAGCGCTTTGAATAGAAAATATTTTTCCAAAGCATCGCTTTCTTAATTTTAAACGATGTCGAAAGAACTATTTTTTTTCGTACTCCTACATTAGAAACAAAAACAAACAAAACAAAGAATTTGTTTTAAATATACACGTGCGAAAGAAAGAATTCTTTCGACATCGTAAAATAGACAGTTAACCTAATTAATGCACAAAGATTGAAACCTAAATCTCATGAAATTTGTTTATTTATTATACACTTGTGTATACAGTTATTAAAAAAACTATTAATTTATTAAGATCTGACTCAACTTTATAACAAGAAGAACAATTTAAGATAAACATGATCTTAATGTTGGCAGACAAATATAAAAAGACGGCAGCACTAAGACAACAAATACAACGTTACGTTAAAAATTATTTTAAACTAAAATCAAATTTTGCGATAAAATAAATAAATATTTTGCTACTTCTCCTGTAAAATTTGATTTTTGTTGCTTAAGATATTAAGTACATGCATACTTTTAAGATTTAATATTTATGTTAGAAATAATTAGACAATTCACAAAGAGTATTGTGTCATAATGGTAGTACTTATTTGTTATAATTCTATTACTCATAAAAGTTTTGATTATTTTTCGTATTAAAATATCCCAGTTGGCCATGTGTTCGAGACAACGTCGACGACGCGTACAAGACCCATAGTAAATCGCTGATGACATGTTGGCGACAGCCGGAGCAAATCGCCGACGACTTTTTCGAACAAAGGGCACCAAAATCGTACACGACAATTTGAACGACACCATCATGCACATTGTCGTTAACGACCATATGGGTGACAATGTGTTGAAAGTTGTCATTGGCGACTACATAAACGACTTTTTTCTCATATCGTCGTTGATGTTCTATAAGCGACATGACCTTAATAGTGTCGTTGATGACAGTATTGCAGATACTATCCACAATTTAGTCGCCGATAGGTTAATGACAATACGCTTTTTCAGTAGAGTTTTGTATAGAAATAGATAGATATGTATCTGTTGCATTTTGACAAAACATCTTAAGTCAAATTTTAGAAGTTGAAAGAACTGTTTTTATTCATACGAGTTTTCATTCAAAAAACATTTTTGTTAACGTTTTTAAAACAAACAAAAAAAATATTGAAAACTAGTCCCATGTTTATGAGACATTTTCATAAATTTGTTTTGAATATCACCTTATTTAGGACAAGATGAGCGACAATTTCATGCATATTGTCGCCACTGCGTTTTTAAACACGGCATGCAATGGTCGCTTACGTTATCCTCAATAAAGCCTTGTTGAAGACAAATTTAAGAAAATGTCTCATATAAAGTCGTAAATACGATTTATACACGACAAAATACATGTTTTATTACTTAAGTTGTCTTCATAAATTTAATATGGGCGACAAATTTTAGAATGTCCTGAGGACATCGTTGACGACATTTGCATCTATGACCATTTGGCCAACTGGGATTATACCTACGACAATACATAGATATGTATTTGTTACCTAAATACATAAGTACACGTGTATGTATTTTCATTGTGTTATTTTTTCAATTGGTTTTTGTTTACAGTTTTAAGTCATTATTTTTTCTTTAATTATTTATTTATTCGCATATAAAAAATATTATATTACTATCTTTTAAAATACCCTTTAACGAAGGTAAGAGGGTATATATAAGTTGGTCATTCCCGTATTGATCCTTAACCCTATAAAGTATACATACATATATATTCTGCATCCATATGATAAGTTTAAATCAGGTTTACCGTCTATCCTTCCGTGTGTCTGTTGAAATGATGGGGACTTGGTTGTTATATAAGTATATAACATATCAAAGTTGCCAGTTTAGGGGTTTACACCCAGATTTATGGGGTTTTATTTCATATAGTGGCAAATTAAGGTGGTAAAAATTCTTAGGTGAAAACTTAGGGGGTTTCACTATTTGCTTTTCTGTACAATAACAATAACATTGGTGTGATATAAACACCCTTAAATAACTATGAGGCAAACAAATTTCATAAAAGCAGATAAGATAACTTAATGAAATAAAATTTGCACTAAGAACTTTAATATGAATTAAAGACCTGCACGAGTGTATTTGTAAGTATTGTTGAAACAGATACACCAGATATTTATCTGTTACTACTAGAGTTTCTACGCGGAAAAGAATTCCCGGGATACCCGGGACACTTTTTTAAAATTAATCCCGGGAAATTTTTTTCGGGAATTTCAAATTTAATTTTTTGAAATTTTTATTTGTGAGCATCGTTAAAATCAAAAACGAGCAATAAAAATATATTCTTTACTAAAATAACTAAAAACTACCTACAAATCGAACTATTTTTCCTACACCAATAAATCAACGGTCTCTTTAATTACTGATGAAATGTCTAAAAAGCTTCTTGAAGTAGAAAATTAAAATGTATACGATACACCATCACTAACACCAGATGAACAATATACTATCTTTAAAGACCACCTTGAAAAGGCTATATCAAATTCTAATTTATGTAAAGAAAATATTTTAAAAAAGAATTTGGCGTCTATGAAGTCACGGGCCAACAAATTTAAAATCTTTGTATGATGCGCTTCTTACTATAAAACCAACGTCTGTAGAGCGAGAGTACGTTTTCGGTAGCAGGCGATATATGTACAAATGTACATATCAACAAGGATTAGAAATATAATCTCTGATGAGCTTTTAAATGCTTTAATAATACTAAAATGTTTTTTCTTAAAAGTAAATTAATTTTACCAAGTTGCTACATACATATATAATATGTATGTAAATATGAATGTAACAATTTATTTGGTTTTGTTTTGGTTTTCTGTAGTTTTAATTAAGGTTATTTGTTTAGACTGTTGTATATACATATATATATATATATTCTTTTAAAAAAGTAAAAACCTGTGTATTGAACTCATTTAATGAAATTATTGTTTTGTTCTAAAAATCCCGGGATTCTCGGGAATAAGATTTTTTTTATTTCGTTTCCCGGGAACAAAAAAAGTCCGGGAAGTTAGAAACCCTTATTTAAACATATAAGAAAGTATAGTCCGTCAACTTTTCAAGAGTGTACCTTATTTGGGACCCATGGGCAATCATGGACCCAGGAAGCAAATTATATTATAAAGTTAAGATTCGGGTCAATGTTCTCACCATTTTCCATAGGCTTGATTCTTTGGACAATTAGAACCTATGTACCGAATTTCAGCAATTTATCTTCAATAGCGACTTGAACTTTTCGCACAAACTTTAAATAGACATGCATTAAACACATTCACCACAGCAGGCTACACGAACACAATACTACAAATGCTGCTGGCTGAAATTGTAGTCGTGTCAGTCAGCTACTGAATTATATTGAAGACGGCAGCTACAATTAAAAAAATACAAACAGCTGTTTTTGTTTACTATATCTTTATATTTCAGTGGTGCCAGTATCATTTTTTTTTTTTCTTTTATAAAATGGAAAAACATGCATAATTGCAAACTCTTATTCAAACTTAATATCAACAAATGAATTTATTTAAAAAAAATTTAAATATATTAATTTTGTTGTTTTTGTAACTAATAAACAATATAATTTTAACGGCAGATTAAACAAAAAATACATATAAAATGCTTTTAAAATAAGAAAATTTGTTCCTTCAACACACGTGGTATAGTTCGTAAAAGTTTCAGAACCTTTGGGTACGTACGTAAATGCATAAAAAAAAGAAGTAGTGGTATTATTAGAAACTACTTCTAAATGGCTTTCACTTGATCTTTAAAAAATTCCGATTTATTAGCCCGTTAAGGGCCAATTTCAAAAATAAATATTTCTTGAAAGATTTTTCTACAAAACTTAAAATTTTGTCAATATACATATTCATTAAAACATAATATCTTTAGGGAAGAACACTTAATCTTTTATATACCATATTATTAGTAACTTCATCATATAAAATTTAAAATTTATTAAGCTTTAAAAAATTTTATTTTGGAAAATTAGTCAATTTATTTAAAAGTTTGATTAAAAATAAATATCTGGTAATCATTTATGTACTTCTTACATATTCATCCCAATTATGAATGAAAATTCCCCGGGAGTTCTCTCATTTTTCCTATGTTAATTTTTATTCATGATTGGGCTGATTGAATTATTGTAATATGTACATAAATAATAAGTGTTCTGCAACGCTGAAAAACGCAATTCAGAAAAACTTTATTAAGCAAATATCTTAGGGTTCAATAATTATTGTTATATCGACATGATTTAAAGATAAAGCCAATTTTGTAAAAAAAAAGAGTGTGCCATAAACGCCATGTGGAACACACTTTAAAGAATTTTTCAATGATTCCCATATTTTATAGATTCATTTTATACCTAAAGAGATATGTATAAAGTATTTTGAAACTTTTACGACCTATAACTCCTGAACTAGAAGGATATAAAAAAAAAATTATATAAATAACAATTTGGTGTTGAGCCGAGTTAATATTCTTGGTTCAAGCCGATTCTTCTCTGTTAAACAAAAAAAAAAAAACATTTTAAGCACTTATTTTTTAAATATTTTTTTATATTAGCAGCACTATTTCTGTTTTGTAGTGGACAAAAATAGAAATTAGTTTAATTTGACTACAACGACAAAATAAGCACAGACAACAACCTGCAGCCATGTATCCGTGTCGTCGTGAAAATAATAATTTCCATATGCACACATGTATTCTACTTTTGACATATTGAAGTCGGTAGCTTGCTGTCTCAAATGTGTTTAAAGCAACAGCCAGCCGGACGGGTGGATATCTTTAGATCGATTCCCCTTGCGCTTTAAGCACAATACAAACACTGCATACCTATATGGAATAAATATAACCATTTTTTCAAAGTAGGTATTAGCGCTAAATAAATAACAGTTGTCTCTTTGTGGTGTAAAAAGTTACCCAAAATTAATGAATTATATAAAACAAACCAAAAATTACCGTGATGTAAGTGTTTATCAAAAAAATAGGCACTTTGATAAACAAAACCCACCATTTTAATGCATCAAAGAATTTTTTACAAAAACAAAAATACATATTACCGAACATTTAAAAAATTTTTTCTTAAAAAAAAAAAAAAAAAAACCAACAGGCACATTTTTTTGACCAGCTTTTTTATTTTTTTTTTTCAAAAAAAAAGTACATGTGTTCAGTTTTTTCAGGATTTTTTTTACAATAATTTTTGTCAGCATGGCACTTGAACGAAGAAAAAAAAACAAGAAGCACATTTTTTTGTTCTTGTAAATTTTTTTTGTTTGCCTTTTTTGCGCTCGAAACACATTACGCAAAAACTATTGATAAAAAAAAAAATAAATGATCATATGTATGTTTTGTGAGGGTCGGCTCTTTTTCGTTGAAAAATAATTGAAAATAACGGCATCGTACAATAAGTAACTTATTAGGTGTGTTCCACAAGATCACAGGCAAGTTCGGACTAATGAGAGTGAAATGAAAATTACTCTCAGAATTTGCCGAAAGTACCCAAAATTACTGGAACGCAAAAAACCAATTTTGCACTTCTTCAAATACTAATGCTGCTTACTTTTCAAATTAAGATCTATTTAAGTGATTTAAGACGCCTAAAAGTCATAACATTATAAAACCAAAACATTTGCATCATTGTAATTTTTGATATTTTGTTTTGTTTTATATTAAAGATTAACTTGGTGGCCACACGATCAAGTTTTGCCTTTCAATTCCATTCAATTTACTCAACTCTCTCATTTTTTTACTAACACACTCACACAGCGCTGCCAGAAGTAAGATTTTACCTTATTTTTTAAGATTTTTTAACCGAAAAAAGATTTTAAGATTTTTTCCCCGAAAACAAGACTTTTTGTTGTGTCAAGACGAAGGTTCAATTAAAAAAACCTTCTTTGTTCACATTTGAAAATTTAAAACTTAATAATGCATATTTGCGGTTTACTGAAACAAAAATATCTTAAAAAGCAACCTTTTTCTTTTGCAAAACAGAAAATATTGCAAGTTAGACTAACTGCCTGTTTAACGATATCGAACGTCATCGTTCGCATAGAAAATTACATTTAAAACAAAAACAAAGTTCGTACAATGTTCGAACTTTGTTTTTGTTTTAAATGTAATTTTCTATGCGAACGATGACGTTCGATATCGTTAAACAGGCAGTAAGGTTCGCAAAAATTAAATAATAGCAAAGACATTTAATGGAAACATTTTTAATCCGAAAAGGTAATTTTAAGTGCATCGAAATACATTTTGATATGTTTTATTCAAAGTTAATTTTCTATTTTTTAAATAAGATGGTTGAAGATATTGTGGTAAGATACTAATTTGTGGCGACTCCAAATAAAAAAAGTGTATGGGATTATAGAACATGGGAAAAAAGACAAAAAAATAATATGCAAAATCTTGGCACACCCGTTTGAATCCTTTAATTATTTTTTCGTCTTATTTTTCGATTTTCTGTCAACCTATATATTTTGTTTCTTATTTAGAACTGCGTCCGTACACTACATTTGTTACTAGTTTTTTTATTAAACTTTTATTTTTCAAATATCCTTTGTTCATGGTTAAAAAGTCAACAAAAATTAATTTATTGTTGTTACAATTTAGCAGTTGGTTGACAAAAATTAAAAGCTCGTCTGGTTAGGATGAACTATTTTGTAAAATATGCAACATTGTTTTTATTATTTATATTTATTATTTTCCAAAAATAAGATTTTTTCTTCAAAAATAAGATTTTTTTTTGTTGAAATTAAGATTTTTTGCTGAAAATTTCTGGCAGCCCTGCACTCACACTTTTTAAATTGACCACGAGATGGCTTTCAATTTCACCTTTCCATTTGTTTGACAATTTACTTTCAATTTAACAGCTGAGTACATGTTTGTCTTTATAAATTGTTTTTTTTTATGGCATCTTGAAAGTAAATTGAGTGCCACCTACGTCACACCTCTCAATTTTTGTAAATTTTGACAAGCAGTATATGTAAGAGAAATATGTATGCAATAACGTTTTTACCACTTTATTTTTTTTTTACAAAAACCTTCCATTTTGCTTTTTAATATGTTTTTTAATTAAAACTAAACTTTTTCTTTTGCTTGTAAATTTTTTGAACTATTTATCAGTTTCATATGTAAACAAAACCAGTTGATTGTTTTTTCTTGTCCGAACTTACCCAAAAAAAAAAGTTCGTGCAAATTTGTACAGGAAATGAAAAAATTTACTCTCTCAATTACTCTCTTAATTGCACATAAATTGTTATGTGGAACGCTTTTGGGTAACTTTGTGCAAGTTCGGACTGTTTCTTTATGCATGAAGAACAGAGCTATTGTATTCCATCAGTATCCACTAGTATCTGCTTTTGCGAAACAGATATAATATCCCTTTCACACTAGGCAAGTTACTTGAGCAAGTCTCTTGCGCAACTCTTGGTTTGTTGACGTTAGCGGTAAGGTCGGGGTAAAGAAAAAAAAAATTTGTACAGACTTTGTTGTTGTCGGCAAGTAACATGCGCAACTAACTTGCCGAGTCTTTGAGCTCATATAATTTATTCTACTTTGCTTAACTGTTTTTTGAAAGAGGGGAAAAATTTTTGCTCTTACATGGCTTTGAAATTTTTGTTTATAAATTTTTCGGAAATTTCATTATTTGATTTTTTTTTTCCTTTCAACGATAATGGCTTTAATAAAACTGGGAAAAAATAATAAATTTTATTAAGATCTTTAAATTTAAAAGTGCAATTAGAGGCAAATTGGGAATATTTTTATAATTTGAAGATTTGGTGCAGATCTGAAAAGAATATAAAGGTATTTATTGTAATTTTAAATGTGTTTGGTAAGAAATTATGTATATTTTGTTTTTGTATTTCAACAGTCTCTGGGTATTCGCATAAATTTTAATATTGTGGTCGTAGAAGCGCAATATAAACCCATAAAAACGGAATCCAATTAATCTTAAAAGTTTGGTTTCTTGCAAAATACTTCAAGACAAATTTCCGGACTAAGCAACTAGATTTCATCGAAGGGGAGAACGATTTTTCACGTACGGAACTAGATTCCTAATGTGGCATCATTTGAACCATCGTTCTTACCCTTCTTCCATCTTACTTCCATACTATTTTGCTTATCATTATACTTACCGTACCATCTGATTTGCCTTACCTTAAATGGACTAGACATAATAATTATCTGATATACATATATTTACTTGACATAATAGAACTATTAATAGCCTTATTTATACTTTCACCTAATTCTTTTCAATTTAAATTAAGGATTAATTTTTCTTTAATCTAATTTTAAATTAAATTCACCCTTAATCATTTTGTTTTTTTAATTAACCAATTTTTTATTTTTTTTTTAAATGTATTAAATTATAAATTAAAACTGTAACAAACACCAAAATACCATACATACATACATAAATATACCTAGTAACAGAAAATACGCTTAAATACTAAACAGACATTCATACAGATACTTAAAATAATATATCTATAGGAACTACTATAAAGACCCCGAACTTCAGGCCTGCAGTCATCGTGGGAAGTTTTATGGTAAGTCTATTTTGTTATATTTAATTCATAAGACATCTAAATTAAGTTAAATATGCAAACATACATATTTGATTGAAAAAATAAAAAAAAAATAAAAAAATATATAATATTAATAATCCAAAATATGCATATATACTACATTATCTATACATACTTTATCATATACACTTAGACATCCATTTTCTTATACC
The DNA here is from genome assembly GCA_963931875.1 of Pollenia griseotomentosa. Lineage (NCBI taxonomy): Eukaryota > Metazoa > Arthropoda > Insecta > Diptera > Polleniidae > Pollenia > Pollenia griseotomentosa. The sequence goes on from OZ007561.1 coordinate 20,500,493, forward strand.
ACTTGTTTTAATTTATAACTCTAAGTTTTTTTATAATTTCTAAATCTAACCAATCAAATTAGGTTAAATTTTGTTTAATACATATTTATTTTTTTTATTTTTATCGGTTAGTTCTTTTGTTTTATCAAAAGAAAGAAGAATGAAGAATTTAAAACACACTTTATTATTTATTATTTTGTTTTGAATAAATTGTGAATTTGAGATGAATCACTAAGTTTTCTTTAATGATTTCGTGGAACATGTAGGCAGTTGTGATTATGAGAGCATAATGGGCTATTCCGGGAAAAGTATACCTTGGATAGCAACGGTTATGGGCGGGTTTAGACGGGGATAGGACGAACACCATCAAGTTCCTATTCCAAACGGAATTCACTTGCATTCCCTATGATTTTTAAATTTTATTTTTCCTAAATATTTTTTTCCCTCTTTTTGTGTGTAGTCGATTTTAAGGTTTGTTGCTACTATTTTTTTATTTTTACAGTAATGGACTGCCTTATCTTTAAGAAGATAAAGAATCCTCCCATTTTCCCTGAGCACGGCCGGAACTTAAAGTAGCACATTCTTCTGGAAGATAAGGCACGGCTAGGACATGGTTCGTTACATAAAATAAATGGCGCCCAACGTGGGGCCCAGCAATGTTAGTCATATTTTTATGTAATAAAACTTTTCAATTCATTTTCATCTTTGCTGAGGTTTCATAATATTTTTTTTATTCCGTGGTTTCGACTGTATGCTATTTTTCATTTCTTTTCCAACCTTTTTTTAATTTATATTGATCACATTTGGATTGTAAGTTATGGACTATTTCTATAAATTGGTACCTTATGTTCATATATGGAGATTAAAAGGTTTTCCGGTATATCAAGTTCTATCTGATAATGTGGTTCTTTTAATATTATAGGATTACATTCATGGCAATTTTGATGTATTTACATTTGGTTATTTTTCTTCAAAATTATTATTTGTATTAAAATGTTTGAGATTTTATAACTGATTAGGTCGGTTATTTACTCACAATTTTATTACAGGTTTCCTTTTTACATTATTTGTAGACTTTGAGGTAGGGATTACTATATTAAATAATTATTTGTTTATAGCGCTGACTTCAATGTTTACAATACAATCTTTGTTTTGTTTTGAGTTTATTTTGGGGTGTAAGTTGAATTTTATTTTGTTTTATAATTGCTTTTCTTATTTTTACAATTGCCACATGGAGTAGCGAAATAAATTTAAGATTGATTAATTTACTTTTGCTTGTTTAAATATGGTTTTAACTAGAAGCCAGGAGAACTTGTCTAATATTGACCAACCGACAAACTGTAGTTTTACAGTTAGTTTTGAACAGGAGAATACGACTTCCACATCCCAGGGTGCACGACCTAAGGGGCCGTCTCGTAACCGAGACAATACTAAAACTGATAATTCTAGACAAACGGCTAATTCACAGCCTGGAAATGGCGATGATGCTCAGTTAAGACATATCGTTGAAAATTCTTTACAATCTTTTCGTGTGGAAATGCAAAGTTTTATTCGAAATGAATTTCAAAATATGTTTCAAAATATGAGTATTAATACTCCGGATAATAATATTATACCTGACGTTTCATTAAATACAAATTCCCACTCTTCTCCACAACCAAATAACAATTTTTCACAAAATAACTACTCTGCTGATAAAATTTTAAATATTATACGTAACTGGCGAATTAAATTTAGTGGCCATGATAACCAGATGCCAGTCGATGAGTTCATTTATCGTGTTGACATTTTGACAGTTAGGAATTTGAATGGGGACTATGGGATCTTAAGTGATCATGCACATTGTCTATTTGGGGGAAAAGCCCTGGAATGGTTTTGGCGTTATCATCGGGAACATGATAATGTTGATTGGGGTGCACTGACGAACTCTCTACGTGACAAATATAAAGTTGACTACAACGACTTTGATATTTTGGATGACATTAGACGTCGTAAACAGAAACCAAACGAGACATTTGACGAATACTTGGACACAATATCGGCTTTCACTGACAAATTAAAATCACCACTATTAGATCGCGATTTATGTGAAATTATACTTAGGAACTTGAGAAGTGAAATTCGCCATGAACTTATTCACTTGGAAATTTCTAGTGTTACTCAACTTCGGCGTGAGGTTAAGAAGCATGAGAGATTTGTCAAGGAACTGCATTTCGAGTCTCGCAAATTGACACGTGGTCGGGTTGCAGAGGTGACAGTCAAGGGACCGGATGCTGATGAGGTTGGTGATGAGAGGATTGAGGTCGATGATGAGGTTTGCGCAGTTCAACGGGATATTAGGTGTTGGAACTGTGATAAACTGGGGCATACGTACTTTGACTGCATGGAAACCAGACGGATATTTTGCTATGGTTGTGGGATTAAGGACGTATTTAAGCCCACATGTGTGGTTTGTTAACACAAGACGGGAAACGGACTAAAGGATGTCCGTCGGAAATAGAACGGGCATCCATGACAACTGAGCCGGACTTGAATCTTACTGGGACTACTATTGACAATAACATTGACCAAGTGCATCCATTAATGAGACCTTACTATGTACGGTTAAAAGAATATCAGCAAGCTCGTGCCAGAATCTTTGGAGGGAATTCATGTTCAAATAGAAAATTTAGATCTATCAAACGAATCCGAGAACATTTTCGACAAATTAAAATATTTAAGAATTCTGTTATTTCATCCCTTGTCGAGAAGGATTTGGACAATAGGCCTTATGCTAAATTAAAAATTGCTGAGACATTTTATTTCGCTTTGTTAGATAGCGGAGCAAATACCAGTGTCATTGGTGGAAATTTATCTTTGCAGGTTCAGAATAATGGTAATTTTCGGAAAATTAAAGGTAGCGTAAAAACGGCTGATGGTCAAAGCCAAAATGTTGTAGGTACGGTGACTTTGTATAAAACGTTCCATGGACAGACGAAATTGGTGAAGTTTATTGTAGTGCCGACCATACAACAGGACATTATTTGTGGATATGACTTTTGGACTTCTTTTGGACTGAAGATTTCGACTCCGGTCGTTGGTGAAATTGACTGTATTGGGTCCAATCCGGATGCATTACAATTAACGTACGAACAAAAACAAAGACTAGACAAAATTATTTCCATGTTTCCAGACTCCGAGATAGAAGGTTTGGGTTGCACATCGGTGATAAGAACTGGTGACGCAAGGCCTATTAAACAGCGATATTGCCCAATCTCTCCAGCTGTGGAGAAACTGTTGTGTACTGAAATAGATCGAATGCTTTCCCTCGGAGTTATAGAAGAAGCACCTGGTTCTCCTTGGTCTTCACCAACCGTTGTTGTAGTTAAGCCTGATAAAGTGAGAATGTGTGTTGACAGCAGGAAATTGAACTCCGTGACAGAAAAGGACGCTTACCCGATACCAAACATTGACGGACATATTGCAAGACTTCCTCCGGTTTATTGCATTTCAAAGATAGATTTGAAAGATGCCTTTTGGCAAATTAAACTGGAGGAAAGCTCTAAACCCAAGACTGCTTTCACAGTCTGTAATCGGCCATTGTACCAGTTTACAAGAATGCCGTTTGGATTGTGTAATGCACCGCAAACGTTGTGCCGACTTATGGACATTGTTATTCCGTACAATTTAAAGACGCATGTATTTGTTTTCTTAGATGACCTTTTGATAGTTTCACACAACTTTGACGAACACCTGACACATTTATTAGAGGTCGCAACTCATTTAAGAAAAGCAGGCTTAACTATAAATATAAAGAAAAGTTGTTTTGCGTTGAAAAAGGTGAAGTACTTAGGTTACGTAGTTGGAAACGGGACACTACAAGTGGACGAGGACAAGGTTAGGGCTATACGTGACTTTCCTGTACCGAGGTCAATACGACATTTACGACGATTTTTAGGGATGACGGGTTGGTACCGGCGATTTATTAGGGACTATTCTACTGTGACATTTCCATTGACAGAACTATTGACGAAGAAGAAAATTTTTGTTTGGACTGACATGGCTCAGGGCGCTTTTAATGATTTGAAAACTAAATTGACATCTGCTCCATTACTGATCCACCCAAATTATAGTAAACCTTTTGTACTCCAATGCGACGCCAGCACTTTTGGTGTTGGAGCAGTATATGCTCAAGAGGACGAAAACGGATTAGAGCAACCTATTGCATATATGTCGCATAAATTGAACAAGGCGCAGCGGAACTATAGCATCACTGAGCTCGAATGCTTGGCAGTGTTAATGGCAGTTAAAAAATTCAGGCCATATATCGAAGGCCAAGAATTCAAAGTCGTTACAGATCACGCGAGCTTAAAGTGGCTTATGAATCAATGCGATTTATCTGGACGATTGGCAAGGTGGTCTCTAAAGCTTCAGGGTTTTAATTTTTCTATTGAACACCGAAAAGGAAAAGACAATGTTGTCCCTGATGCATTGTCTCGGGCTCACGAGGGTGAAGAATTCGTGAATTCAATCGAGATTGAAAACGTTCCGATAATTGACCTTGACTCGGACGAGTTTAGCAGTGACGAATATGTTGAGTTGCGTAATGGTATTCAAAATTCTAATTTACCGGACTTTAATATTGTTGATAGGTATATCTACAAAAAAACTGCTTTTTCGAATGGGTCGGCTGATAAATCGGATGCTTGGAAGTTATTGGTACCCACTGGACTAAGACAAAGTGTTATTTATTCGGCGCATGATATTCCAAAATCTTCGCACGGTGGAATTGCAAAGACCTTAGAGCGCATAAGACGGTACTTTTATTGGGCAAGACTTGTAACAGATGTCAAGGACTACATCCGTAAATGCGACTTGTGTAAGAAGATTTCGACTCCGGTCGTTGGTGAAATTGACTGTATTGGGTCCAATCCGGATGCATTACAATTAACGTACGAACAAAAACAAAGACTAGACAAAATTATTTCCATGTTTCCAGACTCCGAGATAGAAGGTTTGGGTTGCACATCGGTGATAAGAACTGGTGACGCAAGGCCTATTAAACAGCGATATTGCCCAATCTCTCCAGCTGTGGAGAAACTGTTGTGTACTGAAATAGATCGAATGCTTTCCCTCGGAGTTATAGAAGAAGCACCTGGTTCTCCTTGGTCTTCACCAACCGTTGTTGTAGTTAAGCCTGATAAAGTGAGAATGTGTGTTGACAGCAGGAAATTGAACTCCGTGACAGAAAAGGACGCTTACCCGATACCAAACATTGACGGACATATTGCAAGACTTCCTCCGGTTTATTGCATTTCAAAGATAGATTTGAAAGATGCCTTTTGGCAAATTAAACTGGAGGAAAGCTCTAAACCCAAGACTGCTTTCACAGTCTGTAATCGGCCATTGTACCAGTTTACAAGAATGCCGTTTGGATTGTGTAATGCACCGCAAACGTTGTGCCGACTTATGGACATTGTTATTCCGTACAATTTAAAGACGCATGTATTTGTTTTCTTAGATGACCTTTTGATAGTTTCACACAACTTTGACGAACACCTGACACATTTATTAGAGGTCGCAACTCATTTAAGAAAAGCAGGCTTAACTATAAATATAAAGAAAAGTTGTTTTGCGTTGAAAAAGGTGAAGTACTTAGGTTACGTAGTTGGAAACGGGACACTACAAGTGGACGAGGACAAGGTTAGGGCTATACGTGACTTTCCTGTACCGAGGTCAATACGACATTTACGACGATTTTTAGGGATGACGGGTTGGTACCGGCGATTTATTAGGGACTATTCTACTGTGACATTTCCATTGACAGAACTATTGACGAAGAAGAAAATTTTTGTTTGGACTGACATGGCTCAGGGCGCTTTTAATGATTTGAAAACTAAATTGACATCTGCTCCATTACTGATCCACCCAAATTATAGTAAACCTTTTGTACTCCAATGCGACGCCAGCACTTTTGGTGTTGGAGCAGTATATGCTCAAGAGGACGAAAACGGATTAGAGCAACCTATTGCATATATGTCGCATAAATTGAACAAGGCGCAGCGGAACTATAGCATCACTGAGCTCGAATGCTTGGCAGTGTTAATGGCAGTTAAAAAATTCAGGCCATATATCGAAGGCCAAGAATTCAAAGTCGTTACAGATCACGCGAGCTTAAAGTGGCTTATGAATCAATGCGATTTATCTGGACGATTGGCAAGGTGGTCTCTAAAGCTTCAGGGTTTTAATTTTTCTATTGAACACCGAAAAGGAAAAGACAATGTTGTCCCTGATGCATTGTCTCGGGCTCACGAGGGTGAAGAATTCGTGAATTCAATCGAGATTGAAAACGTTCCGATAATTGACCTTGACTCGGACGAGTTTAGCAGTGACGAATATGTTGAGTTGCGTAATGGTATTCAAAATTCTAATTTACCGGACTTTAATATTGTTGATAGGTATATCTACAAAAAAACTGCTTTTTCGAATGGGTCGGCTGATAAATCGGATGCTTGGAAGTTATTGGTACCCACTGGACTAAGACAAAGTGTTATTTATTCGGCGCATGATATTCCAAAATCTTCGCACGGTGGAATTGCAAAGACCTTAGAGCGCATAAGACGGTACTTTTATTGGGCAAGACTTGTAACAGATGTCAAGGACTACATCCGTAAATGCGACTTGTGTAAGACGTCCAAGACACCAACGACTATTCTAAGACCTCCACTTGGACAATTTGTTAAAACTGACAGACCATTTCAAAGACTGTATGTTGATCTGATAGGACCGTTACCTAGAACAAGGGCGGGTAATATTGGGATGTTGATAGTACTTGACCATTTTTCTAAATTTTCATTTTTGAAACTCTTAAGCAACGCAAACACGTTTAAAAAGGAGCTATTAGAAATACTTGGTTAATACCTTATACTTTAATTTTTGTAATAATCTTTACTTTTTACTTTTTTGTATTGTTTATAAATGTTTTTATCTATGTACTTTGATATTTTACATTTTTATTTGAAATTATATTGATAATATCACTAGCGCTGTAATTTATAAGATTTCATCTTGTTGCGCTAGATCAGTTAATAAATAAAAATAAAATAAAAAAAACCTTTACGGAAATTTGTTTCTAGGGACATAGTGAATTATTTACAAACGGAAATTTTTGACTGTTATGGTGTACCTGAAGTATTTTTTTTTTTATTTATTTAATAGATATTTATATTACATATTTACAATCTTAGATATTAAATATTACTATATTATCTATATTTGGCATAACATGATAGTTGTGAGCCAGATTGGCATATATAAAGCTGAGTTATTTCATTTATTTACGTTGTTTTCAAATTTTTTTTTTTTCATAAAATTTATAATAAAGAGGTTATTAAATTCATTAATATACAGAGTTTATTCAAATTTCCAAATATTTATACAATGTAAAGTAATCAAATTCAAAACCATTTAATATATTCAGAACTTCATTCAAATCTAAACTAGTTTTTCCAAAATATTTTAATCTGAACTCGTTGTATATTGGACATATTCCAATTAGATGTAGAGTGTTTTCTGTAGCGTCTGTAGCGTCTAGGGGGTTGCAAACGGACATCGTTAAAGGGTATAAAAATACAAATTTTTTGGATTTCAGTACTTTGGACATAACTCAGCCATTTATTAACCGATTTGACAGATTTATATACCGATGTCTTAAGGAATAAATTTACCATTTACTTTGGTGATAAAACTTGGACTCAGAAAGACCTATGGGTTCCGAAAATGTGTATTTAAAAAAAAAAAATTTAATTTTGGTCATAACTTTTTCGTATCTGAACCGATTTTCCCGAGTTTTTCAGAAAATATTTTCTATTAAAAATTTCCGATCTTTTGATATATAAGGCGTAACCATAGGTCATACAACAGTCCAAAAAATCCGGTTTTTATACAATTTTTGATATTTTTTGTACGGGAGGTACCACGCCCACTTGTTCAATCCCGCCCTCATTTTGTAGGATGCTGTGTATTGATAATGTTAATGTGTGTACCTAATTTGGAAACTTTGACTCCTGCCGTTCTCAAGCTATACAGAAATAAAAAACTACAACAACAACAAGGGATTTTTGTGCAAAATCAGAGGCAGTTGTGGTTTTTTGCTCATATCTCCGTCATTTTTGGACCGATCTGGCTGAATTTCAATAGCAAACTTAAACGGAGTATATGTGACATAAATATACATCAACCTAGTCCACATCATTTCTGGGGTTTTCGGAAAACCCATTTCAACATACACACGGACAGACGGACAGACGGACATCGTTAAATCAACTTCGCTTTTCATAAGGACCCAGAATATATATACTTTATAGGGTGTAGGATCAATATTTTGAAACATACAAACGGAATGACAAAGTTATATATACCATCTTACCTTCGGTGAAGGGTATAAAAACAGCTGATATTTACAAAAGAAAAAAGCGCAAGTTACAACAATATCACCAAATACTTGTACCAAATCCAGTTGAAAAAATCCATCAAAAATGTTGAGTACTGGCTGTATTTGTACTGTACTCCAACAAACTGGTATGCAGAATTCACCGATAGTTTATATTTCAGTGGTTTAGAACGTGTAACTATTAATTTAACTTGGAAAATGAACGAAATAATAGCACAGCTTAAGTATTTCACGTTTTGACAGCTTAAAAGCAGAGTTGCCAATCACCTGAAGTATTGGTGTCGGATAATGGATCTCAGTTCAGATGCAAAGATTTCAAAAAATTTTTGGGCAAACACGGAGTGAATCATATGCTAACTGCCGTGTACAGTCCTCAGGCTAATGCAAGTGAACGCGTTAACCGTTCCATTAATGAAGCTTTGAGGTCGTATATACGAAAGGATCAGCGAGAATGGGATAAGTACATTAGCAGTATAAACTGTGCACTGAGAAATAGCGTACACCAATCTTTGGGTAAGACACCATATCAGGTAATATTCGGACAGACTATGGTTACACATGGTACAGACTACAGACTTTTGGCGAAATTGGATCTTCTAGCAGACTCGGACAGGAGGTTATACGGAGAAATTTCACACAGAGTTCCAAAATGGAATATTTTAATTCAAAATTGGCTCCTGTTGGGGTTCGGGCTAAAATTGTTCGCAAGGTGGGCCATGTTAACTAAGAATTACAGAATTTGGACAATTGTAATAGGGGGGTTTATCACGCAAAGGACATCTGGACATGACCTTTTGACATTTGACGGATATATATTTGGCGTTTGTGGTATCGCTTTACAGAACCAGTTTTTCGTACTTTTGCGTTCTTATGCTGTTTCTGTTTTGTAAGCTCATATAATTTATTCTACTTTGCTCAACTGTTTTTTTAAAGAGGGGAAAAATTTTTGTGCTTACATGGCTTTGAAATTTTTGTTTATAAATTTTTCGGAAATTTCATTATTTGATTTTTTTTTTTCCTTTCAACGATAAAGGCTTTAATAAAACTGGGAAAAAATAATAAATTTTATTAAGATCTTTAAATTTAAAAGTGCAATTAGAGACATATTGGGGATATTTTTATAATTTGAAGATTTGGTGCAGATCTGAAAAGAATATAAAGGTATTTATTGTAATTTTAAATGTGTTTGGTGAGAAATTATGTATATTTTGTTTTTGTATTTCAACAGTCTCTGGGTATTCGCATAAATTTTAATATTGTGGTCGTAGAAGCGCAATGTAAACCCATAAAAACGGAATCCAATTAATCTTAAAATTCTTAAATTTCCAGACTAAACAACTAGATTTCATCGAAGGGGAGAACGATTTTTCACGTACGGAACTAGATTCCTAATGTGGCATCATTTGAACCATCGTTCTTACCCTTCTTCCATCTTACTTCCATACTATTTTGCTTACCATTATACTTACCGTACCATCTGATTTGCCATAACTTAAATGGACTAGACATAATAATTATTTGATATACATATATTTACTTGACATAATAGAACTATTAATAGCCTTATTTATACTTTCACCTAATTCTTTTCAATTTAAATTAAGGATTAATTTTTCTTTAATCTAATTTTAAATTAATTTCACCCTTAATCATTTTGTTTTTTTAATTAGCCAATTTTTTTTTTTTTTAAATGTATTAAATTATAAATTAAAACTGTAACAAACACCAAAATACCATACATACATACATAAATATACCTAGTAACAGAAAATACGCTTAAATACTAAACAGACATTCATACAGATACTTAAAATAATATATCTATAGGAACTACTATAAAGACCCCGAACTTCAGGCCTGCAGTCATCGTGGGAAGTTTTATGGTAAGTCTATTTTGTTATATTTAATTCATAAGACATCTAAATTAAGTTAAATATGCAAACATACATATTTGATTGAAAAAATAAAAAAAAAATAAAAAAATATATAATATTAATAATCCAAAATATGCATATATACTACATTATCTATACATACTTTATCATATACACTTAGACATCCATTTTCTTATACCACTTGTTTTAATTTATAACTCTAAGTTTTTTTATAATTTCTAAATCTAACCAATCAAATTAGGTTAAATTTTGTTTAATACATATTTATTTTTTTTATTTTTATCGGTTAGTTCTTTTGTTTTATCAAAAGAAAGAAGAATGAAGAATTTAAAACACACTTTATTATTTATTATTTTGTTTTGAATAAATTGTGAATTTGAGATGAATCACTAAGTTTTCTTTAATGATTTCGTGGAACATATAGGCAGTTGTGATTATGAGAGCATAATGGGCTATTCCGGGAAAAGTATACCTTGGATAGCAACGGTTATGGGCGGGTTTAGACGGGGATAGGACGAACACCATCAAGTTCCTATTCCAAACGGAATTCACTTGCATTCCCTATGATTTTTAAATTTTATTTTTCCTAAATATTTTTTTCCCTCTTTTTGTGTGTAGTCGATTTTAAGGTTTGTTGCTACTATTTTTTTATTTTTACAGTAATGGACTGCCTTATCTTTAAGAAGATAAAAAATCCTCCCATTTTCCCTGAGCACGGCCGGAACTTAAAGTAGCACATTTTTCTGGGAGATAAGGCACGGCTAGGACATGGTTCGTTACAAGTCTGAAAGGGGTCCAAGCAGATATGATACTCTCTTCCGCTTTTTTATCAACTGACTTCCACTCTTTAAAAATCATATCAATATCAACTCATATCAGAAACACAAGGACACTCATCCATACGCATCCACTTTAGAAAACACACAGAAACTTGTACAAACAGATATATCTGTGCAGGTCTTTAATATTAATCTTAAACTCAATTACATAATTTTGTTTTGGCGGGTCCATGATTACCATGGGCCCAAAGTAGGGTACTGTTATATAGACTAAAATTATTATCACTTTTCTTTAAACCATTAAGTAAAACATCAACAATTTTGGCGATGAGGATTAAGAGGAAGAAAAGGGTGATTAGCATTTTTAACAGTACAAAGGCAAAAGGTACTACACACGTACATAAAAAAAAACAAAATAAAACGGTAACAAGATGACGACTGAGAATCAAGGACCCTAAATAATAATTATGCTAATTTTCAGGTACCAAAAAATTGACCACCTTTAAGAAATATTCTATTAAAATTGCTTTTAATTATTATGTATAATGAAAATAAATATTTGTTAAACATAACTATTATATCCAATTATTATCATTTTACATTGTACATTGGCTCATAACTATTATGATCGATAAACATTTATTTCTCTTACAGATAAATTGGCGCAGAGATTCATATCATATATGTATATATATTTATACGTTATGTACTTACAACATAAAATTCTTAGTTTAATAACCATAATATATGGTATGGCAATTATTAAAAATTTATATATATATATAGTATATACTTATAGTTGACTATACCATCAGAATATTGAGTGATAATATTTGGTTACAATATGTTATGTATGGACTGTTCAACCCATTAAAGAGAAAAGAGTAATTGAAGACTATCTGATTTAAAAACCAAAGATTCCAGTAAGGACCACACTTATACCAGCTTCTATATACCTATAAGTCCGGATCGCCTTAAATTAACATTTTATTTTTTGGGTAAAGGTTTCCTGATGATCCATTGAAATAGAACTAGCTTATCCTCTAACAATAAATTTCATTTATCATTTATCATGAACGAAAATTGGGAATTAAGCAGAAAAAACAAAGTCTTATTAATTAAAAATTATATATTCCCAAAAATTACGTTGATAATACATTTGGGACAAATTTAAACATAGACTTGACTACACCTTTGCCATGTACATGATAAACTATATAAGCATCGGACTATATATTTAGCGGCAGTGCCTTAACACTAATTCACTGGTAAAAATTCAAGAATTTAATTTACTATCCGTATAGTGTTCTTAGCACTTGGTAAAGGAGTTTATTTTTACATCTATAAACCACAGCCATCTCGTAATTCCTGAAAAGGCCTCATCAGACATGTATAAGTCATAGAGTATGCACTCGATTATTTAATCGAATAATTAAAATAGCCAGTTTCGAATAACGAATAACTCGAACAATTTATGTCAATTAATCGATTAGGATTACTATCTTTAAAATTTCTATTTTTTAATATAAAAATGTTTGTTTTTGGATCTTTAACTGTTTAAGATAATTTAAAACTAAATTACATGTTTTTAACTTCTACATTAATTTTCATCACACAAACTTTTGAGCATATTTCAGACCTTTTTTAGATGTGGGTGTGTGAGAGACAAATTATGTTTATCATTATAAACGCCAAATTCCATACGTTAGAAATTTGGTACTTAAATAGCACATTTTTCATAAAAAAAATGTGTAAATGAAAGGAGATTACAAAAATGTATATAAGTTATCAGTGAGATTGAAATCAAAGTAATATTAAAAACTTAAGTTTATAAAAAAAAATCAGAAAAATACGGTGATTTTAGTAGTATGTTTACGTACCTTCCAAATATGATATTCCATACAAATTTGGGTGCATGGCGTAGCCGAATAAACCATTTCATGTAAAAACTATCCCCTATCTAATGCCTCCAATACAAAGTTGGGTGCATATCATAAGGGTTATTCATATACTGTGAACACCCTAATGTCACGCATTCACTGCTGAGAAATAGAGGTAAAAGGGAAATGACGTGTAAAGAAAGTTGTTTATTTAGGAATGGTGTGAAATTTTTTTAGGTGTGACATTTCTTCGTGTACTATATATTTAGCGAACTCGAATATTTAGTTAGGACTCTAAAAATTTTGTGAGGGATGATATTTTTTTTTTTTTTGGCTTGTTAGTATTCGTATTGACGATTTACTTAGGATTTTAAAAATTTTGTGCGTATCATATTGACGTTTTACTTAGGATTTTGACTCTTGACACATGGTTGAATATAGAACTGATCGTGGAATAATTATTTTTTAGTTTTTTTTGTGTGTTTGGGATAGGAGCCTTATCTATTATGACTTTGCTGCATCGGTTTCCTAGTGACTTTTTATATACATGCCTTGGTAGTAGGCTTGTGGGCAGAGAGCTAGTCTATCAGAATAAGGGTTGTAGATTCGATTATCACCAGACTCTGGTCTGTTTTACTACAACGGAATAAAGGTCTAAGTAACTATTGATCTATTGTGTATTAGCGTGTGTCTGTGTGTGGGTGTGCGCGTGATTGATACCGACTATTCATGCGAAGAGTGATATTTCAATCCAACTTTTCCATACAAGCCGGCTCCAAATACAGTTCCCAAGATGCATTCTTTTTTCATACAAGTCAACTTAAAAATACAGGTCTTATGATGTATTCTTTTTTCATATAGACATTCAAAAAACTATTTTCCTATTACGAACATGAGGGTTTAAGGGAAATGACGTGTAAAGAAAGTTGTTTATTAAGCAGAAGGTGTTACATTTTTTTAGGTGTGATAATTTTACTTGTACGTGTCTGTCTTGAATATTTATTTAGGACTTTAAAAATTTTGTGAGATATGACTTATTTTTGCTTGTGAGTATTCGTATTGACAATTTTACTTTTGCGTATTCGTATTGAAGATAAAACTGATCGTGGAATAATTATTTTTTAGTTTTTTTTTCGTTTTTGCATGTTTAGGATAGTAGCCTTATCAATTATTATAACACTGCATCGGTTTTCTAGTGACTTTTTGTATCCATGCCTTGGTAGGTTTGTGGGTAGTGAGCTAGTCTTTCAGTATACGGGGTTGTAGATTTGATTATCACCAGAGACTCTAGTCTGTTTCACTACAACGGACTAAAAGTCTAATGACCATTTTCTCATTAGGCGATTATCTTTTTACCCAACGAAAAACTGCACATTAAAGAAATTTGGTTTTCTCAATGTCTCATTTGCTTATATTTTGTCGCAATGCTAACCGGCACTCATCTGCTAATTATTTATTTTCCTTTTATTTAACGTACAGATAAATTCAATCAGCTGACTCCCAACTTTTACATGTATTTTGAGAGGTGTTGCCAGCTGAAAACAATGTTTTTTGTCGGTATATTGAGAAACCCAAAATCGTTAACGGACAGTTTATCGGTATAATAAATTTATGTTGACATTAGGTAACAGACAGTTTGTCGATACATTAAGAAAATGGCCATAAGTATATTACTATCAATCGGTTGTGTGTATGTGTGTGTGTGTGTGTATGCGTGTTTGATAACAACCCAGCGGGAAAAAGAAGGAGTACAGAACCCTTCTTCTTTTGAATGTACAAGGCCTTCTTGCTCCATTCCATACTCGTATCTTTTTTACACACGTTGTCATTGCGGAGAAGGCCTTCCGCTCTCGCTTCTTCAGCAGGTACATAAGAAGGGTAACGGGACCAAAAAAAATTAATTTTGCTTTTGCTTGTGCAAAAAAACAATACAAAAAATGTTACTCCTTCTCTACTCCCTTCTCATAGAAGCGAGTGTGGAAGGTGTATCTTATCTTTTATACGATAGAGCCGAGGTCTTCTATGAGGCCTTCTTTAGCAGTTAGATAAGAATAGTAATTGAATCAAAAAATCATTTAAGCAGGCCTTTAAAAAGGCCTGAAGTAAGAAGGTCTTCTGAGTTTTCCCGCTGGCAATAATTCATGCGTAGAGAGATATTCCAACCACTTGTTTTTATATCATCAGCAACCGGCTGCGCATTAGTTTTAATTACATATAAAATATAGATGGAGTTGTAATTTTTAGTTTTTGTTAATCTTAAATAGAATCATAAATTCATTTCTTTGGTGCCTCAGTAGGCTTGTAGTAGTGAGCTAGTCTATCAGTATCAGGGTTATAGATTTGATTATCACCACAGACTCTAGTCTGTTTCACTACAACGGACTAAAGGTCTAAGTAACTATTGATCGGTTAATTAAGTCAGCCTATAATTTTATTGATAACACTTAGTAAACATTTTCTTAAAACATTTACAGATAGTTTAACTGTTGCTCAATGTTTATCAACTTTACATTTTTTTCTAGTTAGGTACTCTGCATTGTCAGTTTAGTGAAGAATTTAGTTCAATCCATGCTTATGATATACATACAGTATATATTTATACCTTATACATACATAAAAATAAAATAAAATACAATAAAATTTCTATTTTAATAATCATAGTAGATGGTTTATTCATTGTTTTGATTACACTATGTAAAAATTAATATATAGTATAAACTTGAAGTCGACTATACCAATAGAATATTAAATGATATTGAAAAATTAAATCATACATATTACAAAATCAATAATAATGATCTTAAAATTGAATAGCATATAGTTTTTGAATACCTAATGATGAAATTACCATTATATATGCACATAGTTATCAGTTAGCTGCCCTTCTCCTCCGATTGGCTTCAGGCACGGAGGAGCTTATATGTATCCAAGAACCATTGTTGTATAGAGACAGGGTTTGCGGACTCAGTTTAGACGGCTATAGTGCTCTGTACGCAGCCGATCAAGGTAAGACCAGAGCTTGTGTTATGGTCAAAAACATCCTTAAAGCTTTCATTCTTTCTGATTTTAGCGATAAGGACACCTGCACTGTCGCAGTAGAATGCAAAACCAGAACAGTTTGGTTTATGAGCTGCTACATGGCACATGACCAGGGTGCTAATCCTCCAAACTCCACAACCAGGAAGGCGATGTCGTATGCTAACAGGCGCAACATCCACCTAATAATATGTGCTGATGCTAATGCACATCATACCGTCTGGGGAAGCTCGGATATCAATCCACGAGGTGAGTCGCTTTTAGACTTCATAGTAGAAAACGAACTAACAGTAGTTAATAGGGGTAGTGAGCCCACCTTTATTGTGACTAACAGAAGGGAGTTCTTGATATTACGCTTATTAGTGATAAGTTCTCGGATATGATCAGCGATTGGAACGTGTCAAAGGACTGTTCCTTCTCTGATCACATGTATATTGAATTCAATTTTTCCTTTAGAGTTGATTCAGCTAAACCCTACACGAATAGAAGAAGGACCAATTGGTCTATCTATGCGAGTGTACTCGCTGACAAGCTGCCTATGTGCCCGGTTCACATAGACAGTGTGTCCATGGTCGACTCCGCAGTGGAGTCATCGACTGGTGTCTTAATTGAGGCAACAAACGAATCCTGTAAAAGAATCGACAGGAGGGGCAAAGCTAAGCCCATATGGTGGAATGCGGAGATTGTTGAAAAACGCAAAGAAAGCAGGAAACTCTTTAATGAAGCAAACCGTAATGGTGTTTAAAACAATTACAATTCCTCAGTAAATGGATTCAAAAATCTTATCAGGAAGGCCAAGCGACAGTCATGGAGGAAATTCTGCAGCGACGTGGAAAACTCCTCGGAGACAAGTCGGCTACGTAAGATTTTATCCTCTAGACCAGCTATTCTATCGTATATACGAAAGATGGACGGATCCTGGACCACAAACAGTCGGGACACCCTTGAGGTTCTGATGAATACACACTTCCCAGGTTGCACTGATGATGTGCCTAGGGAGGTAACATTTAGTGGCACTCGGGATATCTGCAATATTCCGATAGCTCGCCATCGTGTGGAATGGGCGGTCAAAAGCTTCCATCCCTTTAAATCTCCAGGCCCGGATGGCATTATCCCAGCGGACCTACAAAAGAACCTGGGAATATTGATGCCATGGCTCTTGGCAATATTTAGAGCCTGCCTGAGTCTCTCACATGTTACATCAACTTGAACAACATATAAGATCGTCTTCATCCTCAAGAGTGGGAAGACATCTCACACTATGGCTAAAGACTTTAGACCAATTAGTCTATCCTCCTTTCTACTGAAAACACTGGAGAGGATTTTGGATATTCATATTAAATCATCGTTAAGACACAATTCCTTGTCAGCACGCCTACATTAAGGGAAAGTCCACGGAAACTGCGCTCCACTCATTGGTGGGCCACATAGAGAGATCCCTGCACTACAAGGAATTTGCTTTAGTTGCATTCCTGGATATTGAGGGCGCTTTCAACAACGTTAGACCTGAATCGGTTATTAACGCAATGAGACATTTGGAAATCGACCCGGCGATCATTCAATTTGTCAGCAGTATCCTGCACTTCAGGCGTATCGAATCCAACTTGGGCGCCTCGAACATCTCCAAGGTTGCGACTAGGGGCACCCCGCAAGGTGGTGTACTCTCACCATTACTTTGGAATCTGAATATGAATACCCTACTCAGGGCCATGGAAAGGACGTGCTGCATAACGGTTGCATATGTGGATGTGGCTCTGGGTAAAGATCTCAGACTATTGTCTGAACTAATGGAGTCCGCATTGGACGTCCTAACGAAATGGTGCCAGGGATGTGGACTGGATGTAAATCCTGCCAAAACGTATTTGGTACTTTTTACAATGAGATAAAAAATTCCCGAATTTTATACCCCGAGGATAAAGCGGGTCTCACTGGAACTGTCTGACAGCGCCAAGTATCTTGGGCTAATATTGGACAGCAAACTGAACTGGAGGATGAACACCATTTCCAGGACTAATAAGGCGGCAACTGCATTATATTGCTGCAAAGGGGCCATTGGCCTAAACTGGGGAATTAACCCGAGGAATGTATACTGGCTATACGAATGTGTCATTAAACCCATTCTATTCTACGGGGCGGCTGTTTGGTGGCCGGTACTCAGGGTGAAGAGTCATCAAACTAGGTTTGAATGTACAATAAGAATGGTGGCGATAGCGGTAACAGGTGCCATTAGAACAACCCCCTCTAAGGCACTGTTTACGATTTTAAACTGGTTACCACCAGACATTTTGGCGAAAAGGCTAGCTGCGAGCGCGGCGGTAAGACTAAGGGCCACCGGAGCATGGAGGAATTACAATATCGGACATGCTAATATTCTGAATGAAATTAATTGGCACATGGATGTTGATTATGTCACATCCGAGCCAATCTTTGATCCTGGCTTCACGGTAAGCATTTTGGATAACGTGGTCAACTATGATGACCTACAAATTCCCGCGAATGCGATTCAAATTTTCACGGACGGGTCTAAAACACTGTATGGTGTCGGTTCTGGCACATACTCCGAGCAGCTAAATTGGAGCATTCCTATGCGGCTGCCGGACCACTGCAGTGTCATCCAGGCCGAGCTAATGGCCATCCACACAGCCGCGAGGCGCATCCGGTACAATGAAATATCTGGAAGGGATATTCACATTATTACCGATAGCAAGGCGGCCATAAGATCCCTGGAGAATGTGTTCATCACATCGAGAATTGTCCGAGAATGCCGGATGTCTCTGGAGGAGATAGCGAGACATTCACTGGTCACCCTTAATTGGGTCCCCGGACACAGGGACATACTGGGGAACTGCATGGCGGATTCGTTGGCGTATGCAGGCACCACCTTGAATCGAGACGGTTCAACATATGATGTGGGTGCTTCACTCCCAAGGAGTAAGCAACTTATAGCGCACAAGTTTTATATTATCGCCAGTCAGAGGTGGCACGATGAAACTACCTGTGGGGAAACCAGGAAAATCTGGCCCATCATAGATGAGAAAAGGACACAGCGGGCATTACAGCTGTCCAGACATCATCTTAGAAACCTGATTGCGGCTACAACTGGCCACTGGCCCATTGGGAGGCACTCCCAGAGGTTGGGGCTCCCTTACAATGACTTATGTAGAAGTTGCGGCGAGGAGGAGGAGGAAGAGTCAACGGAACATCTTCTCTGTAATTGCTCGAAATGTTTGGTCGAAGAGCGCTTGGGGACAAAACTTGTCTCTCTGATGTTATTGTAAACAGGATCCACTCCTTTACTGAATCGACCGGATGGCTGCGTGGTAATACTAGCAGCCAGATAGCTTAGGACCCGTGGGAGACGGTGTGACATGGTAACACAACGGGAACTAAATAATGGACCCACGTGAGCTGTGCTTGACCACGGCTGCCAATGGAACCTAACCTAACCTAGTTATCAGTTAAGAATTTAAAGATAACAGATTTTTTCTCATTATAACCGCTTTATATTTTTCCTAGTTTAATAACCATACAAATAATACAATACCATATCAGTCATTTTAATATCATTCCATAACAACCCATAGAATATCAAAAATACCATACTATTTATACAGTTAAAACCATAAAAATTCGCAAACTATACTTATTTATATAAAACCTTACTCGTTTAATTATATATTTACATTTTATACATGATACCTGATACCACAAAATTTCAATCAATATGAAGCTTATAGATTTGATCAATAGAATATTGAAAAAAGGAAATCATATTACAAAATCAATCAAGATGATCTAAAAAGAGGATAACATAAGGGTTTTGTTATTTAATTAGGAAATACCTATAATATATGCTTATAATTATCAGTTAAGAATTTGAAGATATTATATTTTTTATCATTATTATCACTTTACATTTTATTTTCCAGTTTAATAGCCATACATTATCATACCATATCATTACAATCCATAGAATATCATATAATTTAAATAGCTTAAACCACAAAAAAGAAAATCACAAACTTTATTTAGGTATATAAAACCCTACTCCATTGACCATATACTTTATACATACTAATATCATGAAATGTCTAGTTTAATAACCATATTATATGGTTTGTTTAATGTTTTTGAATACCTTTTCTAATTCATATGATTTGTTTTTCTATTATTTCCCTTCTAAACTTAATACTTATGTATCCCCATCAATTCATCCTTAAATATACATTCTGTTTTATAGTATGTTCACATTTGGATTCTTAAACGCGTTTAAGCAGTTCGAACGTGATTAAGCTCTAATCACTTAAATAATTTATAAATTTTCACAATTTCATCATTAAAATGATTAAAATAATCTTCTAATAACTTTATAAAAGTGTTTTTATCCATTTTTAATACTTTAAAGAAATATAAATTTGTTTATAGTTTTTTTGTGTGTTTTTTTCTTAATCATCTGTCATCTGAAACATCTCAAATGTAATGTGAACGGCTTTGATTAGCTAAATCAACATTTTGCTTAAACGCGTTTAAAAACCTAAGTGTGAACTAGTATTACCCATTTCTATAATATTCATAAAGGTACATATATATTGTAATGTATTGGCAGGATCGCCATGTAATGTATTGGCAGGATCGCCATGTAATGTATTGTGTGCATGATTTGATATTTTGGTCCCTATAGCCCTTGGTTATTTTAAATAGCTGTCAGGGTTTCAGCTGGTAATTAAGGCGTTCAAAAGAACTGCCGAATTATTTTTGTTGAGACTTGGAAAATAAAAACTTAGGCAAGTTATTGCCGATTTAGCTTAGTAATTTCAAATCTGGCTTTTTGTCAATTTGGTTTTGTTTTTGTTTTCACGTAAATGTTCACTTCTTCGACGCGTATTTTGGAATAACCACGAATATTAATACATATATTCATGTAAGGAGTAAAACATTCAAATAATATTATATTCGAAACTTATACACATTTTATTATGTCTGTTTTATTTGAATGTGGTAGTATTTTTTCTGTTCAAATACAGTTGTTTTCTTTTCTCTTTCGCCTTGTGTGTTCATTCATTTGTTTTTTTAACACAAAATGTAAAGCACTGCGTACTTAAATCGTGTGTTGTACTTTACTGTACCTACTTAAAAAACAAATGAATGTATTCATATGGCTTTTAAATGTAGTCATGCAGACCTTTATTACATACATAAAAGTTGATAGTACTTTGTTTGTTTTATATATTAATGCTTAAGGTCTAATTAAATCTCCTATATTTAGGTTTAACCTATTACTATATCTATCTTCTAAATTTCTTTTTTCTTTTATCTTAGTTGTAAGCTCCTTAGCTCTATTTAAAGAATATTGTAATTTTTGCTTGAGTTCTTTTGCATAATCTTCATAGTTATATATTCTATCTCCTTCACTGTTATGAAATTCTGATGGTAAGCATGGTAATTTACCATATACTAACTCAAATGGTGTGTAACCAGTGTCTATGTGTGGTGCCGTGTTGTAGGCAAAAGTAAAGTAATTTATCCACTTGTCACATTCATAATCATTTGCTGTTGTCAGCAAGAATTCATTGAGAACCCTGTGATTTCTTTCTACCGCACCCATTGTTTCATGGTGGTAAGGGATTGAAAATGTTTGTTTGATATCGAGTAGTAAACATATGTTATGCATAAGCTCGTTTTTAAATTCTGTCCCGTTGTCTGATTTGAGCACTTGAAATTTACCGTATTTTAAAATTAATTGATCTACTAATGTTTTGGCAGTTGTAAGTGCGTCTTTTGTTGACAACGGGTGAGCAACAACGAATTTTGTTAGCTCGCATTGCATTGTCAATATGTATCGGTATCCATTTGAAATACGAAGAGGTCCTACAGTATCAATTGATATTGTCTCAAAACTGTTGCTTGGAGTGTCTGTTAATGTAAGTGGTTCTTTAATGTGTTTGGTTTGTTTGTTTATGTTACACTTGTCACAGTATTTTACGAATTGCTTTACCATCTTATTCATGTTTTTCCAAATGTACCGCTGTTTCAATTTAATTATTGTTTTTCTTATTCCTAAGTGACCTGCGTGTGTGGCATTGTGGAATTCATCGATGAGTTTATATTTCAGAATGTCATCTGTTATTCTTGTTGGGGCGTTGTAAATTAATATTTTTAGTTGAGGACTTTTGTTGTTTATTCTTATCTTTGCATATGCTTCTTTTAAATCAAAGATGCCCAGTAGTGGCTGATATCAGCAAATGAAACTCACACGTATACTTACGCTCTTTTGTTTGATCGTCAATCAACCAATAGGAATTCAGCATGTTGAGTGCGAGAGACAAACTACACTGGCAGAACTTCTGTGTCTTATTTTAATCGTCATCGAGACTGCTGTGAGTTAACACATAAATTTAAATTATTGCGATTTATTAATGATGTCAGTCGAAAATTATTTTATGTTACAAAATGCTTTTGATGACATGCAATGTCTTATTTGTCATAAGACATTTAAAAAAACTAAGAAATATAATTTAAAAAAACATTTTGAAGATGTTCACAAAGACATGAATTATTTGCAAATAAATAAATAAATAAATACATTCACAAAGAGTATTACTAAATTAAGGAAAAAATATTGTATTCTATTAATTTGTAATTTTCAAATAATATTTACATTGTTTTGCATTTAGGCTAACGATATGTGTTTTGTTTGTGAAAAAAATTCTTTGTACCTGAAAAGGGTCACTTTTACTTTCGTTAAAAAGACGTACCTAAATGCAGAAATTATTAAGAAAAAATAGCCACAATAATTTGTTGGTATTTTGTGCTTGTAAAAATATTTTTGTTTCTGTACCAATCGCGTCGGTGGGTTTTTTTCTTTGAAAACACTTTTCTTAAGTAAGTAAAAATATTTAAAAAACAAGTTAAAAAAAGTCTTGTTTTCCTACAATTTATGTGTAAACCTATACACATAAAAGCAAATGTGACAGCAGGTAAAATTTTTGGGTAAGAAGATGTGTTTTATTGATGTATTAATGAAACTTGTTGGTTTCGCACTATTTTTATTGCTTACTTTTTTATGCCACAAACTCGAAATTTTACCGGGAAGGTTTTTTTTAAATAAAATCAGTTTGAAAAAAGCCATTATTTTAAAATTTATAATGTAAATATTATTTATTCAAACTGATTTTATTTAAAAAAAACCTTCCCCTGTAAAATTTATAAACACTTCGAAGAATCTTTTTATTCCGAAATATATCATACTATCCAGATGTCCGCATATATAAATTATATATGTATGTATTATAGATATATATATACCAATCAATACATTCATCAAGAGAATTACTAAAATAAATACATTCACCAAGTGTATTACTTAAATATGTACATTCATTAATTTTAAATTTCCCTTTTGTTAAACAAAGAAACAGAAAAAAAATGACAACACCCGTCACACATGTGCTTTCGTCGCAATCTCGCTGACGACTAAATAAAATGAATAGCAAATTGTTTTCTTCCAGTGTTATTTCGTCACTCTCACCAATACTACTACCGTGGGCATCAATGTTTTAAATCTTTCATTGTATATCATTGATGCCCACGGTAGTAGTATTGGTGAGAGTGACGAAATAACACTGGAAGAAAACAATTTGCTATTCATTTTATTTAGTCGTCAGCGAGATTGCGACGAAAGCACATGTGTGACGGGTGTTGTCATTTTTTTTCTGTTTCGTTGTTTAACAAAAGGGAAATTTAAAATTAATGAATGTACATATTTAAGTAATACACTTGGTGAATGTATTTATTTTAGTAATTCTCTTGATGAATGTATTGATTGGTATATATATATCTATAATACATACATATATAATTTATATATGCGGACATCTGGATAGTATGATATATTTCGGAATAAAAAGATTCTTCGAAGTGTTTATAAATTTTACAGGGGAAGGTTTTTTTTAAATAAAATCAGTTTGAATAAATAATATTTACATTATAAATTTTAATATAATGGCTTTTTTCAAACAGATTTTATTTAAAAAAAACCTTCCCTGTAAAATTTCGAGTTTGTGGCATAAAAAAGTAAGCAATAAAAATAGTGCGAAACCAACAAGTTTCATTAATACATCAATAAAACACATCTTCTTACCCAAAATTTTTACCTGCTGTCACATTTGCTTTTATGTGTATAGGTTTACACATAAATTGTAGGAAAACAAGACTTTTTTTAACTTGTTTTTTAAATATTTTTACTTACTTAAGAAAAGTGTTTTCAAAGAAAAAAACCCACCGACGCGATTGGTACAGAAACAAAAATATTTTTACAAGCACAAAATACCAATAAATTATTGTGGCTATTTTTTCTTAATAATTTCTGCATTTAGGTACGTCTTTTTAACGAAAGTAAAAGTGACCCTTTTCAGGTACAAAGAATTTTTTTCACAAACAAAACACATATCGACCCCTTTGCGCGAAATTATCGTATATGCCAATTTTTTTGAAATTGAGTTTTTGATGCAATCTTGTTCTACATTCAAAGAGACGTCACCTGACAAAATATTGTTGGCGAATTCCACTTCGTTGCTCCAAAAATTGATTGTATATTTTAATTTTGATATTGCAAGCGAATGCAGAGAAAATTAGAAAAATGGCTGTCCTGTAAAATTTGGTTTTTGTAACATACGATAATTTCGCGCAAAAGGGTCGATATCGTTAGCTTAAATGCAAAACAATGAAGATATTATTTGAAAATTACAAATTAATAGAATACAATATTTTTTCCTTAATTTAGTAATACTCTTTGTGAATGTATTTATTTATTTATTTATTTGCAAATAATTCATGTCTTTGTGAACATCTTCAAAATGTTTTTTTAAATTATATTTCTTAGTTTTTTTAAATGTCTTATGACAAATAAGACATTGATTGCATGTCATCAAAAGCATTTTGTAACATAAAATAATTTTCGACTGACATCATTAATAAATCGCAATAATTTCAATTTATGTGTTAACTCACAGCAGTCTCGATGACGATTAAAATAAGACACAGAAGTTCTGCCAGTGTAGTTTGTCTCTCGCACTCAACATGCTGATTTCCTATTGGTTGATTGACGATCAAACAAAAGAGCGTAAGTATACGTGTGAGTTTCATTTGCTGATATCAGCCACTACTTTGCATCTTTGTTGTATATACTTTAAATATCTTATCACTCTTTGCTAGCGCTAATTCTTTTATTATTTTATGGTTGTGCGTTGCAAAAAGTATGGTTATTACTTATAAATACTTATGCACGGCAATATCTTCACGCACCCATATTTAGCAAACAAAAATACATGAATATTATGCAGATATTATTCAATACCCATGAATTTGTTTTGGTTATCTACCATACATATGAAATATCCATGTTTAAAAAAATACCTTCAGTATTTTTGGCACTTCTGTGTAAAAATGAAAAAAATTTTTTTCGCAAAAATGTGCTTTGATCACTAGGCAGGTATGGGACTATGTAAATATTTTTAATGATACATTAAATAAATTTGTCCGTAACATCAGCAGTACCTATGTAAAACATTTTTCTAAAACAAATAGGACCACGAGGGGTGGGAAGGGGCAATTTCTGCTTTCCGAAGATATCTAACAGATCCTAATGAAATTAAAAACATGTATCGATCCATATTTATATGGACACATAAGCTTTGTATTTTTTAGAAAATAGGACTAGGAGGGGGATAGGGGGCAATTTCTGACACTCCAAAACTATCCAACAGATTTTAGTGAAATTTAAAACATATGGGATATTCACAAGGTGTGCTATCATGTTATATTGTCATAATGTTCTAACATTTTACAATGGTTTAAAAATATTGTTGTTGCTTTGTTAATAAAAAGAGTCTTAAATTAATAGAACTTTGCTTGCTATGTTTATTGTGCTGTCGTAATTAATCAGCAGATCCCTGCGCTGAGCGGCTAAGCCGAGCCGCATTAGTTTTTGTAGCCGTCGCCGTTGATGGTATAGTTTTATCCGGCTAATATCCGAATTTAACCTGCGGCTAGCAATTTTGCAACAAAACACTTGCGGCGTCAAATTATATCGGCTTAGGACTCTGATGTATGGTAAACAAACAAAATAAAATATATTTGTGATTTTCGTCTAAAAAATGGAAAATAGTCAGATAAGATCTAATTTAATTTATCAATTCATGTATTTTTTCAAACAATGACTATGGAACGAATATACAATGCTTATGTGTCTATATAAATATGGATCCATCTATGTTTTAAATTTCATTAGGATCTGTTAGATAGTTTCGGAGAAGCAGAAATTGCCCCCGACCGCCCCTCGTTGTCCTAACTTTTTAATATTGTTTTACACTTTTAGTGAAAGTATCCCATTTTCAATGCATGTATTGGTTTGTAAATAAGTTGTGTAGTTTTCGAGTTATAAAACAGCTTTGAAAAATAAGCTTACCGCCTTAGTCAAATCTTAAAAAGCTTTAAAATTATCTTGATATTTTTCTGACTAACAACACAAAAAAATTTTGCTTAGTTCCAAAATTTTTAAAATTGCATTTGCCATCTCTGCTTTCTCTCTCGCTCTGTACATTTACGTTATACATACGTCAATACACATACTTATATGGGTATTGCAGATAGCTAACAGAAATACGAATAGGTATACCACGCAAATCAGGCCCTAAAATTGCAAGGATTTCATTGAACGTATTGGGTTTCCATACGGTGAAAATTTATAAACGATTCCACGTCATGAAGGCGCATCTCAGGAACAAGTGTGTGGAAAACACCGTTTGTTCTTTTTTTCTGTAATATTTTTCTTACTGCTATTCTTTTTACTTTCAACATTTTTTGATAATTTTTTCTTGCTAGTAAATGGGTTTTATGCAATTCAATTTTCTTCTTTCGTCCATTTTCTTTAACACACTTTTATAAAAAAAAAAACTAATAGTTTGCTAACTGTGCTGCCACTTTGTATAATCGTTTACATCTGTAAACCATATGGTAGCTTTGTTTGTCCGGACAAATTTTCCGAGATGGGTGAATCGTTCTGCAGAACACTCTGTAAAAAAAATTATTGTCCGGTCAAAAATATTGTTCGGAACGCATGGGTGAATCGACCTTTACATCATGGTAATTTTTGGTTTGTTTTATATAATTCATTAATTTTGGGTAACTTTTTACACCACAAAGAGAACTCATTTGACTTGAGTTGACTGAATTGAATGAGTTTTTATTTGTTTGTGCTTTCATTTGTTTCGTTATGATTGTGTGCTTGACTTATTGCAGTTAAAAAACAAATGAGTGCACAGAAAAAATTAAAAACCAACTTCAATTAACGTATTTGTTAGAAATTGGTACTATTAATTAAATTCTTTACTGATTTTCCGCCTGCAAACAAATTGATCATATCAATTAACGCATTTGTAAGTTTGAGCTTTTCTTGCTGTTCAGTTTCAATCAATAGGTTTAATTGAAATTTGACCACCAGTAAAAGAGGCTATATAAAACGTAAGCACAAATCAAAATATTTTTTTCAATCAACACAGTTAATTGAAACAATTAAAAAATTGTTTGAGAATTTAAAATATTTTGAACTTTGTGTGTATGTTTTCATATTTGCAAATAAGCACACAAACATTATAATTTCTGTTTTCAATTAAGGCAAATTAATTGGAACAATTAAAAAAATTGTTTAAAACAGCATTATAATTAATTGAAAAAATTTTAGTGAAAATTTTTTCTGTGTGTGTTGAAATTGCTTTTTATTTATTATTGCAGACCTCTACTACCGACTTCAATATGTCAAAACTAGAATACATGTGTGCATATGGAAATGATTATTTTCACGACGACACGGATACATGGCTGCAGGTTGTTGTCTGTGCTTATTTTGTCGTTGTAGTCAAATTAAACTAATTTCTATTTTTGTCCACTACAAAACAGAAATAGTGCTGCTAATATAAAAAAATATTTAAAAAATAAGTGCTTAAAATGTTTTTTTTTTTTTTTTTTGTTTAACAGAGAAGAATCGGCTTGAACCAAGAATATTAACTCGGCTCAACACCAAATTGTTATTTATATAATTTTTTTTTTATATCCTTCTAGTTCAGGAGTTATAGGTCGTAAAAGTTTCAAAATACTTTATACATATCTCTTTAGGTATAAAATGAATCTATAAAATATGGGAATCATTGGAAAATTATTTAAAGTGTGTTCCACATGGCGTTTATGGCACACCGATTAACCAATTAAGAGCCAATTTTATATATTTATACTCCGTGGCTGACTCTTTTTTTACAAAATTGGCTTTATCTTTAAATCATGTCGATATAACAATAATTATTTAACCCTAAGATATTTGCTTAATAAAGTTTTTCTGAATTGCGGTTTTCGGCGTTGCAGAACACTTATTATTTATGTACATATTACAATAATTCAATCAGCCCAATCATGAATCAAAATTCGCCGGTTGTTTTTTCCCTTTTCCTACTTTTACAATTGAATAAACATAGGAAAAATGAGAGAACTCCCGGGGAATTTTCATTCATAATTGGGATGAATATGTAAGAAGTACATAAATTATTACCAGATATATATTTTTAATCAAACTTTTAAATAAATTGACTAATTTTCCAAAATAAAATTTTTTATAGCTTAATAAATTTAAAATTTTATATGATGAAGTTACTAATAATATGGTATATAAAAGATTAAGTGTTCTTCCCTAAAGATATTCAGTCTAATTCATAAACGTATCATTGCAGCTTTATAAGTGATTAATAAGCAAAAGTCGAAAAAATAGTATTTATAAACGTTTAATAGCTTATTAAACGTTTAATAAACACTTAATAAATTTAAAATATTAATTTCAAAAGATTTTGTTATTCGCGCTTAATTCCCAGTTTTTATTATTGATAAAAACACTTGAAATTTATTGTTGATGGGATAAGCTATTCCTATGCGCATTTCACTGGTTGCTTAGGCCAGATCATCAGGAAACTTCATCCATAAAGATTTTGGAAAAACTAAAGATATTAAACCAAATAAAACTGTTAAGCGTATAAGACTTATAGCAACAGTTCTACTTGTAACAATATCAAAGTTTAAACAAAACACATCAACAATAAACAGTGGGTTTATCTCATCTTACATTCCCCACTACAATTAGTTGAAATTCTCTCAACATTAACTGTAGTTGTAAGTAGGTTAAGAAAAACAAAATAAAAACAAACAACAACTTACAAAAGATGTTGTCAATTAAGTGTTTTTTTAGGCGGTGCACTTGCCTGTTTATTATCAAAAAGTAATTTCAATTTTTGGGAATACAAAATTTTAATTTCAAAAGATTTTGTTATTCGCGCTTAATTCCCAGTTTTTATTATTGATAAAAACACTTGAAATTTATTGTTGATGGGATAAGCTATTCCTATGCGCATTTCACTGGTTGCTTAGGCCAGATCATCAGGAAACTTCATCCATAAAGATTTTGGAAAAACTAAAGATATTAAACCAAATAAAACTGTTAAGCGTATAAGACTTATAGCAACAGTTCTACTTGTAACAATATCAAAGTTTAAACAAAACACATCAACAATAAACAGTGGGTTTATCTCATCTTACATTCCCCACTACAATTAGTTGAAATTCTCTCAACATTAACTGTAGTTGTAAGTAGGTTAAGAAAAACAAAATAAAAACAAACAACAACTTACAAAAGATGTTGTCAATTAAGTGTTTTTTTAGGCGGTGCACTTGCCTGTTTATTATCAAAAAGTAATTTCAATTTTTGGGAATACAAAATTTTAATTTCAAAAGATTTTGTTATTCGCGCTTAATTCCCAGTTTTTATTATTGATAAAAACACTTGAAATTTATTGTTGATGGGATAAGCTATTCCTATGCGCATTTCACTGGTTGCTTAGGCCAGATCATCAGGAAACTTCATCCATAAAGATTTTGGAAAAACTAAAGATATTAAACCAAATAAAACTGTTAAGCGTATAAGACTTATAGCAACAGTTCTACTTGTAACAATATCAAAGTTTAAACAAAACACATCAACAATAAACAGTGGGTTTATCTCATCTTACATTCCCCACTACAATTAGTTGAAATTCTCTCAACATTAACTGTAGTTGTAAGTAGGTTAAGAAAAACAAAATAAAAACAAACAACAACTTACAAAAGATGTTGTCAATTAAGTGTTTTTTTAGGCGGTGCACTTGCCTGTTTATTATCAAATTAAAATTTTGTATTCCCAAAAATTGAAATTACTTTTTGATAATAAACAGGCAAGTGCACCGCCTAAAAAAACACTTAATTGACAACATTTTTTGTAAGTTGTTGTTTGTTTTTATTTTGTTTTTCTTAACCTACTTACAACTACAGTTAATGTTGAGAGAATTTCAACTAATTGTAGTGGGGAATGTAAAATGAGATAAACCCACTGTTTATTGTTGATGTGTTTTGTTTAAACTTTGATATTGTTACAAGTTGAACTGTTGCTATAAGTCTTATACGCTTAACAGTTTTATTTGGTTTAATATCTTTAGTTTTTCCAAAATCTTTATGGATGAAGTTTCCTGATGATCTGGCCTAAGCAACCAGTGAAATGCGCATAGGAATAGCTTATCCCATCAACAATAAATTTCAAGTGTTTTTATCAATAATAAAAACTGGGAATTAAGCGCGAATAACAAAATCTTTTGAAATTAAAATTTTGTATTCCCAAAAATTGAAATTACTTTTTGATAATTTAAAATATTTATTGTAGCCTTTACCCTACTTTAAGCGTTTAATAAAATGACATTTCAATATTTGTTTACATAAAATTTTAAATATTGCGCGAAAAGGTAAACATTTTTGTCTTTTTATTTATTTTAACAAAAAAGTGTAATACACATTAAATAAAACTAGCTAAAATAACAATGGATATAGTAAATTTGATTTCCAGAATTGGTGAGTATAAAAAATTTGTGCAATTTGTTTGTTCAGTTTTGTAAAAACGATGATTTTAGAATCTATCGTCGAAATGTCGTATGCAAGACGTCCCAAAACTTTTAGGTAGAGAAGAAATCCCTTTGCAATTCCAGAGGAGCTATTCAAAGCAAGATACCGGTTCAACAAATCTACCGTTAAAAAAATCATTGGAATGGTTAAGCCGGAAATTGAGTTAGACAGAAGAGGCTGCGGTACCTCAGCCAACTTGCAAGTTTTGGTAGCATCGCGGTATTGGGGTCGAAGAGAAGTATGCATGATTGTGAAAAAATTGCCGTTTGTCCACAAAATTAAAAAATTTAGTTTTTAAATTAATAATTTCATAAATTTAAAAACTAATTTTAGCAATTTCCAAAAAAGCGCTAATAAAAAATTAAATTGAAGTTAAAAAAAACAATTTGTAGATTCAGGATGATGCGGCCGATCTTCATGGGTTATCTCAAGCAACTGTGTGTAGAATATCAGCCAGAGTGGCTCGTGCCTTAGCTCGCTGGGGCAATAGAAAAATTAAAATGCCTTCATCTCTTATGGAGGAAGAAACTCTTATGAGGGAATTTAAAACAATTAAAAATTTCCCAGGCGTTATTGGAGCTATTGATGGTACGCACATACGTATCAAAAAAACTGGCGGGGATTTAGCCCAATACTATATATACAGGAAGGGTTACTATTCCCTGAATGTTCAAGTAAATTATATTTATTTAAGAAATACATAGTTATAAATCTTTTATCATACATTCTTTAATTTGTTATAGGTGGTTTGCGATGCCATATTGAAAATAAGAGATGTAGTTGCAGGATGGAGAGGAAGCACGCATGACTGCCGTATTTTTAACGAGTCGACTATTAAACAGCGGTTTGAAAGCGGAGAGTTTAAGGCATTTTGTTGGGAGACTCAGGCTATAAGCTGCAAACTTATTTATTTACCCCACTATCCAAACCAAGAAATGAAAAGGAGAACAGATATAATGCTGCACAGATAAGCACTAGAAACTCAGTTGAACGTTGCTTCGGGTTTTGGAAACAACGATTTCGCTGCTTGCTAGATGGGTTGGCGGTTAATCTGGCAAACGGAAAAACTTTGATTATAGCCCTAGCAGTACTTCACAACATTGCTATTGAGGAAAACGATACAGTTCCAGGTAAGAACATTTCAAACTAAAATAATTTGGCAGTTACATAATGTTTTGTTAAAACCTAGGATGTTTTATTTTCAAAACAAAAAATTTTTTTAAATTTTATTCATTATACATAAATTTGCATAATCTCTTTAAGAACCTACACAGTTTAAGCAGTAGAAATTTGCTACTGCTAATAAATGATTAACACATTTCGCTTTTTTTTTAATAGTACATATGTAGGTAGGTAGGTAGAAAGGCCGGTGTGAAGTCTCCTTCACACCCTCACCCAGAGACCAATATGGTCCATTGTGATGCCTTATTCAGGGATAGCCCTAGAGAGAAAGTTAGTGAAATAAACAGAGAAAGCATAAGATAAATAAGAAAGAAAGAAAGAAAGAAGGTTCCTGACCAAACCCGAGCGAAATCCTACTCAACCAAATGCGCCCTACGTGCGTCCAACACCCAGCCTATTCTCGCGCAGCCAGGCCATCCCCATTACGAATCCTATCAGATTCTCGAGTCCGCAACCCGAGACATCCCCTAATTCGCCCAGGAATCTACTGCCCAGCCACCTCTGCCTGCTGCCCTGCAACCTGGGACAGTGGCACAGAATGTGCTCCACCGTCTCCAACTCCTCAGGGTCCTCACACAACCTGCACATATCCGACAATCCGGATCCCATCCTCACCGCCATCCTGCCTATCATACAGTGGCCCGTGATCATTCCTATCATGGTTCTAACGCAGACCCTACTCCTGCCCATCAGCAAAACCGAATCGGACCTATTGAGCACCGGCCACAGCGTCCGTGATACCCGACAGTCCGTTCGATTCCCCCAGGCCCGGTTGGTCGCGCCCACAATCCATTCCCTGATTCTTCCAAAATAGAATGCCATTGGAGGCCTAACCGCCTCTAAACAGTTAGGATCCTCCATCTCCGAGCCCTGTCTCGCCAACCCATCAGCAACCTCATTGCCGACTATGTCGCAGTGACCCGGCACCCAGCACAGCCTTAGCAAATACTCCCCTAAGACTGCCCCAAGAGCCTTCCTACAATCATCAACCAGCTTGGATTTCACACAACAGCCCCTTACGGCCATAAGAGCCGCCTGGCTGTCCACATATATAGTGACCTCCGAGCCCCTATCAATGTTGTCCCTTATCAGTTCCACGGCCCTCATGACCCCCAGAACCTCCGCCTGAAAAACACTGCAGTCGTCAGGAAGCCTATATGACCTTCTGATGTTCAGATCCTCAATGTAGACCCCCGCACCCGTGCCCCTCATCTTCGAGCCATCAGTGAAAATAGCAAATCCACTAAATAATCTGCCCCTACCTGACCAGCTCTCCCTAGAAGGAACTATTACCTCCGGCAGCCGCCCAAAATCCACCTTAGTGCCCACATAATCTGTGGATCCGGGAGGTCCCAGGCAATAGCCACACGCCTCAATCTCACTCAGGATCCGTGAGTGACCCTGAGTGACATTCCCCATCAGTCCTGATTCCCTCAGTCTAAGAATACTCCTGGCCGCCATTCCCATCACATACTGCTCAATAGGCAGAAGATGTAGAATGACGTCCAGGGCCGCCTGAGGAGTACTCCTCATGGCACCTGTCATGCCCATTGAAGCACACCTCTGAGCCTTAGAAAGAAGGTTCCTACGACTAGCCAATCTCAATGACTCCCACCAAACACAGCATCCATACGTAAGAATGGGTCTAACCACCGAAGCGACAGCCATCCCACCACTGACGGCCGGAGTCCCCAACTCCTACCTATCGATGATCTGCAAGCATAGTAGGCATTGAGACCCCTCTTAAGTCTCTCCTGAGTATTCCTTCCCCATGACAGCTTGCTGTCCAGAAAAACTCCCAGATACTTAGCACTATCAGATAGTCTAAGCTCCACTCCTCCTAGTACCGGTAGCCTAAAATCCTCCACCTTGTACCTCCTAGTGAAAAGAACCAACTCCGTCTTCCCCGGATTAACTCCCAGTCCCTTATCACTCGCCCATGCCGACAGTTCGCCCAGCGCCCCTTGCATGATGTCGCTAATTGTCGGCAGAAACTTGCCCGACACCAATATCACCACATCATCCGCGTAGGCTACGACCTTCTGACCCATTCTGTCAAAACGTCTCAGAACGACATTGACGGCCAAGAGCCACAATAAGGGTGAGAGAACTCCCCCCTGTGGGGTCCCCCTAGTCACCGATCTCCTCAAACGTTCGTTTCCCCAGTCCGAGTGAATAACCCTGCTGCTTAGCATCCTAGTTATCCATTCGACCAAGAACAACGAAACCTTCTGATCAAACAGTGCCTGCCTAATAGCCTCTATCCTCAAATTGTTAAAGGCGCCCTCTATATCCAGGAATGCCGCCAAGGTGTATTCCTTGGTTCGCAAACCCCGCTCAACATAACCCACCACATCATGCAACGCACTCTCAACAGATCTACCCTTAAGATAGGCGTGTTGAGCGCCGCTGATGATATCGGCGTCAATCTTCATCCTCAGATGTAGATCAATCAGTCTTTCCAACGTCTTCAAAAGAAAAGACGATAAGCTGATTGGTCTAAAATCCTTGGGTTTAGAGTGACCGGTTCTACCCGCCTTGGGAATAAAAACTACCCTGACCTCCCTCCACCCTCTAGGAATGTACCCGTTCAGCACACATACCCTAAACAGTTCCACCAACACCAGGAGTGATGATCTCCCGATATTCTGTAACATCGCCGGAAAGATACCATCTGGTCCCGCCGATTTGTAGGACCCAAAGGTATTCACCGCCCAAGTTACCTTATCCAAGGTGATCATATCTCCCACCGTCTCCCTTTCCCCACCGTCCGAGCCCGACCCAGAGAAGGGGTCACCACATACAACCTGTTCCCCCGACCCAGGATCCACACACCCCGGAAAGTGAGTTTCCATAAGCAGACAGAGAGATTCAGAGCCAGATTCCGTCCATGAGTCGTCCGGTCTCTGAATAAATGCAGGGACCACCGGGTCCTTGGATAAAATTCTCCTGAACCTAGACATTTCATTCACGGATTCAACTGACTCGCTAAACTTAATCCACGAGTCCCTTTTCGCTCTTCTAATATCTCTCTTATACCTCCCGTAACTCAACCTGAAGTTACTCCAATCTTCCTCCTTACGCGTATACTTCGCCCTATTGAACAGCCCTCTGACGGTGGACCTTTGAGTCCTCAACTCGTCTGTCCACCATCTTGGCTGTGTACGCCTGCCCGGAAAGTTTAACGGACAGGAACGCTCATAGCTACTGGTCAATACCCCCGTAAAGGTGCTCACCAGCCGCTCCACACCGGTCGGAGTCGACCCCCAGTCCCCTGTAACTCTAAAGTTACTTTGAACCAGTCCCGAAAAAGTGTTCCAATCCGTCCTTCTCGGATTCCTATACGGACACCTTTTCGACCCCTCAAATATCAGACTAAAGGACAAGCGACTATGGTCAGAAAAGGAAAAATCCAACGCCACCTTCCAGTCCTCCACTAATTCCCTGCAGTTCGTCAGTGTTATATCTATCACTGCCTCCCTATCTCTAGTTCTGAACGTCGGTGTATTCCCCCTGTTGCAGATAAAAAGATTGCTGGCAATAATAAAATCAAACATAGACTCACCTCTCTTGTTGATGTCGGCACTACCCCATAGGGTGTGGTGTGCATTGGCGTCACAACCCAGTACCAGTCTCAAGCCGCTTCTGCCTGAGTGCTCCACCAACTCTCGTACTTTTTCACCAGGTGGATCGACAGCTTCGTATGGCAAGTATGCCGATGCTAGTGCCAGGACTGATCTGTCCTTGGCCTTCCCTGTCACAACCGTGAGGTCTCCGTTACTGAAAGAATGAGAAAACATAAAATTGTGCTCAGTTCTTGCCAATATACAAGTTCGTACCTTCTCCTCCGAGCGGGATACGAACAAGGTATACCCCGTGACCTTTAATCCAACTACCCGGTTTTTGTTAATCCAGGGCTCTTGGATTAAGGCCACGTCCACGTTGTTGTCAATGAGGTGGGTTGCCAATTCGGTTGAGGCCGCTTCACAGTGGTGCAAGTTTATCTGCACCACTTTCAGCCTCTTAGGATCTATCATCTTTAGGAAACCTAAATCTGACAGACCCTAACCCGAATACAGCAACCCCTCCCATTGATTTCAGCTTCTGTAGAGACTCTCGGTCTACTGCGAACCGGAAGTCTCTACCTTGGTTCTCCTTACAACCCAGTGAAGCTACCATCTTCCACTGTCCTGTAAGGAGCCCGTTGTTCTGGTTGGCCAGTAACCCCAGTATGACCTCTACCGGTTTTATAGGTGGAGGAATCCATACCGTGACTACCGGCCTTAACGGCAACTCAGACGCGAGTATTACGTCCAATCTGGCTTCAGGACAAGCGCTGCCACACCTGCCGATTGCAGCCTTTAAAAACTCAAAGGTCTTTAGATTGCCGCAACTGACAGTTTTGACACCTCTTATCCAGTCAGCCCCTTTGAACGATACTTCGTCCGGCCTTCCTTTAACGCTAAAGATTTCGTCAAGTAGTTTGTTTTCTAGCACCTGCCATTTCTCGACACTGATCCTTCCATCGGGATCCATACGATCAATGACAGCTGCCAGAATACCGTCCTTACCTGACGACTCCCTTAGCCTCCTTGATGTGGAGGGTCGGTCCTCTCTGGAGCCAATCCTCTTAGTGATCCCCTTTCGGGGATCCTTCCTTTTAGCCGCTGGGGATTTCTGGTCATCACTAGACCTAACTCTCTTAAGTACCCCTTTCTTGGGGGCCTTAGCAGAGCTCTGTCGGTGATTACCCGATTTCCCTGCAGATGTTGGCTGGTTTGTCCCAGTTATCCCTTTTGTGACTTCCCCTTGGGAGGGACTGTCGGAGATAACCAAGACTTTACCAGTCCTCATCGCGCAGCTAGTAGTGGGTATTACGTCAACAGGCTTGGTTCCCTTATCCGTGACCATACTGTCTCGGTTTAGAGGACCAGGTGTTGATTTCGTACCCTCCTTCTGAATTCCCGAACTTTTGGAGGATTCATCAACAGGGGTTGCTGAGGGTTCGTTATCTTTACTGACAACATTTGAGCCCTCAGCAGCCCTTGCTGTGTATCCCGCAGGATAGGGGATGCCTAGGATATCACCGACAGATCCGTGGATTCGTTCGAATCTGGCAACGTTCTTCCGGTGCTTCCTCAGCAAGTGCCTATCCCGCCCATCGTGTAGTGAGGAGTCTTTCTTAGCTATCTTTTCTAGAAAGGCTAAGGAGGCTCTTACACCACTCTTGGCTTTTTCAAGGCTCGTTCGGCCTTCTGATGTGACCTGTTCTGTCGCATCTTGCCGAACAATAGTTTTTGGTACACCCGCTACACCGCTCCCTATCTCGAGTGTGACCTCAGGAGTCGATGACCCAGCTCTATGGTCCTGATCATGAGCCGAAATCATTGTTATTTCATGCTCATCATCAGATCCCAGAGCCAGACCATCGAGTCTTTCCGAGACCCCTGTTCGAGGCGGGGAGCCGACTGGGGGATCGTCCGTTCCTCTTGTCCTTGTCAGTTCTGTCAATAACTGACCTTCCTGCTCAAGAATATCTCCATGGATACTCAGCCAATCGGCGTCTAGATCTGACACCGAAACTGCCGAGTTATTAGAGATATTCCCTGCATCGACTCCTAGAGTCGCGTCCTTTTGTTTTTCAAGAAATTTGTCCAGTTTTTGGTCCCACGAGTAAGCCGTAAAGAAAAGGACCGTCCGCACAGTGACGGCTTGCACGGACTAGGCCAAAGTTACAACTGACCCTTGCCATCGGCGCCAGAGGGAAGCTGTTCACGACCAGCTTCTTTAACCACTAACTAGCCATTCAGGTCCTCGGCACTGCTGTCTACCACCTTGACCTTAAAAGTGGGGGATATGGGAGATAAAGGGGGAATAGATAGGATTATAGGTAATGGGATGGGGGATGGGAGGATGGATAGCCCTTAGTCGTGCTGGCCTTAGAGCAAATGCCTTCCAACTTGTTCCGGCTTAGCCGAAACGATTCAGAATCCGGCTAAGTCGAGACAAGTTACAAGACATTCACTACAGCCAGCATTTAAGCCACCACATCGCGGCAAGATAGTTATCCAGGTGGTGGTAATAGTACATATGTATGTACATATTTTATTAACAAAAAAAAAACATAAAATTATTTAAAATATCACTTTGTAAAAACCAGAAAATCATTTTAAATAAAAAAAAACTTAAATTCATATAAAATTGTAATTAAAAAAAAACACTTAAAATTAAAAAACAAAACAGAAATTCATTCATAAAAAAAAACAAAAAAGAAAATTCACTTAAAATTAAAAACAAAACAGAAATCCATTTGAAACTTGACTTAAAAACTAATAAAACAGAAATTCACTTAAAATTAAAATATAAAACAGAAATTCATTTCAAACTGGACTTAAAAAATAATAAAACAGAAATTCACTTAAAATTAAAAAACAAAACAAAAATTCATTTCAAACTTGAATTTAAAAAAAAAAAACAAATCAAATTTACTAACTTAAAATAATGTTTTGGCTTCAGGCTTTAAACACTTTCCGTCACCTTTATCGGTATCTGTAAAAACAAATAATGTAAGTAATAATGTACAATGTAGTATGTATATTTCAGATGAGTACACCATACTATTTGCAGCTGGTGCAGTTCATCGCGGTATTGGGATTCCCGTTGCTGATTTGCTACCTGAAGCTGGTGCAGTTCTTTACGGCATTGTATGTCAAATCCAACCACTTCGGTTATTTGATCTTTTTCGTTTTAAATCTTCTTTTTTTAAAACTTCTGAACAAGAAACTTCCATCATGCCACTTTTTTGTTTACGTTTGCTATTAAAATAACAAAATTAAATAAAAGAAAATAGTGATGCAAAATCAACTACATACATCAAAGTTGGTATTTGACTA
The DNA here is from genome assembly GCA_963931875.1 of Pollenia griseotomentosa. Lineage (NCBI taxonomy): Eukaryota > Metazoa > Arthropoda > Insecta > Diptera > Polleniidae > Pollenia > Pollenia griseotomentosa. The sequence goes on from OZ007561.1 coordinate 20,539,589, forward strand.
CCTGTTGCAGTCGGCGGGGTAAAAACGTGTTTAAATGCAATATTTTACGACTTCTTAAATTTTTTTATTTTTAAATGGTAATGAAAAGTGTTTTAGCTATTTTTTAAGTTATTTTAAAATAATGTAACACACAAAAATTGAATTTTTTTAGCTTTTAACACACTACCTAGATAATCGGTTGTTCGTTGTATAAATTACTAAACAAAAATGACATTTAAAATAACATGTTGTTGCCAACATAAAAATGCAAAAGTAATATAAACGTTTAATTGTTAATCCACTCCTATTAAGCGTTTATAAATAATAATTTTTATTAATGGTTTATAAAACAATAAGTGTTTGATAACTATTGTAAACATTAAAGCTGAAAAAGGAAATTTGTATGAATTAGACCGATTATGTTTTAATAAATATGTATATTGACAAAATTTTAAGTTTTGTAGAAAAATCTTTCAAGAAATATTTATTTTTAAAATTGACCCTTAACGGGCTAATAAATCGGAATTTTTTAAAGATCAAGTGAAAGCCATTTAGAAGTAGTTTCTAATAATACCACTACTTCTTAGATCAAGTTTTTATCTAAAAAGTTATTGATAAAGGGTACGTTCGTAAATGCAGTTGTTGGGTATCACTTGCGCAGAAGTAAAGTTTAATGTTCGTAAAAGCATCACTTGTAAGAAACTTGGCATCACTCTCATATGTCAAAAGTTTTTATGCAGTAATGCCGCAGCTCTGCAGCAAACTTTGGCAATTATTACTTCAGTTAATTTTCTGAAGCAATAACTTTTGACAAAAAAGAAATCGTTTAATCGTCATTTATAAGAAAACTGTTACTTTTTGGTTCAATATTTTCAATTAAATTTGTTATCTTTATTGTAAAAAGCATTTTTATTATTATTTAATGTTTGTTTATTAAACTTTTGAAATTTCAAAAATTCAAACTTTGTACAGCTGTTGTGCAAAGTATCAGCAACACAACTGCAACTGGTAATCACGCATTAGCAACAACATTTTGCATCACTGCAGCAGTGATACATAGTTTTTATGCATTTACGTACGCACCCAAAGGTTCTGAAACTTTTACGAACTATACCACGTGTGTTGAAGGAACAAATTTTCTTATTTTAAAAGCATTTTATATGTATTTTTTGTCTAATCTGCCGTTAAAATTATATTGTTTATTAGTTACAAAAACAACAAAATTAAAATATTTTAATTTTTTTTAAATAAATTCATTTCTTGATATTAAGTTTGAATAAGAGTTTGCAATTATGCATGTTTTTCCATTTTATAAAAGAAAAAAAAAATGATAGTGGCACCACTGAAATATAAAGATATAGTAAACAAAAACAGCTGTTTGTATTTTTTTAATTGTAGCTGCCGTCTTCAACATAATTCAGTAGCTGACTACACGACTAAAATTTCAGCCAGCAGCATTTGTAGTATTGTGTTCGTGTAGCCTGCTGTGGTGAATGTGTTTAATGCATGTCTATTTAAAGTTTGTGCGAAAAGTTCAAGTCGCAATTTTGAAGATAAATTGGTGAAATTCGGTACATAGGTTCTAATTGTACAAAGAATCAAGCCTATGGAAAATGGTGAGAACATTGACCCGAATCTTAACTTTATAATATAATTTGCTTCCTGGGTCCATGATTGCCCATGGGTCCCAAATAAGGTACACTCTTGAAAAGTTGACGGACTATACTTTCTTATATGTTTAAATAAGGGTTTCTAACTTCCCGGACTTTTTTTGTTCCCGGGAAACGAAATAAAAAAAATCTTATTCCCGAGAATCCCGGGATTTTTAGAACAAAACAATAATTTCATTAAATGAGTTCAATACACAGGTTTTTACTTTTTTAAAAGAATATATATATATATATGTATATACAACAGTCTAAACAAATAACCTTAATTAAAACTACAGAAAACCAAAACAAAACCAAATAAATTGTTACATTCATATTTACATACATATTATATATGTATGTAGCAACTTGGTAAAATTAATTTTCTTTTAAGAAAAAACATTTTAGTATTATTAAAGCATTTAAAAGCTCATCAGAGATTATATTTCTAATCCTTGTTGATATGTACATTTGTACATATATCGCCTGCTACCGAAAACGTACTCTCGCTCTACAGACGTTGGTTTTATAGTAAGAAGCGCATCATACAAAGATTTTAAATTTGTTGGCCCGTAACTTCATAGACGCCAAATTCTTTTTTTAAATATTTTCTTTACATTAATTAGAATTTGATATAGCCTTTTCAAGGTGTTCTTTAAAGATAGTATATGGTTCATCTGGTGTTAGTGATGGTGTATCGTATACATTTTCATTTTCTACTTCAAGAAGCTTTTTAGACATTTCATCAGTAATTAAAGAGACCGTTGATTTATTGGTGTAGGAAAAATAGTTCGATTTGTAGGTAGTTTTTAGTTATTTTAGTAAAGAATATATTTTTATTGCTCGTTTTTTGATTTTAACGATGCTCACAAATAAAAATTTCAAAAAATTAAATTTGAAATTCCCGAAAAAAATTTCCCGGGATTAATTTTAAAAAAGTGTCCCGGGTATCCCGGGAATTCTTTCCCGCGTAGAAACTCTAGTAGTAACAGATAAATATCTGGTGAATCTGTTTCAACAATACTTACAGATACACTCGTGCAGGTCTTTAATTCATATTAAAGTTCTTAGTGCAAATTTTATTTTATTAAGTTGTCTTATCTGCTTTTATGAAATTTGTTTGCCTCATAGTTATTTAAGGGTGTTTATATCACACCAATGTTATTGTTATTGTACAGAAAAGCAAATAGTGAAACCCCCTAAGTTTTCACCTAAGAATTTTTACCACCTTAATTTGCCACTATATGAAATAAAACCCCATAAATCTGGGTGTAAACCCCTAAACTGGCAACTTTGATATGTTATATACTTATATAACAACCAAGTCCCCATCATTTCAACAGACACACGGAAGGATAGACGGTAAACCTGATTTAAACTTATCATATGGATGCAGAATATATATGTATGTATACTTTATAGGGTTAAGGATCAATACGGGAATGACCAACTTATATATACCCTCTTACCTTCGTTAAAGGGTATTTTAAAAGATAGTAATATAATATTTTTTATATGCGAATAAATAAATAATTAAAGAAAAAATAATGACTTAAAACTGTAAACAAAAACCAATTGAAAAAATAACACAATGAAAATACATACACGTGTACTTATGTATTTAGGTAACAAATACATATCTATGTATTGTCGTAGGTATAATATTTTAATACGAAAAATAATCAAAACTTTTATGAGTCATAGAATTATAACAAATAAGTACTACCATTATGACGCAATACTCTTTGTGAATTGTCTAATTATTTCTAAAATAAATATTAATTCCAAAAAGTATGCATGTACTTAATATCTTAAGCAACAAAAATCTAATTTTACAGGAGAAGTAGCAAAATATTTATTTATTTTATCGCAAAATTTGGTTTTAGTTTAAAATAATTTTCGACGTAAAAGGAGACTTATTTTTAATTTTTGTTGTAATTTTGTATTTGTTGCCTTAGTGCTGCCGTCTTTTTATATTTGTCTGCCAACATTAAGATCGTGTTTATCTTAAATTGTTCTTCTTGTTATAAAGTTGAGTCAGATCTTAATAAATTAATAGTTTTTTTAATAACTGTATACACAAGTGTATAATAAATAAACAAATTTCATGAGATTTAGGTTTCAATCTTTGTGCATTAATTAGGTTAACTGTCTATTTTACGATGTCGAAAGAATTCTTTCTTTCGCACGTGTATATTTAAAACAAATTCTTTGTTTTGTTTGTTTTTGTTTCTAATGTAGGAGAACGAAAAAAAATAGTTCTTTCGACATCGTTTAAAATTAAGAAAGCGATGCTTTGGAAAACTATTTTCTATTCAAAGCGCTTACAGTCTAACTCCTAATTTCCTATGAGTTAATTATTAATAAAAACAACAACAATTATTTATTTAAATTCAGACAAAAGCTTTAAGCGTGAGTCAGTATCTATGGGTTATATAAAATGGTCAAAACCCTTGTAACAACCATTAATTTGGTTTTTAATTAAATCATATGAAATTACAGGAGTATATAATTCTCTCTACTTGTTTCTCGATAAAATATTTCAACAGATCCACGCTGTACTTTAATAATTTCTTAAGAATATATGAATTGAAATTTGTTTTCAAATCAGAACTTGTTGGTATTTTATTAAATGTACTTTATTTAGTTAAACCAGTTTTTTTGTATTTTTTAAAAAAGTTGGATAAGATTTCATACCAAACCCAATCTTCAGTAGATTTTTAAGTAGGTACGAACCCGAACTTTATTTTACATATGGGCATTTCCTGGGGTCGCGAACGTACGTTCGTACGCTTTTGATGTACAAATAATAAAGAAAACAAAACTTTTCCTAGCATTTTTTTTGCGATTCGATAGCATTTGGGAAGATGTATGTTTAGTGCAAAAGATGGATTTTATCGAGTTTCAGTTTTCATAGTAATAGTTATAAACATGTGGTCACGAACGTACGCAAAATAGAAGTCAACGTTGGCTGACGTAGTGAAATGTAAAAATCTGCGTAATGGAACGGAATATTCAAAAGTGATTAATTTATTTCAAAAGTGTATTAATGAAGGTCTCCATACAGCATTTACAAAATAAAATATCTCTTTTGGTTTTTGTTAAATTGGCTTATGTACCGGTCGCGAACGTACGATTTTTCCATATGTTTTTTTATTATTATCACCATGCATATTCCCATAAATATCTTCAAATTTCCTTAACAAGCAACTTAATACTCAATTTACAATTGATTGTAATGGAAAGATTATGAAGAAAGAGTGTAAACATAACATATTTTTTGCATGTAAAATAAGTACATAAAAATGTCTTTAGAAGTAGAAAATATAAGGAAATATAAAATTTTCCAGTTTCCAGCGCAATTTCCTCAAGTAAAACAGCTGAGATATGCTATGAAACCATTCTTTTATAACAACATAGATTTTTTTATAATAATAAACAATAAAAGACGATGATTATCAACATTTTATTTTTTCATCCTGGTAGACCATTCTGGGGAAATGCCCATATTCAACATTTTTATTTTTCGAATATAATATCAAAGTAACCTACGAAAGGAACTAGTTCCCAGTTTCTATTTATTTAACATATTTATTTAATTCAAATTAATAATTTTTTCAAAGTTTGAGGACAATTTGACCACAAGTGCACTGTGCATTAATCTTACTTTTTGCACTGTGTTGTCTTAGGGTATATTTTACTCCAGTTTCATTAAAATCGGCACAACAATATGCAATATTTCGCTATTTTTGTTCTTTGACTTATATGAATTTAGGGTAAATGTTTTTCGACTTAAGTAAAACCTACAGAGCACATTTAAAACTATCTGAAATACAATATTCTGAATAAGTTTTACTTAAAATTTATAATAGTAAGCCTTGTAAATTGCTTCTTTGGTCGGTTGACTAGAACTTTTTGGCTATTTCCTTAATGTTTGTAAATGGACAATAATTTTGAAGATTTAAGAATGAGTTACTAGAACTTAAAGGCTCGGTCTTCTTCTCTACCTATATGTATTAAGCAGAGCACAGTGGTACGCCTTACGTTTAAAATGTATATTTTAGGCAAAAATAACACTATTTTGCTAATTTCTAGAGCAATTTTATTAAGTAATTGATCGAAAATGGTTTGCTTGTATTGCATTATACATTTATACCTACTGATTTAATTTCGTTTAAACACACTTTAAGGTATTTATTTAGCGTTTGTTAAAAATTTCAGCATTGTCACCAGATCTAGAGTAAACAAACCTAAAAAGTATAACAATTGGCTCTAAATAAAATTAAATAAAGTTTTTTTCGAAATTAAATAAAGGCTATTGACTGTTTTAAAAAAGTTAGATATTTGCTGCTACAGTCGAACTTCGCTACATTAAACTTCTATACAATAAAGCTCTCCCTATTAGGAATTTTTTTAAGCAACAGCACTTTTTCATTAAAATTTTAGTGTATTCTGATAACCGTATAATAACTTTTTTAAACTAAAGTGGAAAAAAATATTAATTCTCTATAATGAAGTTATTATCTCCTTCCATGCAGGTTTAATAAAGTAAAGTTTGAAAATACTTTTACTCACAATTTGTTAAAACATTAGTTTATTCAATAAAATTATGTATCCAATGTTCAAAACAAAGCAAAATAATACCTAAAATAAAAAAACATGAATTTAAATGATAAATCAAAATTTAAAAATCAATAACTTCAATGCTGAATATAGCTGCAAAAATACTAAATTGGCAACACTGTGCCCACAATATATAAAAGTGTGAGTTCGTTCAGTATCAGTAGTCAGTTCTATTTTGTATCTGCTTTTGTGAACATTAGTGAAAAGTTGGAACATACAATGAAATACGTTTTAGTTTTGTGTCTAATTACTTTGGCCACTTTTACCACTGGTAATCCCGTTATAGTAAAGAGAGATGATTATCACAAAATGGAAAAAAATGTTAACATATTGCTGTACTCATTGATGATGATTCATGGACCAATTTATAGGTAAATTTAAAGATTTTTATTATATTTCATAAATAATAACAGGATACATTTGTAATTACATATTTCAAGATTGGATAAGATACAGTACATTAGAACAAAGGACCTAAAACCCGGGCAATTTTTTATAGTCGCTGATCTAATTGACCTGAAGAAAGATAATAGAAAAATAACTTGTTCTATGATGATTTCCCAAAAACCCAAGGATGAGGCCACCGAATTAGAAGTGCAATGTCCTGGTAAGAAGCAAGCGGAAGTTAGTGTCGGGAATTATTATGCTGGGTCAAGAATTAAAGTATTTGACTTTGACTTTTCAAATTTAAAATGGAATATTCATAAAATGAAATATTGGATTAGGAGCCATTATTACAACTTGATGTTAGCTAATGTATTTGACTTTGACTTTTCAAATTTTAAACGGGCTATTAATAAAATGAAATATTCGATTAAGCGCCATTATTACAACTTGAAGTTAGCTCAAAAAAAGCATCTGTTATCTGACGGATAGCAGCTAACGCCAAGTTGTAATAATGACCCTTAATTGGTTATTTAACAGTTAAAAAAAAAATTAAGGATGTTATCATTTTTGTTGTCTTTAGAGATTTTTCGTAAAGTTTTTTGAATAAATATTTAGCACCGAACAATCAGCATCTTTTTGGAGAGAAAATTAAAACGCCCAAAAGGAGTCTTTCTACGGCTGACAGTGGCTGAAATTTTTATTTCATTGGCCAAAAGTCCAGTTTTTGCTTGTCACCGATTTCCAAAATTTTAATTTTATCTAAACATATTAAAACTAAGGTAGCCAAAAAATTAGGTAAAAATATTAGTAACTGTGGTTGTGCCATGTTGTTAAATATAACTTTTTTTAATTCAGAAAAAAGTGATTTTTTTGTTTATATTTAATCCGAAAGAAATTATCAGTAAAAATAAATGAACTTTTTGTTTAAAATAAATAGACCGGTTTTTAACTAAATTTTCATTTATTTTATACTACAATTTCAGTTAATTTAACGTACAGAATATTGTGAGTGTATTTCTAAAAATGTAAGAATTTTAAAATTTTCACTTTCCCGTTTTTAAATTGCTCTACATTTAAAGTTGTTTTATTTAAATTGACACTGTATGGTAGAAAAAAGGTTTTTTACCAGTAGTTTATACAAGGGATAGGTAAATCGATTTCGATTCCAATCGAAAATCGATTTTGTGGTAAAAAAAATCGATTTTTTGCAATCGAATTTACGTATGCGATTTTATACTAAAATCGATTATTGGGATTTTAAAATCGTTTTTTTTATTCTTATCAAAATTTCGGCAGTTTTTAATTTTAATCTTAATTAAATCGATAAATTATGGGCATGCACTATAAATCTTGAGATTTTTTTGTGCGTACATACGTGTTTAGGTGGTGTGTTTACGCAGTTTTCCAAGTTTAAAGTTGTAGTTTTACGTATTTTTTTATTTATTTATTCATAAAAAAGTAATATAATAAGCCTCATAGCCTATTAGTACCCTTGGTATACTTTCAACTTTAATATAGAGGCTCTTGTTCTTTTTAATTAAAGTCATCAATGGACAGTGAACAAAACAGTCCAAACATATCGTACCGAAACAAACACTGAAAGTCAGCTTTGTGGAAATCAACATACTACTAGAAACACAACAGGTGAATTAAACTATGGCATTCTGTGGAAATACGCTAATATTCCAACAGACCTGTGTGTGAGCGATATTAAAATCTAGTTATAAGCAGAGTGAAAAACAAAAAGTATGTAATTTATCCTAACAAATACGAAATTACAAGGAAATAAATCTGCATCTTTCCGACATCAATGACATGCAAACGTTTGTTGTCTAAAACTAACTTAAAGTAACTTAGCAAAGAAACTGTCGCCACCGATCAGGAACTTTGTATTGTCACAGAAATCAATTTCGATCAAAAGTGATTTTGTTTTATGTAAAGCAAGGTACGAAATCACTTACACATAAAAAATTATTAGTAGTTATTTATCAATTAAAAAAATTATTTAAAAAGCTTTTAAATTTAATTAATGTGATAATTGAATCAATTATTTTTTTTTTTTTTTGTTGAAAGAAAATAAAAAAAATAATTTTGATTTAATAAACATTTTAGTTGTTTTGAAATAAATTTTGAATTAAATTAATAATTAAATAACAAAAAATTATTTCGTTTAAAATAAAATAATTTAAACTTATGAAATTGTTGCTGGAAATTGTCAAAATCAATCAATCAACACATTGCTTGAAACGGCAAAGTTTTTTGATCATTTGCTTAATTAAAATTAAAAATATAATTTATTGGAAAAAAAATATTCAAAATATAAAATTTTTACAATTTTTAGTAATCAATATAATCATTTTGGCAATTGGTGCAAAATCAACAAATGGGTTGCTTGATTCTATTAATTTGGAATAAATTTGTTGATTAGAGACAATTTTTAATTTTTTCTGTGTACGTTCGGAATTGATTTATGTGACAAGCCTGACTGACTTCACAAGAACACAATTTTAATAAGTGGAATGTACTGTACATTATGAACATACATATCGCAATTGTTCCTCTAGAGACCATCTAAAAATGTACACATTTTCACTTTCCGCAGGAAAATTATAAACAGTAGTCATATCTACCTACTGTAAAAATCTTAGTTTAATTTGTCTAGTAGTTTGCCAAACAAATTCTGATTTATCCACCTTTGTGATATAAGGAATACGTTTTCAAATTAATCTGAAACGATTGGAATCCATTTACCATGCCCTAGTTTATACGTTTTCTTAATTTTACAAAAAAAAAAGAAACTACATTGTTTTTCTTGGTTGTATCTTTAATGATGCAGTAAGCATTTAAAAAAATTATAAAAAAAAATATAAGCCCAGTTGTTTACCTAAAATAATAATATAATTGCCACCAAGGCACATTTAACACGGTACATGCATTGGCGAACTCAAATGAATTAGCAGTTTTTCTGAGTCTCCTTGTCATTCGCAAAATACCAAGCGATATGTGCAAGCTGTGAGCCAATCGCGTTTAGCAGTCGTTGAGAAAAGTCTTATATAGCAAATAAAATTGTGTCACGCAAGTAATACACTGCACTAAATTCTCGAAAAGATTTTTTGTAAGATATTTTATGATAAATCGGTCAAATTATACTTGTTAACTTGCATTTTGTTTTTTACTTGTTTCTTTTAATGTCCTCCTAAGAATGTTGGTCATGAACTGGTTAATTTAGAAGTAGCTAAATATATTAATTAAACGTGTTTCCTGCACAAAGATATGCTTTTTGCGGTTCTAAAATGGGGTTTTAATGATACCTAAATAAAAAGTAAGGCAGAGCAGTTAAGGGTTAATTGGTGACTAAAATCCCAAGAGGATATCTTGCTTTGGTATTGTTTGTCTAGTTTTATGTCAAACTTTTGTTTATGTCTATAAAAAGTCCACGTTTTGTGCTATGATTTTTGTATTGCATTAAAGTTTTTAATTATTTGAATTAGTGAAATAAAAATTGGAAAAATATTTATTTATTTTATCGCAAAATTTGATTTTTGATGTAAATGGAGACTTATTTTTAATTTTTGTTGTTATGTTGTATTTGTTGCCTTAGTGCTGCCACCTGTATTATTTCACCATGGATATAACTTACGTCTTTTTATAGTTGTCAGCCAACATTAAGATGGTGTTTATCTAATATTGTTCTTCTTGTTATAAAGTTGAGTTAGAACCTAATAAATTAATATTTTTTTAAATATATAAATAAAATACACAAGTGTATAATAAATAAACAAATTTCATGAGTTTTAGGTTTCAATCTTTGTGTGTTAATGTGGTTAACTGTCTATTTTACGATGTCGAAAGAATTCTTTCTTTCGCACTTGTATATTTAAAACAAATTCTTAAACTTTGTTTCTAATGTAGGAGTACGAAAAAAAAATAGTTCTTTCGACATCGTGTAAAATTAAGAAAGCGATGCTTTGGAAAACTATTTTCTATTCAAAGCGCTTACAATCTAACTCCTAATTTCCTATGAGTTAATTATTAATAAAAACAACAATAAATTTTTATTTAAATCCAGACAAAAGCTTTAAGTGTGAGTCAGTATCTGTGGGTTATATAAAATGGTCAAAACCGTTGTAACAACCATTAATTTGGTTTTCAATTAAATCATATGAAATTACAGGAGTATATAATTCTCTCTACTTGTTTCTCAATAAAATATTTCAACAGATCCACGCTGTACAATAATAATTTCTTAAGAATATATGAATTGAAATTTGTTTTCAAATCAGAACTTGTTGGTATTTTGTTAAATGTACTTTATTTATTTAAACCAGCTTTCTTGTATTTTTTAAAAAATCTTCGGTAGATTTTTAAGTAGGTACGAACCCGAACTTTATTTTACATATTCAACATTTTTATTTTTCGAATATAATATAAAAGTAACCTACGAAAGGAAATAGTTCCCAGTTTCTATTTATTTAACATATTTATTTAATTCAAATTAATAATTTTTTCAAAGTTTGAGGACAATTTGACCACAAGTGCACTGTGCATTAATCTGACTTTTTGTACTGTGTTGTCCTCGTATGACTTTAGAGTATATTTTACTCCAGTTTCATTAAAATTGACTTATATGAATTTAGGATTAATGTTTTTCGACTTAAGTAAAACCTACAGAACACATTTAAAACTATCTGAAATACAATATTCTGAATAAGTTTTACTTAAAATTCATAATAGTATGCCTTGTAAATTGCTTCTTTGGTCGGTTGACTAGAACTTTTTGGCTATTTCCTTAATGTTTGTAAATGGACAATAATTTTGAAGATTTAAGAATGAGTTACTAGAACTTAAAGGCTCGGTCTTCTTCTCTACCTATATGTATTAAGCAGAGCACAGTGGTACGCCTTACGTTTAAAATGTATATTTTAGGCAAAAATAACACTATTTTGCTAATTTCTAGAGCAATTTTATTAAGTAATTGATCGAAAATGGTTTGCTTGTATTGCATTATACATTTATACCTACTGATTTAATTTCGTTTTAACACACTTTAAGCTATTTTTAGCGGTTGTTAAAAATTACAGCATTGTCGCCAGATCTAGAGTAAACAAACCTAAAAATTATAACCATTGGCTCTAAATAAAATAAAATAAAATAAAGTTTTATCAAAGTTTTTCTTGGAATTCAAAAAATTAATTAACAAGGTTTCGTTTAAATGTGCTTAATTCCCATTTCATACTATTGATAAACTGAAATTTATTGTTGAAGGGACAAGCTATTCCTATGCGCATTTCACTGGTTGCTTAGGCCAGATCGTCAGGAAACTTCATCCAAAGATTTTAGAAAAACTAAAGAAATTAGACAAATAAAACTGTTAAGCGAATAAGAATTATAAACCCCAGTTTTACTTGTAACAATATCAAAGCTTAAACAAAAACAATAAAAAGTGAGTTTATCTTTTCTTACAGTCCCGACTACAATTGGTTGATTTTTTGTTAACTCTAAATGTAGTTGTAAGTGGGTAAAGAAAAAACAAAAATAAAAACAAACAAGTAAGAGTGCTATATTCGGCTGTGCCGAATCTTATATACCCTTCACCATTGTGCGAGCAGAATACAGAGCAACTAAATAATTTTTACATATACATACATATTTACAATACTTAAAACTTCATTATAAATGAAATTTAAAAAGCGAAAACTGGTAAATATTTTTTTAAAATCGTATTTAGAACATAAAAATATTAAAAAAAATTTCTTTTAAAAAAACCAAGATTCGAACCAGGAAACTCACAGTTTCTAACTTAACACACCCTCTAGACAACTGAACCATGAAGGAACGCTGTGTGATGCACGTGAGGGAAAATTTTTGTAAGTAATGTTTGACGTAAATCAAAAAACTCACTTTCGCTTCGCGATGGACAGTGGCACGCTGGTGTTTGGGCTGAAGCTCGCCGGAAATGGGGGGTTCGCGTCCATCTACTCACACATACACAATATATTTCGTGCCAAAAAAAAACGAAAGCTGTTGATACACCGAAGCGATAGAAAACAAAAAAAAAAACATTGAACAAAAACGACCGATGATTGATAATATTGAAAACTTCACAGCAGTATTCGACATGATTGCCTCGAGTCTTCAGGACCAGATGTCTTTGTCCTGGACAGGCTGCCCACCCCATATGACATTTTACTGCCATCCGTGGCAATACTCATCGCCTGAAAAAAATATTATTGTTTGGAGTAATGCCCCAAAACGTAACTTACCATTCCGCCATACGCTTGTTGCCTTTAAATCAATTCTAATTAAATTAAAACATTATTATTTGTTTTCTGCAGGGACCGTAAATAACAGTTATCCGGAAAATTTTAACATAAAAACTCTTCATGTTAGTGTCATTTACCAATAGATTCGAACTGACGAGCTCTTTCAGAATCTGCAGTGATCTTAAAAAAAAGAGTTTTATGTTTTCCGTCAAAAATAAAACTCATTTTAGGAGTTTTATTTTTTCCATCAAAAATAAAACTCATTTTCGGAGTTTTATTTTTTCGTCTAAAATAAAACTCATTTCAGGAGTTTTATTTTTTCCGTCTAAAATAAAACTTATCTGTGGAGTTTTATTTTATCCGTCTAAAGTAAAACTCATTTGAGGACTTTTATTTTTTCCGTCTAAAATAAAACTCATTTTACGAGTATTTTTTCGTCTTAAATAAAAATCATTTCGCCTTCATAAAATAAAACTCTTTTGAAGAGATTAATTTTTTTGTCTTAATAAAAATTTATTTGTTTACTTTTTTTTAACAAACTTTTTTTTATTTGTTTAATTTAACAAACATTATTTGTTCCAAATTTTCTGGTGAAAGATTTGAAAAATTAAGAGACATCAAACGACACACCACAAAGAAAAACACTGCAAACAGCTGGCCTTGTGAGCCCACCCCCTTACTGCATCATAATTAAAACCATGGCAGAATAAATACAAGTCATTATAAAATTTGTTGTCAATTTTAAAACCCATAATATTAAAACAAGCGTATATGACAACTCTCCGCAGTTAACATACCTTGTACTTATTTCACTATGAGTAAAACATAACTAAATTCAAAAAAGAAACAAATGTTGCCAAATTAACGAAAATATAGCGGATCAAAAACAAATTAATTCATTGAAAAAAATCAGATTTTTGCAATGAACTTAGTGCAAAATAAATTGTATTCATATGCAAAATTGTTTCTGACGGAAAAAATAAAACTCAAACGAGACGGAAAAAATAAAACTCAAACGGAAAAAATAAAACTCCTAAAATGAGTTTTACTTCTGACGGAAAAAATAAAACTCCTAAAATGAGTTTTATTTTAGACGGAAAAAAATAAAACTCCAAAAATGAGTTTTATTCTAGACAGAAAAAAATAAAAGTTCAAAATGAGTTTTATTTTTTGATGGCAAAATAAAACTCCATTTTTAAGATTTTATTCGACCTTTTATTTTTACGTTGAAAAATAACTGTTAAAGATTGAGTTTTTTTAAATTCTTAAAATAACTGTTAAAAAATAACTTTTTTGATATCACTTATAATCGTTACGGTCCCTGGTTTTCTGTCTTTTCAAAAAAAAAAAAATTTACAATAAATGTTTATTTACTTATTTGTTGCACTTAAGTTTAACAATTACTTTCGGATAAATAGTATAAGTAATATCTAAGAAATAAACTCATAAATACATGTTAATTGGGCCGAAACCTCAAGTGCTTGAAGATTCAAATTTGATATTGGATCATCTTGATCAATTAACAATCTTTTTTTCCTTATTTTACTAATAACAAAACATTTATAGTATCGAGATAGATACTTGCTTAGTTTGCAATTTACTGTGTAAAAATTAATTTTTGACAATTGTCTCTGTTTATTTGCTCATTTAAATTCTTTTATTGATCTTTGTCTTGTTATCAAATTTGGAAAATCAAGCTTATGAAGGTCAATCATAACTTCATACGTGTAATTATCAAGTTCTCTTGTTTTTAATAGAAATTGCAACTCTAAAAAAAGAATAATTATATCAAGAGATTCAGAAAATAAAGTTAAATGGCAACTTTGTATACCTAATTAAGGAATTTAAAAAAAAAAATGATTAAAAAAACAATTACTGGCAACTTAAAAAAAAAAATAATTATACCAAAAAAAAGTTCGATGGCAACTTTGACTTTAAATAAAAATAATTATACCAAAAAAGTTAAATGGCAACTTAATTTAAGAATTAAAAAAAAAGATTAGATAAAATGAAAAAAAGGTTCAAAAACAACTCCAAATGGTATCCAAGGCATATATTTACACAAGGTAAACTCGTTGGCCCATATGTTTGTCAGCTGTTTACCCATAGTTGGAACCCAAACGTCAAATTTCGTGTATATGAGCCAAAATTTGTACGTGTGTGGGTTAAATTGTTTTTGTTTTATATGAAGACGATTTTGACAACTCGGTTCTATCTATAGAGCAGCACATGTCTACACTCTCAAATGAGTCTACCGTGTGTAAATATACCTTGATGGTATCTTTGCTCACTTTATGGTTCTATTACAAATTTTTTTTTTTTTAATTCAAAATCGTTTGATGGGTCACCCTATCATTTTCACTTGTCAAATATAAATAGTTGTTCAACTTTTTTTCAGTCTTGAGATTTCTTTTTTATTTTTTTTCTTTGGTAAATAACTAAATAATCAGAATTTTGTCAGAAAACTTTTTGGCTTTTTGGGCATTAATAAAGGCAAATGGAATCGATGTAAGTTTAAATTGATAAATAGTTAAAATTAAACCTTATCGTTTTTTTCCTTTTTTTAGGTTTAATTCATTTCCAGAGTTGGCCGTACTACAAAGTTATGCCGGATTAAGTTACAGAAAAACAAAACTTGGATTATTTAGTCATTTAAATAAAAAGATATTTCAAACTACCGCTGGTTAATCTATGTGTCCGGCTGAGGGTTATTTTGTCCAGTCAATGTTTTTCCTCTCCTGTTATTTATTCAATGTTTCCCTATTTATATATCTTCGGGCCTTTAAGTACCCAAATATATATTTAGATAATCATTTATCTAACGATTCATTCAGATTTTAAAGTATTTCCCTAATCGGCTAGTTATTGGTTGCATTTTTTTCCTTTTATGTATGCAATTAGTTATTTATTTGTTAGACTATTTATATACTAAGTTAATTATTTGTTAAGTCAATAATATACCAAGTTATTTATATGTTAAATTATTTATATACTAAGTTATTTATTCATAAAGTTACTTATATATAAAGTTGTTTATGTTAAATTATTTAAATACTAAGTTATTTATTCATAAAGCTATTTATATATAAAGTTATTTATTTGTTAACTTATTGTTACGTTTTTCCTTTAATAAGCGCGTTTAAGTTCTTTTAATTGCAAATCCGAATAAAAACACACACTTATTTAACTTAACAAACTTTATTAATTATTTTGTTCACAATTATTAGTTACGAACAGAACCGTTTCTCAAAACAAACTCAACTAACTATACATGAGTCACCCCTTTTTATATTTCATAATTATTTCTAGATTTTTCCTGAACCTTCCCGTAAAAACTATTTATTATGTTCCAAAACCATTTCTAGAAATGACCGGGAGATTCATATAGGAATTATATTAAAATAACAGTTGTGTTGAAAATTATACATGCCAATTTTAAGTAACTAATATGACATAAAACTATAACTTACAAGATAACTTATAACTATAACTATACATAATTCTTAGATAATTTAACTTTCGTAACACTGCCCTCCACTTAAGCCTGTTCGTCCCGAATAGAATCAGATTCTCCTTTTTTATAATGGGCTAGTCGTTCTAGATGTACCACTTTCATTTTTGATCTTGGGCTCTTATATTTCTGGATCCAATACACCACGTCATTCAATTTCTTTATAACTTTATATGGGCCATCCCAATGAGTCTGCAGCTTTGGAGATAGTCCTTTCTCCCGTTGCGGATTAAAAAGTAAAACCAACTGGCCTTCTTTGAAGCCTACCGAATTTGCCGCTCGATCGTATCTGGCTTTCATCTTGTCACTGCACATCTTAATCCGGCTTCGCACGAACTCATGAAGTTCATTGAGGTTATTTTGTTCCTGTGATGTAAAGCCATCATTGTTTTCATCAGTTGGTCCAGGCTTAATGCCAAATTCTAGATCTCCAGGTAGTCTGATCTCCGTTCCAAAGACAATTCTGGCAGGTGAACGAGAGGTTGAGTTATGAACAGCTGATCTATATGCCAACAAAAACTTCGGAATGTGTTCATCCCAGTTTTTCTGATGTGTGCTTACTACTTTACGCAAGTGTTCCTCTAGTGTGCGGTTAAATCTTTCAACCATGCCATCGGATTGTGGATGCAAAGGAGTTGTTCTAGTTTTACTTATTCCGTACAATTCGCACATTTTTTTGAACACAGCAGATTCAAAATTTCTGCCTTGGTCAGAGTGTAATTCTATTAGAATTCCATACCGGTACACCCAGTTATTCAAAAATACGTCTACAACGGTTTTGGCTTCTTGATTTGGGATGGCATACACCTCTGGCCATTTACTAAAGTAATCGATAACTACTAACACATAACGGTTGCCGGCATCACTCACAGGAAAAAGTCCAGTTATATCCATTGCGATTCTCTCAAATGGGGCATCCGAATTGTACTGTTGAAGCGGTATCCGACTTCTCTTTGTTGGTCCTTTGGCGGCAATGCATTGGGTGCAATTTGATATCCAATCGGCCACAGCTTGTTGGCACCCAACCCAGTAGAAACGTTGTTTTAATTTTTCTAGCGTTTTTGTTACGCCAAGATGGCCACCACTAGGTCCGTTATGGAATTCATTTAAAACTTCATGTACTTTTGACGACGGCACCACAATGAGGTTCCGAACTGACTTTCCATCGGTACTTTCCCATGTACGGTAAAGGCAGCCATTTATCAACGATTCGGCCTTCTGCCTTCTTCTTTGGCCTTGAAAATTTTTTTTAATATAGGGTCAGCTTTCTGTGCCAATGACCAGTCTTCATTGGACTCTATCTGCAGTAGGCGAACTTCACAGTTGTATTCCTTTCCTTCAGCCTTTACACAATGCTTCCATTCCAGTTTGCAGGGTCGTCTTGACAGAGCATCCGCATTGCCATGTTTCCCACCTTTTCTGTGCTCAATGGTAAAATCATAACTTTGTAGGCGCTCAATCCAGCGAGCTATCTGACCTTCCGGATTCTTGAATTGCAGCAACCACCTGACTGCAGAATGGTCTGTTCTTAACTCAAAATGTTGACCATACAAATACTTGTGAAAATGTTTTACGCACTCTAGTACTGCCAGGAGCTCCCTTCGCGTCACGCAGTAATTTCTCTCAGGCTTCGAAAGTATTCGGCTGTAATAGCCTACGACCCGCTCTACGCCATTGACCACTTGGGCAAGCAAACCTCCAATTCCGTATCCGCTCACATCGGTATCATGCACAAATTTCTCTCCAGTTATGGAGTAAACCAAAATTGGTGCTGAGCACAATAGTTCCTTCAGTTTATGAAATGCTGCTTCCTGCGCTTCACCCCAGATGTATTTTTGCGCTTTTTTTAGTCAATTCGTGTTAACTTGCAGCAAAGTTTGGTACAAAGCGCCTGTAGTATGTACATAAGCCTAGAAAACTGCGTAATTCATGTAGATTCTTCGGACGAGGCCAATCCATTACAGCTTTTATTTTATCATCATCCGTTGAGATGCCTTTGGAGGTTACACGATGTCCCAGGTATTTTGCTTCCTTCTGAAACAGTGAACATTTCTTAGCATTTAGTTTAAGTCCTGTCATTGATATACGTTTCATCACCTCTTCTAGGTTTTTCAGGTGTTCATCAAATGTTTTCCCCATTACAATAATGTCGTCAAGGTACACCAAACATGTCTTTCGTTGAAGACCTTTTAACACCTGCTCCATTAAACGCTCGAATGTAGCCGGAGCATTGCAAAGTCCAAATGGCATCACATTAAACTGCCATAAACCATCACTTGCGCTAAACGCTGTTTTCTCCTTATCATTTTCCGTAATTTCCACTTGCCAATAACCGCTCTGCAAATCCAATGTAGAACACCATTCCGCTCCAGCTAACGTGTCCAAGGTATCATCAATTCTAGGCAATGGATAACTATCTTTTTTCGTGACGTCATTCAGCTTTCTGTAGTCTACGCAGAATCTGGTACTTCCATCTTTCTTTTTAACCAAAACCACTGGTGAGCTCCAAGGACTTGATGACGGTTTAATAACTCCGTTCTTTTCCATCTCGCTAACCAGCTCTTTTACTTTATTTCGATTTGCTAGAGGAATGCTTCTTGGCGCCTGTTTTATTGGCTTAGCTTCGCCTGTGTTGATTTCGTGTTTCACGATTGACGTTCTGCCTTGGTTTTGCCCTTTCAAAGCGAATACAGAGGCATATCTTCTTAGTTGTTGTTTGGCCTTATTTTTGCAAGGCGGTGTTAACTTTTCGGTCCATTTTTGCACATGTTCCTCTAGTGACTCGTGGTCCCTGCTACTTCTCCTGGCTGCGCCTTGATGCTGCTCGTAATTAATTATTGCCTCTGTTGAAGTACATTGTCCAATCTTGAAGTTCTGCGTAAGGACTTTTTCACTGCTGGATAAATTTAATACTCTCACGGGAACTAGACTCTTGCTGGGTTTTACGAGGGCATTCGCTGTTACGATATCTCCTTTAACTTCTGCTGGCTCTACCACCCACAAACTGTTGTCCTCACAATCTCCCTCCATTCGCGCCCATACTAAGGTTTCTCATTTGGGTGGCAGTCTTTCACGTTGAAGGGCGACTAGCTGTCTTGCATGGGCCTTGGTTTCGTAGCCAACTTCAAGGGGTATTTCCTTCCACATTACGCCAATACATAATTTGCTGACCCATATCCAATTGAATACCATGTTCGATCATAAAATCTGCGCCAATGATTACCTCGTCTACAATATCAGCCACAATAAATACGTGATGGGCGATTGCATTGACCATACTTTTGTTTTGTGCTTTTGTTTTTCCATAGTGGCAGACTCGCCCGTAGCTGTTCGCAGACTTACCCCGCTTAGTGGTTCGATTGATTTTTGTATTAGATCGGACCTTATAATAGAATGTGATGCCCCAGTGTCCTCAGTAAGAATGCGTTTTTGACCGTTAATGTAACCACAAGCAGTAAGATTCCTGTTACTCCGTTGCACTACTGATATAGAGATTGTGGGGCCCTCAGATGTGGAAGCTAGCCCATGCCCCGCAGTGCTAGCTTTTTTTAGTTTAAAGGTGATTCTTGTGACGCCTGGTGATAAGCAAGTTGGTTGTTTTCTGGTGGCGAAGAAGATCTTGATCGTCGTCTTGGTGCTTTGCAGTTTCGCTGAATATGGCCAGTTTTACCGCAGTTATAGCATTTTACTTTGTTTTTACCTTGCTTCTCGCCCAAAGCATGCAAAACTGCCTCCTTCATGCTTCTCATTTCCTTTAGAATATCTCCTTCGTCTTCGGCTGCAATATCGAGCTTGCGCACCTTGCATATATGCGGTTTTGAAATTATTCTAGCGGTTTCCTGTGCCAGGGCAAACGATACCGTCTCTGCAAACGATGGCTTCTGTGATGCACATACCGCTAGTTTTACATCAGCATCCCGTATACCGTTAACAAATGCCTCAGTCTTAAAATGTTAATTACGTTGGTGTTGCAAGTGCCGCAACACCATTGCCTCATTCGGACCTCATTGGATACTGATGGCTCATATGGGGGATCATCAGGTGCATGATATGTCGGAGCAGTCGTAGAAGAGAAAATATCTGGGCTAGAAGCTTTTGGCACAGGAATGTGGTCCGAATGAGGCAATGGTGTTGCGGCCACTTGCAGCACCAACGTAATTATAGGATTTTCTTATCCTTTTTGCGGCTCCTTTATTCGCACATGCATAGCAATTCAATGGATTGTGACCTTCGCCAGGATTAGTCCAAGTCATTGGGATACCGAATGGCATACTTTCACGTCTTCTATTTTTCCAATCCATTAGACGGTTGTAGCAGCTTTTACACACTATATTTGGTACCCAATTTTCGTTCACTATAACATTTTGGTTGAAGTACATCTCGTATGTTTGAACAAAATCAGTACTGAAATTTCCCCTTTTTTTATGTGTTGAGACATATTGACCACAGCAGTAGCAAAAGCTATTTATATCTGCCTTGCACAGTTTCATATTCTGTTCTCTTTTGTTCACTTTTAAAAAACTGGATAAAAATCACTTTTACTGTTCGCGTTCGTCGGCACTTGTTGAATGACAAAAATCACAAAACCAGTGTGAGAAAGAGAAGAAGTGAACATCACAGAACCAGTGTTGCCACATCAATATTTCTCTTTTAGCACAGTATAAAAATATGAGAGAGTTCGGCTTGTGAGTGTCAATGTTTTCTCCAAATAATGTTGTGCATATCTGGAGAAAATTTTTGAAATTCATACATTTACCGAATTGTGAATAAATGAGAAACGCGTGCATAGATTTTCATGACCAACGCCTTTTTTTGCTCATGAGTTATGTGACTTTACGCGAAAGTAATAAGTTTTTAGGCAAAAAATACTTTTTTCCCTTCATACATTCATTTTTAACTTCGAAAGTGCTGCACATATAGGAAAACGGTATAGAAACAGATTAGAGAAATTGTAATTCTTAATTTTTCTAAATTTGTTTCTTCAAAATCGGACAAGTGGTTCTCGAGTTATGTTAAACTACGTTTTTGCCAAAATGTTACAACTAAGCGAAAAAACATCAAGATAAGGAAAAAATTTAAAAGGTCATAAAAAAAACTGACACATACGAACGCCAAACCC
The DNA here is from genome assembly GCA_963931875.1 of Pollenia griseotomentosa. Lineage (NCBI taxonomy): Eukaryota > Metazoa > Arthropoda > Insecta > Diptera > Polleniidae > Pollenia > Pollenia griseotomentosa. The sequence goes on from OZ007561.1 coordinate 20,561,120, forward strand.
TTTGAGGGTTTTACTATACTGACCTAGTACCATCCCCCTGACCTGGAATTTCTCACCCCCCTGATTTTCTGTTGTACTGTGTCATTGCTACCCACCGATTACTTTATGGTGGTGTTGTTGTTTTTTTTTTTTTTTTGTTGCAAACCACAAAAAAACGTGGCGATTGTGACAGGCTAGTGGTTCCAGGTAAAAACGTGGTCATGATGGTATTGGCTAGTGGTTACAGGTAAAAACCTGGTGTTGATGGTTTGGCTAGTGGTTACAGGTAAAAACGTGGTGATGATGGTAGGCTAATTAACCGAACTCAAGATTCCCCGTACTTTAGAGTAACCATCACACCCGCTTCGATTTTCAATTTTCTTTCCTGGCCAGCTGAACTATTTTTCAGTTTTTCTTTAGAATTTTATGTTAATTTTTATGACCGGCACACTACCTTGTACAACCACGTATTTCCAATATAGATTGTTGGACACTGGGTATTTATTTTACTAAAAATTTATAATATTAAATTATTTTCTTTTCTTCTTTTACAATTTTGAGTTTTGTGTTAAACTCTCTTCCACGAGGTTTCACAAAAAACTCTATGTTTGAAATTTTTGGGTTTTTTCTTTTTTTTATTCTAATTACCTAGCGCGTTTTTGAGTTTTCCTTTTTGTATCTATTTAAAACTCTGCCACTTACTAAATGAACCTTTTAGAGGGTGATCACACCATTTTTAAACCGCCGGCTATTCAATTTCGACGTCCCATTGTTGTCGCTGGTACGGAGTAAATGTTAGAGTTGTATTCCCTTTGGAACTATTTTTCAACTCTACATTTGCGCCAGTGTTGGTCGTCAGAGATGGGAGTTTGGGAAAAAAAAACTTATTCAAGATAATGTTGAAAGAAAAACGTCTAAACCGCCACACAGGCTACCAACACTTTCAAATCAGAATATATATACTTTATAGGGTGTAGGACCTTCGGTGAAGGGTATAAAAACAAACTTAAATTTGAAAAAGAGTAATTTTTGGGATTTCAGTATTTTGGTATAATTCTGCTATTTCTCAACCGATTTGACAGATTTATATACCGACGTGTTTAAGAAGAAACTTCCCAGTTATTTGGTTATAAAACTTGGACTCGGGAAAATCTAGGGTTCGCGAAAATGGGTATTTTTCAAAAAAAAAATTAATATTTTGGTCATAACTTTTTGGTATCTGAACCGATGGGAGGTACCACGCCCACTTCTCCAATCCCGCCCACATTTTGTGGGATGGTGTGTATTTATAACCTTAATGTTTGTACCTAATTTGAAAACTTTGGCTCTTGCCGTTCTACAGATATACAGAAAAAAGTAATAAAAATACAACAACCACAAGGGATTTTTTTGGAAAAGTTAGAGGCAGTCGTGGTTTTGTGGTCATATCTCAGTCATTGTTGGACCGATCTGGCTGAATTTTAACAGCAAGAAATGGTGGACTATATGTGACATAAATGTAAAACAACCTAGCCGCTATCATGTCTGGAGTCTCCGGAAAACATATATCAAACGTAAGACGGACAGACGGACGGATGGAAAGACGGACGGACATCGTTAAATCCACTTCTCTCCTCATAAGGACCCAGAATATATATACTTTATATGGTCTAAGACTACTATTGTAGAAATTACAAACGGAATGCCAAACTTATATACATATACCCTTTTCCACCTGTGGTGAAGGGTATAATTATTTTATTTTATTTTGCTAGTTCAGTTTTATTTTTATTTATGGCCTAAGCTACCAGTAAAATGAGCATAGGAATAGCTTGTCCCTTCAACAATTAATTTCAGTTTATCAATAGTATGAAATGGGAATTAAGCACATTTAAACGAAACCTTGTTAATTAATTTTTTGAATTCCAAGAAAAACTTTGATAAAACTTTATTTTATTTTATTTTATTTAGAGCCAATGGTTATAATTTTTAGGTTTGTTTACTCTAGATCTGGCGACAATGCTGTAATTTTTAACAACCGCTAAAAATAGCTTAAAGTGTGTTAAAACGAAATTAAATCAGTAGGTATAAATGTATAATGCAATACAAGCAAAATAGTGTTATTTTTGCCTAAAATATACATTTTAAACGTAAGGCGTACCACTGTGCTCTGCTTAATACATATAGGTAGAGAAGAAGACCGAGCCTTTAAGTTCTAGTAACTCGTACATAAATCTTCAAAATTATTGTCCATTTACAAACATTAAGGAAATAGCCAAAAAGTTCTAGTCAACCGACCAAAGAAGCAATTTACAAGGCATACTATTATGAATTTTAAGTAAAACTTATTCAGATTATTGTATTCCAGATAGTTTTAAATGTGATCTGTAGGTTTTACTTAAGTCGAAAAACATTAACCCTAAATTCATATAAGTCAAAGAACAAAATTTTGACATATTTGGAATATCAGAAGAACAGATGGCGAAATATTGCATATTTTTGTGCGGATTTTAATGAATCTGGAGTAAAATATACCCTAAGACAACACAGTGCAAAAAGTAAGATTAATGCACAGTGCACTTGTGGTCAAATTCACCTCAAACTTTGAAAAAATTATTAATTTGAATTAAATAAATATGTTAAATAAAGTTCGGGTTCGTACCTTCTTAAAAATTTACCGAAGATTGGGTTTGGTATGAAATCTTATCCAACTTTTTTAAAAAATACAAAAAAGCTGGTTTAAATAAAGTACATTTAACAAAATACCAACAAGTTCTGATTTTAAAACAAATTTCAATTCATATATTCTTAAGAAATTATTATTGTACAGCGTGGATCTGTTGAAATATTTTATCGAGAAACAAGTAGAGAGAATTATATACTCCTGTAATTTCATATGATTTAATTAAAAACCAAATTAATGGTTGTTACAACGGTTTTGACCATTTTATATAACCCATTTATTTATTTATTTATTTATTTGTGTCTTTCCTATGCAACAAGATTAAATCTTATTATTACAGCATAGAAATTTTAATTAGAATAAACATATTGATTATAAATTATTCTAGAGAGTTTACATATAAATACTTATAAATTAATTAGTTTAAAGAAAAAAAAGATTATTATTCAAAAGTGATGTGAAATTGAAGAATTAAAATGCAGAATCTTTGTCTAAATACACGAAGAATATGATAAATAACAATATAAAAGTTAAGTTGTAGAATACAATTTTAAAATTTCTTTTTTAAACTTGAATGCGTTACTATTTTGCTGAATGTTGTGAGGTAATGAGTTCCAAAGTCTGATAGTTCCGGTGAAAAAATGCCAGGAAGAAACAAGAGTTCGGTATCTCAAACCCATAGATACTGACTCACGCTTAAAGCTTTTGTCTGGATTTAAATAAAATTTTGTTGTTGTTTTTATTAAAAATTAACTCATAGACATAATAGCGCTTTGAATAGAAAATATTTTTCCAAAGCATCGCTTTCTAAATTTTACACGATGTCGAAAGAACTATTTTTTTTCGTACACCTAGATTAGAAACAAAAACAAAGTTTAAGAATTTGTTTTAAATATACACGTGCGAAAGAAAGAATTCTGTCGACATCGTAAAATAGACAGTTAACCTAATTAATGCACAAAGATTGAAACCTAAATCTCATGAAATTTGTTTATTTATTATACACTTGTGTATACAGTTATTAAAAAAACTATTAATTTATTAAGATCTGACTCAACTTTATAACAAGAAGAACAATTTAAGATAAACATGATCTTAATGTTGGCAGACAAATATAAAAAGACGGCAGCACTTTAAACTAAAATCAAATTTTGCGATAAAATAAATAAATATTTTTCCAATTTTTATTTCACTAATTCAAATAATTAAAAACTTTAATGCAATACAAAAATCATAGCACAAAACGTGGACTTTTTATAGACATAAACAAAAGTTTGACATAAAACTAGACAAACAATACCAAAGCAAGATATCCTCTTGGGATTTTAGTCACCAATTAACCCTTAACTGCTCTGCCTTACTTTTTATTTAGGTATCATTAAAAACCCATTTTAGAACCGCAAAAAGCATATCTTTGTGCAGGAAACACGTTTAATTAATATATTTAGCTACTTCTAAATTAACCAGTTCCTGACCAACATTCTTAGGAGGATATCAAAAGAAACAACTAAAAAACAAAATGCAAGTTAACAATTATAATTTGAACGATTTATCAAAAAATATCTTACAAAAAATCTTTTCGAGAATTTAGTTCAGTGTATTACTTGCGTGAGACAATTTTATTCGCTATATAAGACTTTTCTCAACGACTGCTAAACGCGATTGGGTCACAGCTTGCACATATCGCTCGGTATTTTGCGACTGACAAGGAGACTCAGAAAAACTGCTTATTCATTTGAGTTCAATTATATTATTATTTTAGGTAAACTACTGGGCTTATATTTTTTTTCATAATTTTTATAAATGCTTATTGCATCTTTAAAGATACAACCAAGAAAAACAATGTAGTTTCTTTTTTTTTTTTGCAAAATTAAGAAAACGTATAAAATACTGGTAAGACCCTTTTTTTCAATACGGTGTTGACTTAAATAAAATAAATTTTAATGCAGAGCAATTTAATAATTTTTTTAGCAATTTTTTTTTTTACCTTAAATATTTTCACTTCAGTACTTATTTTTATACCCTTCACCACAGGTGGAAAAGGGTATATATAAGTTTGTCATTCCGTTTGTAATTTCTACAATATTGATCTTAGGCCCTGTAAAGTATATATATTTTGGGTCCTTATGAGGAGAGAAGTTGATTTAACGATATCCGTTAGTCTGTCCGTCTGTCCGTCTTACGTTTGATATGTGTTTTCCGGAGACTTCAGACATGATAGCGGCTAGGTTGTTTTAGACTTATGTCACATATAGTCCACCATTTCTTGCTATTGAAATTCAGCCAGAACGGTCTTAAAATGGCTGCGATATGAGCAAAAAACGACGACTACCTCCAATTTTTTCCAAAAATCCCTTGTTGTTGTTGTATTTTTTTATTTCTGTATATCTTGAGAACGGCAAGAGCCAAAGTTTCCAAATTGGGTACACACATTAACGTTATCAATACACAGCATCCCACAAAATGTGGGCGGGATTGAACAAGTGGGCGTGGTACCTCCCGTACAAAAAATATCAAAATTGTATAAAAACCTGATTTTTTGGACTGTCATATGAGCTATGGTTACGCCTTTTATATCAAAAGATCGGAAATTTTTAATATAAAATATTTTCTGAAAAACTCGGAAAAATCGGTTCAGATACGAAAAAGTTATGACCAAAATATTAATTTTTTTTTGAAAAATACCCATTTTCGGGAACCATAGATCTTCCCGAGTCCAAGTTTTATAACCAAGATAACTGGAAAATTTCTTCTTTAACACGTCGGTATATAAATCTGTCAAATCGGTTAAGAAATAGCAGAGTTATGACCCAAAAATTACTCTTTTTATAATTAAGTTTGTTTTTTATACTCTTCACCAAAAGTCATATACCCTATAAAGTTTTGGGTATTCTGGGTCCTTATGAAAACCGAAGTTCAAATCCAGTTGTCCGTTTCTGTGTCAACTGTGTTGAGTTTTGAACTGTAAACTGATCATATTTTCGTTTAATGATATTCATAAAACGTTCCTTCATGGTCCAGTTGTCTAGGGGGTTTGCTTAGGTTAGAAACTGTGAGTCCCTGGTTCGAATCTTGTTTTTTTCAAAAAGAAAATTTTTTTTTTAATTTTTTTATGTTCTGAAACGATTTAAAAAAATATTTACCAGTTTTAACTTTTTAAATTTAATTTATAATGAAGTTTTATGTATTGTATACATAGTTGGGCACATTCCAGTACCAGTAAAATTTCAATTACCAGTAAATTGTTTTACTGGTAATTGAAATAAACTTCAAGTACCAGTAAATTTTTAATGGTAATGAAAATGAAATTCCATTACCAGTAAATTTTTACTGGCAATTAAAAAAAATAGCAGTACCAGTAAAAATTTAATAAAATTAAAAAAAAATGTATGCATATTCAAAAAAAATATATTTTTTTAGAAGTTTATATTAATGTAAATTATATTGGACCGTTAGAACTACAGTTTATCACTTGTTGCATTCACTGATGCCAGATTTGACGAATTATCTTAATTTTGATGATTTTTTTTATCTTCCAATCTGGCAAAAGTGGTTGCATTTATTAAAAAATCAGAAAAACACGGTAGGCACGTGTCATTATTGGATAAGTCCGACCATATGATGCCCTTCTTTAGGTTATATGAATACGAGTCATCGATCACTTTTAGTTCGATTATGCATTTTTTTACACGACAAAATTACTATTTATTTTTTTCTAAAAATTAATTTTTTTTAACATTACAAAATATACTGCATTACTATTTCCATTACCAATAAACTTTTACTGGTACTGCAATTTTTCATATTATTACCAGTAAATGTTTACTGGTAATGTAATTTTTGTTTAATTAGAAATAAATATTTACTGGTACTGGAATTTAATCTTCATTACCAGTAAAAATTTACTGGTAATTAAATGAAAAATTGCAGTACCAGTAAAAGTTTATTGGTAATGGAAATAGTAATGCAGTACTTTTTTAATGGTTTTTGCCCATCTATGATTGTATATGTGTATGTTTATGTTGAAATTATTTAGGTTTTGTCTAGTTGCTCTGTATTCTGCTCGCGCAATGGTGAAGGGTATATAAGATTCGGCACAGCCGAATATAGCACTCTTACTTGTTTTTGAATCAATTTTGTTTAGGAATTTTCAAAATTTTTTCTTTTCAATTTTATTATTGGGAAAAATTTCAATTTGTTAAGAAGTTTAATTTATATAAACATTTAAAAAAAAAATATATTTTAATTGTGATTTTGATAGTTTTATTTATTTGAATTGATGTTAATGGAAAGGTATAGTTTTATACATATAACCAGGGCTGTGCAGTCGGAGTCGGAGTTGAGGAGTCGGAGTTGAGGTTTTTGTGCCGGAGTCGGAGTCGTAGTACCCACAAAAACTCGCGACTCCAAAATAAAAATTATTCGAAATTGACGATGCAATATTTCAAATATCGGTTTGCAATTTTTAAGAATCATTTTTATGCTATAGTAACCCATTTAAAAGCTAATGCATTAAAAAAGTTAGAGTGCTATATTCGGATGCACCGAATCTTTAACACCCTCCATCGACACTTAGAATATATGAGAGCTATAAATTTTTAAATAATCTTTATAAAACGGACGTTGGTATAAAAATTGGTTCCGGTTCAAACTAATTGTACTACAATCAGAGAGTGTTATCCTTTTTTTCCGAGCAATTCGAACTAACTTGAATAATATATCACGATTCGTAACAGTTTATGCCGAACTAAAATTATTTTCAGGAGGGACATTTATATTATCCCATGGCAGCCATGCCATTTATCAAGTTTTCCCTTTTTTTGCAAGTTTTTTGATCTAGTCTATTTGAGTGATATTGAAGAAGTTAATTATGAATAGCTTGAGCTTTAATTTTAGAAACATAATTAATAGAAAGAGCAAAATATTGAAAATTTTCGCGAGGGCGTATTCAAAATAAAAACATTTTTAGATTCAATTCTTATATATTTTTAAATAAAATGAATTCTATATACTTTTTTCATTTAATTATTTAACAGTAATATAAAAAGCCTTACAACATGTTTTGGTTTTTTCTATTAAAAATGTTGGCACTTTTGTAAAAAAAAGGTTTATTTCAGAAATAAGAGGTTTTTTTTTTTAAATAAATTATTGACGGATCATCACGAAAGCCTGTGTAGTGATTTCCGTTATTAAATATCTAAATGGAACAAATTTCAATACAGTAGTGAAATTTGTTTTAGCGCTTAAAGTGCTTTTCAGTAAGCTACTTAATATGGGATCTAAGGTAAATATGGACCGATCATCAGAAAATTGCATGGTATTATTTCTAGCCATATGAATTAAAATTGGATCAAATTTTACAACATCTATAGCTGCTACGGTTTTAGGTGTATTTAAATAATTTCCTAGAGTGAGCATTATATGGGGTATTATATAGCAAATTATGAACCGATCTTCACGAAATTTTGCAGTGTCTTATAAAACTTTGACGTACCAAATTTGATTATGATAGCGATATTTATTACGTTTTCATAAATTTTAGTATTTTATATAGGGCCTATGGTAAAATATGGACCAATCTTTACGAAAGCACATTTATATATGATAGCAATATTTATTACGGTTTTAGAAGTACATTATGGCACCTTTTACTTAATTTTTTGTAATAAAATTGTTAATTTTTAATTGTGGTGCTTCTACATTTTGATTGATAACTATGATCCTACTGATCGGATTTTGCTGGATGTCACTCCCAAACTGCTTATTATAGCTAGAAGTAATTTGACACCAAGACTGAACTTTTGTTTTAAGTTTTTCGAAAGTGAGCGTATTTTGAACAGACGGACATGGTTAAATCGACTTAGAATTACTCAAGAAACCAGGTTTATTAGATGAATAATAAAAAAGTTTCACATGGAATGACAAACTTAGTATACCCTCATGGATTTTTAGTATACATATACGTGCTTACATATGTATGAATGTTTAATAATTTTAACGTTTGAAAGGTGATTTTAAATTTAAAAATAGATCAATTTTAAGACAAAAAATTAACAACGTAATGTTTTTGCAAATGTTTTCGTAACAGCGATAAGTCCAATTAAGAAAACTGAAATTATGCTTGTATAGTTATTATTAATTTTATATTAAATTTTTTGTTTGTTTAAAAATTAACAATATTTAAACATACTTACTATAGTTTTCGGATTATTTAAGGTACGGATCAAGGATTAAATGGGGCTAGAGTTAAGTGTTTGGCACTTGAACAATCCGTATTTAAATCAAGCATTCTGTACTTGATTTAAAAAAATCTGTAATTACCATACTATTGACACAACTTTGCCTTGGTTAAGTGCGGATGGATTAATTTTTCTTGTGACTGTAACAATTCAAAAATTATTATTGTACATAACTTTCTTTAAGTATATAATTAAATGAATTAAAGAAAACATTATTTTTTTTAATGTTTATCACATACATATGCACGCTAAGCGTATTAAAAAAAATATTTTGAGTTGAATGAATATACATATGTATATGTTTGTATGTATCTATTTTATTCAAAATATTTTACTGCCATTTCATAAAAATACAATAATTTTGCTTAAAATGTTTTTTAAACAAAAATTTCTTATCAAATTTTTTCTTAAAACACATTTAAAATTTTAATAAATGGTTTATGAATACTGCTCGCATGTGCTATTACCAAATGAAAGGCGATGGACTGAGCGCTTTTCATATAATTTTTACTACATAATCAATCGCCTGTCATTTGGAAACAGCACATTAATGTTTGCATACGCTAATTTCTTTTCAAAAACGGTAATTTTTAGAAGGCCGTACGGTAATGAGAAAATAAAAATTAACATCACTGAGTCTCATATACATTAAGCATCAAGATTATAGTCGGAGTCGGAGTCGTGAGTCGGAGTCGCACTAAAAAAATTTCAGTGTTTGGAGTCGGAGTCGGAGTTAGTACTTTTTTCGGCCGACTCCACAGCCCTGGTTTTTATCAAGAATAAAAACTGGGAATTAAGCACGAATAACAAAATCTTTTAAATGTTTGATTACGCTTGTGAGGCATTGGATATTTCCATTCACTTATACCTTGCGGTAATTTTAAATTTTGCACTTTGATATTTTTATTTTATTTGAACAAGTTACCTTTGACATTTATTTCCCTTTGTTTTTTTTTTTTTGAAATTTTTGTGATTGTGCTGTGAAAATTTAAAAAGCTAGTTTGATTTGGTTTTAAATATTTGTTTTTTTGCTTCTTTAAAAAATTAATTTTTTTGTGTTATTGTGCTGCAAATTAAAAATTAATTTATTTTAACTTGGATTTTTGTTTCCTGAGGATTTGTAGGAAAATTCGAAACATTTTAATTCCAAAGCTTTATTGTGTCATTTTTTTGTCGGAAGCCCAATTCCTATTTGGAAATTGGGGAAAAACATTTCCTTGTTTGTGGCAGAATTTAGCTCTATTGGATTCAATTCAACTACAAGTTCGCTAACTTTGTTTTACATACTTGGATTGGTACATAGCGGTGCGAAACGCCACCTTAAGCACTTGGACCTCTAAATATCCGTCATATACTATATTTGTTCCTGGGTTTCTTTCACTTTATTAAAATACACGAAAACACTTTTTGCTATAATTGTGTAACAACCTACGGATACCAGATTTTTTCAAATTTATACAGGTCATTAAGTTAATGACCTGTCTGTCAACCCTACCGGACGAGTCATAATTTTATTCTTTTACCCGGATAGTACAAACTTAATTACATTTTTCCCCCTTTAAATACATTTTTTTTGCTATTACGTTTAGCAATAACCATTAACATTTGCATGAAAATCTTGAGTATTATTATATTTAATTTCTTAATCAATTCAAAATAATGTAATTTTATTTTTAAATATTTATTTTCTTTAAAATCATATTGTTTTTTTTATAAATTTCTTTTGTTTCAAATGTTAGTTTATATTAGTTTTGTTAAAATCCAAAACAAAAATCGTGTATTCTTAATGTTAATCTAACATTTCAATTTTTCATTAACACCGCAAATTAACATTATACATTAGTATTAACATTGAGTGAAAATATATCCAATATTTAAAATTTAACACTAACAAAAATATTAAAACCCAATTCCATCGACATCAGGCCTGAAGTCAACGTGGGACAAGCATGTGGTGAGTTAAATGCCAAATTTATTTTCACTCTCAATTCTTTTGTTTTTTTTATTATTTTCATTGAATATAAATTTAAATTTTGTTTATTGTTCATAACATCAATATAGTTATGTTAATACCATAACAATAATTTGAAAGTAAAATTGAAATAATATGTTAATAACATAAAATATTTTTTATTTTTTTATGTTATTAACAGTAACACAGTTAACATAATATTTGAATAATAATTTTTGTTTTTTTTTTGGATTATAACATTTTTTTTTTTTTTTTTGCTATTAAAATTTGTTAACATTTTGTTTTGTTTCGTATATCGTCGGTCACAGGTTGACAACTCTTAACATGTTTTTTTGTACTTTTCAGGAGACAAAAAAAAACGTTATTACTCCGTTACTAAACCGTGTTGGAAGTAAATAAAAAAACCAAAATTAGTAGGAGATATTTATTGTAAGATGGTGTAAAAATATAAATGAAACGTACTAACATGCAGAAGGACAGACACAGTCTTTTGGCATCAAAAACCCGATTCGATTTTTTTGCGAGTTAAGAGTTGTCAACCTGTGACCGACGGTATCATACATTTGAAACAATTTATTCTTACTACCGTTATCAGTTATATAAATTTTTATGTTTTCATAATACTTTATAATCAGTATTTTCAATGTTAGATTCAAACAAAAATAAAATAAATTATGTGGACAATATGGATGGTTAAATTTTAGTTTTTTTTTATTTCACGAAAAGTTAAGGTCATTTAGTATTTGGGCAGTCTTGGGCTATCTGAGAATACAAAGCATAGATAGTATGGTTGGCAGGGTTAAGACATTTTGAAGGGGGACTTACACCTTAACCTCTTCAACTAGTTAGCTTCACTCCATTTTCTTTAGTTTATCTTTTATGTTTTGTTTTTTTTTAGTTTTCTTTCTGTTTCTTTTGGTCGGTTTTATATAAAAGCTACCTAATTTTAAATTGTTTGTGGTGAACCGTAATTAAACTCGATAGAAGCAAGAACCATCTCAATTTCCATGAGCACGGCCGGTATTATTAGGTAGCAAAGCACCTTGAGAGTTAGGCCTTTACGGTGGTTCGTTACATATATATAATTTAAATGGCGCCATCAGCAGATATATCTTAACTTTAAGTTAGCAACTTTTAATTCTCATAATTTCATCCTTTTTGCTGATGCTTCGCAATAAACATCACAAAATTCCGTGTAATCGACTTTTCTTCATCTTCTCTTATTTATCATACTATCTTCTATTGTGGACCTATTTAATTTGTTTTTGGATTTTAGAGTTTCTCTTCAGGGAAGGTTTAACCAAATGGTTATTAGGTAATTTTTTTTTCTTCAGGTACTTGATTGTGTATGGATTTTTAATTCCGAAAACATTTTCGGACTTATACCTATGGAATCTGGTACTTCATTTTGGATATTTATTGTTTTTTTTTTGTGCTAAAATTTTGCAGAGTTATTCAGATTTTTGATACTTATTTTCGTATATCGGTCTCTTACTCTCGCCTCATTGTGTTTCTATTGTATTTTTTTGGTTAGGAATTGAGATTTTTACATTAGATTGTATACTCGTTTTTAATATTTTAAATCTGTTTTTCTTCTTCTTATTCTGTTTTTTTTTGGAGCGAGTTCTAGTATTTTTGGTTTTTTTTCCATTGTACTGTTGTGTTTCTTTTTTTTTTTTGTTCTTTTTCTGCCTATATTCTTTGTTGTCCTTAACTGAGTAGTGAAATTGTGATTACATTCGTTTATTTTTCGTATTTTTTATTAATTGCTTTAAATAATGCCTGTTACGAGAAGCCAGGAGAATTTAATGAGTATGGAACAACCTACAAATTGTAGTTTCACAATTCCTGTAGGTGAACCTAATATTCAGGGTGGTTCTCAGGGTCATTCGAGAGGTAGACCTCAAGCTAGTAGCAGTCGTGCTACAACTGTTGGTGACAGTAACCAACAACAGATTACCCAGCTATTAACAGATTCGATGGTTGCATTTAGGGGTGAGATGACTGAGTTTATCAGAAATGAACTTAGATCTATGGTTCAGGGCATGAACCTAGGTGGTAATGTAGATTCCCCTCGTATTCAACCACGTGACAATGATTTACCTCATTCTACTCCCGGGTCGAATCCATCACGGGAGCCGATTTTGGGGGAGAAAATTTCAAACATTATTCGCAACTGGCGGGTTAAATTTTCCGGATATGACGACAAAATGACGGTGGATGAATTCATTTATCGAGTAAATGTACTGACTACAAATAACCTGGGTGGCGACTTTCACCTATTGTGTAAACATGCACATGCTTTATTCGACGGCAAAGCCTTGGATTGGTACTGGCGTTACCATAGACATGAAAGCGAACTGGACTGGTTTTCTTTGACAAGGGCTTTGCGAGACCAATACAGAAGTGACTCTAATGACTTTGATATTATGGAGGACATTCATAGACGGAAACAAGGGATGGGGGAAAGTTTTGACGATTTTTATGACAGTATTTCTGTTTTGACTGACAGACTGAAAAATCGGCTATCTGACGCTAATCTGTGTGCCATATTACTTCGTAATCTCAGATATGAGGTCAGGCACGGGCTTATTCATTTCGAAATTTCGAGTGTAGCTCAACTTCGTCGTGAGGTAAAGTGTCATGAAAGGTTCATAAAGGACGATCATGGGCATGAATCTCAAAAGCTAGTAAAGGGACGTATAAATGTCGTTGACGCGTCGAATGCGGAGGAAGTGGTTGTTTGGGGGGGATGCTGTTCCGGTTTCCGAGATCTGTGTAGTTCGTGACGACATTACATGTTGGAACTGTGACAAGACTGGACATAACTATTATGACTGTTTGGACGTACGACGTATTTTTTGTTACGGATGTGGCGCGAAGGACACCTACCGACCTTCTTGTCCGAAATGTGGTATAAGACCACAGGGAAACGGACAGAGGGATGTCCGTCGGAAATAAAGCGGACATCCTTGATTAACGAAAATAACACACCTGCTGGGACGAATGTAATTAAAACAGACCCTTCTACCTACGGGAAAAACCTTCATCCTCTTATGCGACCCTACCACGTGCGATTGATAGATTACCAAAAGGCCCGTCGAAGAATATTTGCGAATTTAGTGAACCATCGAAACCTAAGCGTTCAGCGGGACGTATTCGTGATTTTTATCGAAGATTGAAAAATCTTCGTTCTGTTGTTATATCACCTATCGTCACACAGGAAGACGACAGTAGACCTTTTGTGAATTTGAGAATAAATGACGTTTTATATTTGGCATTATTAGACAGCGGGGCAAATAGGAGTGTTATTGGCGGTGCTTTGGCCTCTGGTGTGCAGAAAACGAGTGAGTTTAGAAAATGCAATGGGAATGTTCGGACGGCAGACGGTCAGCGACAGAACATTTTAGGGACTGTGACATTGACTGTCACCTTTCAAAGACAGACGAAACCTATAGACTTTCTGATAGTACCAACGATTCAGCAGAATATTATTTGCAGCTTTGACTTCTGGACTCAATTTGGCTTAAAAATTTCTGTTCCAGAAATAAATCTAATTGATGGTGCTGAATCTGATCCGGATAAGCTTGTGTTGACACCAATTCAAAAACAACAGCTTAACAATGTGATTGCCTCTTTTCCCAATTCGGAGACTGAGGGCTTGGGATGCACAATACTTATTGAACACCAAATAGATACGGGCAATGCAAAGGCTATTAAGCAAAGATATTATCCAATATCACCTGCGGTGGAGAGGAAACTTTGTTTAGAATTATGTTAAATTTAGGTGTTATTGAGGAAGCTCCAAGTTCTCCGTGGTCATCTCCGACAGTTGTGATTATTAAGCCCGATAAGATAACGATGTGTGTAGACAGTAGAAAACTAAACTCCGTAACTATTAAAGACGCTTACCCAATTCCGAACATTGACGGACTTTTATCGAGACTTCCTTCAGTTTATTGCATTTCAAAAATAGATTTGAAAGATGCTTTTTGGCAAATTAAACTGGAGGAGAGCTCAAAACCAAAGACAGTTTCTAATCGGCCATTGTACCAATTTACAAGAATGCCGTTTGGACTGTGTAATGCACCGTAAACGTTGTGCAGACTTATGGACATGGTTATTCCGTATGACCTGAAAACACATGTTTTTGTGTACTTGGACTACCTTTTAATATTATCGACAAATTTTGACGAACATTTGACACATCTGATGGGGGTTGCTGCACAATTGAGAAAAGCAGGTTTAACGATAAATATCAAAAAGAGCAGTTTTGCTCTAAAAAGGGTTAAATATCTTGGATATGTTGTGGGGAACGGCACGTTACAAGTTGACGACGAAAAAGTTAAGGCAATACAGGACTTTCCGGTACCACAATCTATTCGACATTTGAGAAGATTTTTGGGAATGACAGGGTGGTACCGACGATTCATTCAGGACTATTCTACCTTAACTTTTCCACTGACGGAATTACTTACAAGGAAAAAGACTTTCAAGTGGACTTACGAAGCTCAGGTTGTGTTCGATAAACTGAAAACAAGACTGACGTCTGCGCCACTACTTGTGCATCCGGATATAACAAGCCTTTCATATTACAGTGCGATGCTAGCACATACGGCATAGGAGCAGTATTGGCCCAAGAGGACGACACCGAGACAGAAAGACCAATTGCATATATGTCCCAGAAGCTTAACAAAGCACAGCGAAATTACACAATTACCGAACTCGAATGTCTGGCTGTGGTGATGGCAATTGGAAAATTTAGGACATACATAGAAGGTCAGGAATTCAAGGTCATCACTGATCACGCAAGCCTTAAATGGCTTATGAGCCAAAGGGACCTTTCGGGTAGGTTAGCAAGATGGTCCTTGAAGCTACAGGGTTTTAAATTCACCATTGAACATCGGAGCGGAAAACAAAATGTTGTGCCAGATACTCTGTCACGTGCTCATGAAGGGGAGTCATTTATAGAGTCGCTAGAGTTGGATACACTACCTGCTATTGACTTAAACTCAGGCGCTTTTAAAAGTGCTGAGTATGCAAAATTACGCGACGATTTCTCTTTATCAGGGCTGCCAGATTACAAGGTAATCGATAAGTATATTTACAAGAGAGTTAACTTTCTATAGGGGAAGAGGATGTGACTGACTCTTGGAAACTTTTTGTGCCTTGGGAGTTGCGTCAAAGTGTTCTGGTTTCATCCCATGATGCACCGAATTCTGCACATGGTGGTATCACTAAAACTTTAGAGCAAATTAGGATGTATTTCTTTTGGCCAGGACTGGTGACGGACGTAAAAACCTATATTGGAAACTGTGATTTGTGCAAAACTTCAAAGACACCGACGATGACATTAAGACCACCTTTGGGAAAGATGGTGACGACGGAAAGACCATTTCAAAGGTTGAACATTGACCTTATCGGACCCTTACCAAGGACTAAGTCTGGACATATGGGCATATTGATAATTTTGGACCATTTTTCTTAATTTACGTTTTTGAAACCACTCAAGAAGTTCGTTTCGAAACATATTATTGATTATTTAAGAACGGAAATTTTCTACTGCTACGGTGTGCCGGAAGTTATCATTTCTGATAACGGATCTCAATTTAGGAGTAAGGATTTTTAAGCTTTCCTTAAGAAACATGGTGTACAACATGTGTTGACGGCTGTCCATAGCCCTCAATCCAATGCAAGTGAGCGAGTTAATCGGTCGATTAATGAGGCATTGAGAAGTTATGTGAGAGACGTAGACTACGGATTTTGGCTGAATCTGACTCTTTTGAGGAGCGACAGGATGAGTTTTATTTGATTCGTGATAAGATTAAGGACTTTATACGTAAAACCTATGACAAAAACGCACGAACGTATAATTTACGATCCAGGACGAACGATTTTGAGGTTGGACAGAACGTGTTTCGAGGGGCATTTAACCTAAGTTCTAGGGCAGAATATTTTAATGCAAAACTAGCTCCAGTGGGGGTGAAGGCGAGAATTTTCGCAGAATGGGACAGGTATATTATGAGCTGGAGGACCTGGATACAGGGAATAGAGGACGATATCATGCAAAGGATATCTGGTCCTAGACACGTTACTGAAATAATTTTACATAAATGCCTTTTCCAGCTCCAGTTTTGCAGGCATTGTTTTGGAAACTGTATCTGTTTTGTGAGGCATTGGATATTTCCATTCACTTATACCTTGCGGTAATTTTAAATTTTGCACTTTGATATTTTTATTTTATTTGAACAAGTTACCTTTGACATTTATTTCCCTTTGTTTTTTTTTTTTGAAATTTTTGTGATTGTGCTGTGAAAATTTAAAAAGCTAGTTTGATTTGGTTTTAAATATTTGTTTTTTTGCTTCTTTAAAAAATTAATTTTTTTGTGTTATTGTGCTGCAAATTAAAAATTAATTTATTTTAACTTGGATTTTTGTTTCCTGAGGATTTGTAGGAAAATTCGAAACATTTTAATTCCAAAGCTTTATTGTGTCATTTTTTTGTCGGGAGCCCAATTCCTATTTGGAAATTGGGGAAAAACATTTCCTTGTTTGTGGCAGAATTTAGCTCTATTGGATTCAATTCAACTACAAGTTCGCTAACTTTGTTTTACATACTTGGATTGGTACATAGCGGTGCGAAACGCCACCTTAAGCACTTGGACCTCTAAATATCCGTCATATACTATATTTGTTCCTGGGTTTCTTTCACTTTATTAAAATACACGAAAACACTTTTTGCTATAATTGTGTAACAACCTACGGATACCAGATTTTTTCAAATTTATACAGGTCATTAAGTTAATGACCTGTCTGTCAACCCTACCGGACGAGTCATAATTTTATTCTTTTACCCGGATAGTACAAACTTAATTACATTTTTCCCCCTTTAAATACATTTTTTTTGCTATTACGTTTAGCAATAACCATTAACATTTGCATAAAAATCTTGAGTATTATTATATTTAATTTCTTAATCAATTCAAAATAATGTAATTTTATCTTTAAATATTTATTTTCTTTAAAATCATATTGTTTTTTTTATAAATTTCTTTTGTTTCAAATGTTATTTTAAATTAGTTTTGTTAAAATCCAAAACAAAAATCGTGTATTCTTAATGTTAATCTAACATTTCAATTTTTCATTAACACTGCAAATTAACATTACACATTAGTATTAACATTGAGTGAAAATATATCCAATATTTAAAATTTAACACTAACAAAAATATTAAAACCCAATTCCATCGACATCAGGCCTGAAGTCAACGTGGGACAAGCATGTGGTGAGTTAAATGCCAAATTTATTTTCACTCTCAATTCTTTTGTTTTTTTTATTATTTTCATTCAATATAAATTTAAATTTTGTTTATTGTTCATAACATCAATATAGTTTGTAGTGTGTTTGTCACAATACATTACACCTACCCAAGAATACAAACAAAATTAAACACAAATTATATTTTTGTAATATAAAACCTTAAACACAATAGTGACACACTTTAAACATTTTTAAATCGAAAACAATGTATGACACATTTAAAGCGGCACTTGAAATAATATTCCTTACCACACATGAACACAAATGCTTGTGAATCAACAGAGGGTCAAAGCACTTGAAATATTACAATGCATACAATTTCACATGCATTTCAAACAATGTTAACAAAATATTGAGTGATAATTGGATCATGCCATATGCAACTCAAACAGAATAATTGAGTCAAATACTGACCAATGAAAACTGAGTGTTATAATTAATAGGTCATACAATGCGATAGAAAAGGAAAAACATAAAATTAGATTTAGAAATTGTAAATAGAAAATTTGTATAAATACCAGATAAATTGTCAAATAAAAATCAGAATACTTTTTAGTTTAAACCAAAATTAACTAGTCTTCTCAATATATTCTACCCGAGCACTCTAAAGGTGCTTAGAAGAACTAAAACGTGTTGCAGCTAGAAGCAACATTATAAAGATCTAGCACGAATACACCTCATATAAAATAAACACATTATATGGCGATCCTGCAGACCACGATCCTGCCAATTTCGAAGTTAATTTTCCTTTAATAATTGTTAGAATTCAATCAATTTCTTTATTCTTACGAATTTTTGATGTCGTTCGAAACAACTCCATCACAAGAGGAGATAGAAGAAATTTTTTCTAAGTATTATTTAGAACAATACATACTGTATAAGAAACTCCGCCAATTGGAACAATGGGAAAACAACAGTCCAAAGAAGAACAAAAAGTAACCATCAATGAGAACATTAACGGTGGTACAATCAGCAACAACCAAAATATGGAACTAGGCAGTCTTATTAGAATCGACACTTTTATCTTAATTTGTGTAATAACTACAATATATTTAATTTATAGATTAAACAAATATTTCAAAAATTATGTACAAAAGAAGGCTGTTGTACAAGTATAAAAAAAAAGAAAGTTTTTTTAATAAAAATTTAAATACCCTATGGAGACAATCTTCAGTAGATTAGAAAAACTAATTATAAATTTTAAGAAAGCAGGAGTTCGAGGTTATCGAGAATCAACACTATTAATTAAATTAGAAGAATTAGAATTACTTAAAAAAGAATTTATTGACTTATTGGAGGAAGGAATAGTAACAGCGGACATAACTAACAATACCGAAAAATTTGATAAGTACTATTTTAAAGCAAAGACACTATTTGAACAAGCCCTTGGTATAGAAAAACCCTTCTGTCTGAAACAAAAATTAGTAAATATGGCCAATTTTAATTTAGAAACCGCGATAAAGGTAATTCCTGAGTTCACAGGGAATTACAAAGAATTAAATACTTTCCTTACAATTGTAGAACTGGTCAACAATACTTTGGCATCAGACCAAAAACCTATACTATTAACATTTGTTTACAATGCAAAATTGACCAATTTGGTAAGAACATCGTTAGGAATATCAATACCAACAACTTTTGAAGAATTAAAAACGCTGCTTTCTAACAGATACAAAACAACAAAGACCGTTTCACACATACAGGCTACTCTTAGCACTTTTTCACAGAAAAGCATGAATGTAAACACATACCATGAGAAACTTTTAAATTTGATAGCCGAACTGAACGAGCTACAAATTAAAGAGATACAAAACTGTAATACTACACAGTCTGATACTATCAAACAGCTAAATGAAAGTTATGCATTAAATGTATTTAAAAATGGTTTGAATACAGAACTTAAACCAACACTTTTTGCATCTAGACCCAAGAATCTCAATGAAGCACTACAATTAGCCTTAGAACTAGAAAAAGAATTCTCTAGCAACAATGAACATGTGCTATATTTTTCGAATTATAGAGATAGAAAAGACAACAGAAGAAATACGAACAATAACAATAGGTACAACAACAATAATTATGATAACAGAGGAAATAATTTTAGCCCTAACAATAAGCGCTATAGCAATAACAGAGTGAATAATAATAATAATAATAATAATAATAATAATAATAATAATAATAATAATAATAATAATAATAATAATAATAATAATAATAATAATAATAATAATAATAATAATAATAATAATAATAATAATAATAATAATAATAATAATAATAATAATAACAGACCATTTAACAATAATAACGGACAAACAAATAATTACAATAACAATACAAACAGGAATAACGGAAGGAACAATTTTAATAATAACAACAACGGAACAAATCAGAGAAATACGAATGCTAGCAACAGAACTAATAATTATAATAACAGTAATAGAAATAACGGTCAAAATAACCGTAGAAATGTACACATCGTACAGGAAAACTACCAAGTTCCGGATGTGAGTCAAGGAACTGCACAAACCCACCATCCGGAGGACCAACAAGAAGATTAAGTAACGTTTTCCAAATTTCAAATAGTTTAACAAATTTCATAAACTTAAACTTAGGCAATAATGTAATACTCACATTCTTAATAGACACAGGAGCAGACATCTCTTTGTGTAAAATAAACAGATTAAAAGAGGATTCTATAAACATAGACAGGGAACAATCAAGTAGTTTTACAGGAATAACATCAGAAAAAATTAAATCTATAGGAACATCAGAACTAGATTTCACTATAAATAACATAAGTAGAAAACATAAATTTCACATAATTGACAAAAATTTTCCAATACCAACTGACGGAATTTTAGGAAGAGATTTCTTTACGAAATTCTTATGCAAGATTGACTACGAGACATTTACAATAACACTTACTTTAGAAAATGAGGAAATTACAATACCTATGAAATCATGGATAAACAGAAATTATTGCATAGAAGTAGAAAAACGATCAGAAAGTATTCATCCCATGAATTTAAATATTAAAGAAGATAGCATAATTTTAAACAAGGAAATTCAACCAGGAATATTCGTTAGTAATACAATAGTACCAGGAAATGGATATCAACATGTCAAAATACTAAACACAACAGATAACGATGTAGTCTTAGAAAATATTAATTTTGAAATAGAACCATTAAAAAATTACATTTTGGTAACACAATCATACAGAACAAACAAAAGAAATGTTAATACAGAAAGATTTAAAAAGCTACTTGATATTTTAAAAATTGACGTTAATGACGAAAAAGCAAAAATGGAATTGATAAAAATCTTTGAAAATTACCAGGATATTTTCCACTTAGAAGGGGAGACACTAACTTCAAATAATTTTTATACACAAAACTTAAAGGATTCAGACAATACGCCAGTATATATAAAAAATTATAGATTACCACACACACAATATGATGAAATAAATGAACAGGTACAAAAATTATTAGAGGATGATGTAATAGAACCATCAAACAGTGCGTACAATTCACCTTTATTGGTAGTACCAAAAAAGAGCGAAACCGGGAAAGAAAAATGGAGACTAGTAGTAGATTTTCGACAACTTAACAAAAAGATAGTGAATGATAAATTTCCATTAACAAGGTTAGAAGATGTTTTAGATCGTCTGGGAAGAGCTAAATATTTTTCCACTTTAGATATGACTAGCTCATTCCATCAAATAAATTTAGACGAAGATTCAAGGAATTTAACTGCATTTTCAACTAGTAATGGTCATTATCAATTTAAAAGACTACCATTTGGTTTGAAAATTTCATGCAATAGTTTCCAAAGAATGCTAACAATAGCACTTAGTGGACTAGATTCCAAAGCATTTTTATACGTAGACGATATTATTGTATTTGGTTGTAGTTTAAAACACCACAATGAAAATCTTATTAGAGTCTTTGAGCGCTTGTCAAAATACAATTTAAAATTAAATGCATCAAAATGTGTATTTCTAAAATCAGAGGTAATTTATTTAGGTCACCAAATAACAAAAGACGGCATACGAACAGATCCTTCAAAACACAAAGCTATTGAAAAATACCCAATTCCAAAAGACAAAGACGAAGTTAAAAGATTTGTAGCATTCTGTAATTACTACAGACGTTTCATTTCGCTGAGATCACAAAATGTCTAAATGATCAAACTAAAAAAGGAAAAGAATTTGAATGGACAGAAGAATGTCAAAAGGCTTTTAACGTACTAAAAACTAAATTAATTAGCGCACCAATATTAAGATATCCTGATTTTGAGCAACCGTTTATTTTGACTACTGACGCATCAAACTATGCATTAGGAGCTATATTGTCACAAGGGAAAATAGGAGAAGATTTACTGATCTCTTACGCAAGCAAAACATTAGGAAAACATGATTTAAATAAACCAGTAATTGAGAAAGAACTTCTTGCTATACATTGGGGTATAGAGTTTTTTAGACCCTATTTATTTGGTAAAAAATTCATTGTAGTAACAGACCATAGACCACTTATTTCACTTTTTTCTCATAAAAATCCTTCATCAAAATTAACTCGCATAAGAATAGATTTGTCAGACTATGATTTCGAAATTATTTATAAAAAAGGGAAAATAAATACTAACGCGGACGCTTTATCTAGAATAAAATTAGATTCTGACATGTTAAAGAATATGATTCCTGTAGAAGATGATAGTACTAAACCATCAACAATTTTAGTAACAACACGTGGAATGAAAGCAAAGGAAATTTCTAACAATGAAGTAATAAATAATGATAGTAACACATCCCAAGGCCAACATAAAAATCATATGTGGGAATGTACTAAAGCCCTGCACGAATGCATTTGTTTCTTTTTCACAGTTCTCCACACCAAGTTATTGTTGTGTCAAATACTGTGTTTTTTTTTTTTAAATCAATTCGAATGATACACAATGAAAAACCGAATCAATTTTAAACAGTAGTTGGTTTCAAACAACTCGTTGGTAAGCAGTAGTTTGATTTAAAAAAACAAATCAACTCAATGTATAATTTGATGTGAAAACGAACATAACACACAGAAATTGTGAGTCTATAACAAGGAATTCCATTTCTTTGCACAATCCCAGCGGGAAAACTCAGAAGACCTTCTTACTTCAGGCCTTTTTAAAGGCCTGCTTAAAAGATTTTTTGATTCAATTACTATTCTTATCTAACTGCTAAAGAAGGCCTCATAGAAGGCCTCGGCTCTTTCGTATAAAAGAT
Source organism: Pollenia griseotomentosa (assembly GCA_963931875.1). Classification (NCBI taxonomy): domain Eukaryota; kingdom Metazoa; phylum Arthropoda; class Insecta; order Diptera; family Polleniidae; genus Pollenia; species Pollenia griseotomentosa. The sequence continues at coordinate 20,584,564 of OZ007561.1, forward strand.
AAGATACACCTTCCGCACTCGCTTCTATGAGAAGGGAGTAACATTTTTTGTATTGTTTTTTTGCACAAGCAAAAGCAAAATCAATTTTTTTTGGTCTCGTTACCCTTCTTATGTACCTGCTGAAGAAGCGAGAGCGGAAGGCCTTCTCCGCAATGACAACGTGTGTAAAAAAGATATGAGTATGGAATGGAGCAAGAAGGCCTTGTACATCCAAAAGAAGGGGTACAGAGGCCTTCTAGAAGGCCTTCCTACTCCTTCTTTTTCCCGCTGGGATTGTGTATACCACTACTTACACATATTTTTATGCTCATCAATTCAGTCGTCTATGTGACTTCGACAAGTGTACAAGTCTAGCGGATGCTATGTTATTTTGTTTCATCTTAACAGAAAAAAACTTTATGATGACAAAAAAAATTCTTTGATACCTGTAAAAGGGTCCCTTTTTCCTTCTTTAAAAAGACGTACCTAAATACAGAAATTATTAAGAAACAAAATAGCCACAAGAATTTGTTGGTATTTTGTGCTTGTAAAAATATTTTGGTTTCGGTACCAATCGCGTCGGTGTGTTTTTTTTTTTTCTTTGAAAACACTTTTCTTAAGTAAATAAAAATATTTGAAAATCAAGTTAAAAAAGGTTTGTTTTGCTACAATTTATGTGTAAATAACCTATATACATAATAGCAAATGTGACAGTAGGTAACATTTTTGGGTAAGAAGATGTGTTTTATTGATGTTTTAATGAAACTTTATTGTTTCGCACTATTTTTATTGCTTACTTTTTAATGCTACAATTATACGACCGAGCCTAAAGAGTTCACCTTACCAATTTATGGTAACTATTTAACGTAACTTTGACCTGTTATAGTGACTTTATACATTTTTGCAGGCAAACTCAGGTGCGCATTTGGTATTTTGTAAAAAGTTATGATATACACCTTTGGACCGATAACTTTATTAGAAGAACATATATAGCTGTGACCATTCACTACATAAAAGATGGACATATATTTAGTAGACTTCTTGGCATTAATTCTATGGATGGTGAAAAATGTACAAGTAATATTTATTTATTTGATAATATATATTTATAAATAGGTATATTATAAACTTAAATATATATATTTTTTGATGATAATATCTGTCGAAAGTTAAGAAAAATACTTAATAATTTCGATTTAGATCTGGATGACAAAGCCATTATTGTCACAGATCGAGGAGCAAACATGGTCGCTGCCTTTCGGAACAATAACCACATATTTTGCATTGACCATTTACTGCATAATACTATCCAAAAAGCTATGAAAGAAGTACCTGCTGTTTCAGAATTATGTAGTGTATGTACTAAACTCGTAAAATATTTTAAAATTTCTGGTCTAAATGTAAATTTACAAACAACCCTTAAAAGCTTTTCACCCACCCGCTGGAATTCAATTTACTATTTATTTGTTTCTGTCGAAAAAAAATGGTCCGAAATAGTTCAACTTTTGCAACAAAAAAACGAGCTCAATAGAATCAATAATATTCATTTGAACCATATAACAGCTTTAATTAAAGTTTTGGAACTTTTCGAAGAAACTTTAAAAAAGTTAGAAGGGGAAAAGTATCCGACAATACACCTTGTTTATATTTATATCCTTGCTTAAAGAAAAAATGTAATACTGATATCAGTGACTTAGAAATTTCAAAAGAGTTTAAAGAAAAATTTGCAATTTTGATAGATTCCATAGTAATTGGGAATCTAACTATCTACCATAAAATTGCTGTTTTTCTATTCCCTCCATTAAACAAATTAGTTCAATTTAGTGAAGAAGAAAAACTATCGATTAAAGACAAATGCATGCACATTATGAGAAAATACATTCAAGAGCAACATGAATCAGAAAATCCATTTGAAAGTGCAACAGCAATATTTAGCCATATCATAGAATTATATTCTGATTTTTTACCACCGACTGAAAATACTACACAACTTGATACAGTATCCAACGAATTGCTAATGTATGAAAGCTTAAATGTTAGTATTACTGAAGATTTCAACATTTTGCAATGGTGGAACTTACATCAAAATGAATTTCCACTTCTCTACAAAGTGAGCTGCAAAATATTAGCAACGCCTGCTAGTAGTGCAGCTTCAGAGCGAGTTTTTTCAGTAGCACGGAATTTGATTTCTGAAAAAAGATGCAGCATTGCTTCAAACGGTGATTCTATAAATGCCATAATGTTTCTTCATTCAAATATAGAAGCAACTGAAATACAAAATGAACTTTTAAACTGTACAAATTAATTTTAAACCATTTTGCTCATTATATTATTTTTATCTTAATTTTGCAATTAATTGAATTTAGCTTTTCATTTCTTTTTTACTTTTAATAAAATATTTCAAAATATATTTTTGTTACTTTTGAATAAATTAATTTAAAATAAAAACTTAAACATTGTATAAAAATATTTTGCATCTTCATTTGTTTTTTGCTAATACAAAATTACTAATTACCTAATAATAAAAATAAAATAATGCCACCTATTTTGTTACTGTTGTGTGGTGTGATTTGGTGTGATTCGTTTGATTCGTTTGATTCGTGCGATTCGTGTGATTTGGTGTAGTTTGTGTTATTCGTTTGTTTCGTTGTTGTGTGGAGTATATTTCGTGCTCTTTACACTTCGTGTTTGGTCGTTTGTAACACACTAATTTAAACTCATTTGCATTTGTGTGTTTATATTTTTTTCGTGCTTTATGTGTTTTTCACAGTACAGAATTTGATTCGTTAGCAAAAAGCAATCGACAATCAGTAGTTGAAAAACAAACGAATGTTTTGAAACGGCATTCAAATGCATTCGTGCAGGGCTTTAGTGTTTATATTTTTTTCGTGCTTTATGTGTTTTTCACAGTACAGAATTTGATTCGTTAGCAAAAAGCAATCGACAATCAGTAGTTGAAAAACAAACGAATGTTTTGAAACGGCATTCAAATGCATTCGTGCAGGGCTTTAGAATGTACATCCTTACAAGATATAAAGAATATTCGCGAATTAAAATTTAATATTATTAAAACCGGTGCAAGAAACATAAAAGATGGACCTAAAGATGGTACCATAGAAAATAAAGATAACAGCTTTGTAATGAATATTAATGAAGATCTAGCAAAATACGTTTTGTCTCTAGAGAAATTGATTATTTATATGCATAAGCAGAATATAAAAAATCTCGCTTTATCATGCGAAGATAAAATTTTTGAGCTCATATCAATTGAATATTTAAAGAAAACTTATAATGAGGTATACCAAAGACTATTGAAATCAAATAAGTATAGAAATTTCGAACTAAACATTATATTATATAAACGTTTGCAATATATTACAAATAAGAAATCACAAATGAACATCATAAAAGAATTCCACAATTCGCCATTATCAGGACATTTCGGTATTAGAAAGACAGTACTGAAATTAAAACAACGTTATGTATGGAAAAATATGCGAAAGATGGTTAGAGATTACATTAACAAATGCGATAAGTGTCTAAGAAATAAACAGACAAAGTATATTAAAGAGAAAATGATTGTAACAGAAACACCTAGCACAAGTTTTGAGACAATACAAATAGATACAGTAGGACCCTTAAGAATGTCAAATGGTTACAGGTATATACTGACAATGCAGTGTGAATTGACCAAATATGTAATAGCACACCCAATCGAAACAAAAGAAGCTAAAAACATTGCTAAAACATTAGTTGAACAGTTTATTCCAAAGTATGGATGTTTTAAAATCTTAAAATCTGATAGAGGTACTGAATTTAACAATGAATTGTTAAAAGAAGTTTGCAATTTACTGCACATAGACCAAACATTTTCAGCACCATATCACCACCAATCCATAGGCTCTGTTGAACGAAATCATCGTGTGTTGAATGAATATTTACTTAATTTTGTAGATGACTATGAATGGGACAAATGGGTACCTTTCTATACATTCGCTTACAACACAATACCACACATTGACACTAACTACTCACCTTATGAATTAATATATGGTAAACTTGCAACTTTACCCACAGACAAAATAAACGACACTAATAAAATTTATGACATTGAAAATTACGCTAAGGAAGTCAAATTAAGATTGAAAAAATCATTGGAAAACGCTAAAAAACTAATAGAAATATCTAAACAAAAATCAAAAGATATTTATGATAGAGATATAAATAACAGTAACTTTAATATAGGAGACCTAGTATTAATAAAATTAGAATCTAGAAAAAAAAAATCAAAGCCCATACAAGGGACCTTACAAAATAATAAAAAGATTAGGAGTAAATTCTTTATTAAAAGTAGACAATATTGAAAAAACTTATCATAATAATATACTTAAATTATATAAACCTAATGTTACAAATAGACAATAAGAAATATAATTATAAGATGATAAAACATTTTTACTTTTAACTAATTATTGATATAACATACACATAAAAGTATTTAATCATATATTTTTACAAACACAAGTATTTTAAGATTAAATTCATTTCATTTCAATCATAAATTCAATCTTAAAGGCAGAGGTGTAGTGTGTTTGTCACAATACATTACACCTACCCAAGAATACAAACAAAATTAAACACAAATTATATTTTTGTAATATAAAACCTTAAACATCTAGACACACTTTAAACATTTTTAAATCGAAAACAGTGTATGACACATTTAAAGCGGCACTTGAAATAATATTCCATACCACACATGAACACAAATGCTTGTGATTCAACAGAGGGTCAAAGCACTTGAAATATTACAATGCATACAATTTCACATGCATTTCAAACAATGTTAACAAAATATTGAGTGATAATTGGATCATGCCATATGCAACTCAAACAGAATAATTGAGTCAAATACTGACCAATGAAAACTGAGTGTTATAATTAATAGGTCATACAATGCGATAGAAAAGGAAAAACATAAAATTAGATTTAGAAATTGTAAATAGAAAATTTGTATAAATACCAGATAAATTGTCAAATAAAAATCAGAATACTTTTTAGTTTAAACCAAAATTAACTAGTCTTCTCAATATATTCTACCCGAGCACTCTAAAGGTGCTTAGAAGAATTTAAACGTGTTGCAGCTAGAAGCAACATTATAAAGATCTAGCACGAATACACTTCATATAAAATAAACACATTATAAGTTATGTTAATACCATAACAATAATTTGAAAGTAAAATTGAAATAATATGTTAATAACATAAATTATTTTTTATTTTTTTATGTTATTAACAGTAACACAGTTAACATAATATTTGAATAATAATTTTTGTTTTTTTTTTTGGATTATAACATTTTTTTTTTTTTTTTTTGCTATTAAAATTTGTTAACATTTTGTTTTGTTTCGTATATCATACATTTGAAACAATTTATTCTTACTACCGTTATCATTTATATAAATTTTTATTTTTTCATAATACTTTATAATCAGTATTTACAATGTTAGATTCAAACAAAAATAAAATAAATTATGTGGACAATATGGATGGTTAAATTTTAGTTTTTTTTTTATTTCACGAAAAGTTAAGGTCATTTAGTATGTAGGGCAGTCTTGGGCTATCTGAGAATACAAAGCATAGATAGCATGGTTGGCAGGGTTAAGACATTTTGAAGGGGGACTAACACCTTAACCTCTTCAACTAGTTAGCTTCACTCCATTTTCTTTAGTTTATCTTTTATGTTTTGTTTTTTTTTAGTTTTCTTTCTGTTTCTTTTGGTCGGTTTTATATAAAAGCTACCTAATTTTAAATTGTTTGTGGTGAACCGTAATTAAACTCGATAGGAGCAAGAACCATCCCAATTTCCATGAGCACGGCCGGTATTATTAGGTAGCAAAGCACCTTGAGAGTTAGGCCTTTACGGTGGTTCGTTACACGCTAGAGATTTTCTTGAGGTTAATTTCTTTAAAACGTTATTTTTTTAACACAGTACAAAGAAAATAGTATAATTTTATGGTACAGAAAAATATTTATAGCTTTTAATCTAAAGTACTAAATTATAATAAATAACACAAGGTAACAAATTTCGGAATAACTTAAAAACGTTTGACCATATTCTGTTACCAAAAAAATCCGAAACTCGGCAGCAGTATTATCTGAAAGCCGTTTTTATTTGTTTTTAAATTTGTCCTGTAGTTTTAGAGATATCGTTGAATTTTTGAAGAAAAAAACGAACATTTTGAAAAAAAAAACAAATTTTTTGTTCTTTAAAAATTCATAAAAAATAAAAATCCTAGAAACATCACAGTTTTGGTCTAAAAACATGTATCTTAACACATTTTCGAATGAAATGAGGTTTATTTTATTGTAATCGGTGCAAAACTTTTGCTTTTGTTTAGAATTTACTGAGAAAACGGAATATCGATTTTCATACAAAAAGAAAAACGTTGATGACACACTCACATTTAAAATGTTATTTTTGTATGAAAATTGATATTCAGTTTTCTCAGCATTTTTTTTTTCAAATTTATTTATAAAATATAACAATATTACAATTTCACCTCAGCGCCAGATTGGCTATAATGGCTATAATGAGGCTTGTTCGCAAAATTTAAATAAAAGTATTTTAATATATTTATAAAAAAATAATAAATTGTTAATAAAATCAAAAGTTGTGCACCGAATATAAAGAAATAAACCTCATTTCATTCGAAATTATGTTAAGATTAATGTTTTTAGACCGGATTTTTGGTCGGATTTTTATTTTTTATAAATTTTTGAACCAAAAAAATTTGTTTGTTTTCAAAATTTTCCTTTTTTTCTTCTAAAATTTAACGTATTTCTAAAACTACAGGGCAAATTTAAAAACAAATAAAAACGGCTTAAAGATAATACTGTTGCCGAGTTTCGGATTTTTTTGTTAACTGAATATGGTCAACCGTTTTTAAGTTATTCCAAAATTTTTAGTAAAAGTGCCTCAATTTTGGACATAACGGTATATCTCAAAAAGTATAGCTGATAGAGAAAAATTGAGATTAGATTTGAAATCAGCGACCTCAAATTAGTAAAACTTTGCAATCAAATTCCTGACTGCAAAATGTCTGTTCCGCAGTGTAATAAATCCGTTTTAGGCCTATAAAAAAGACCATATATCTCTAAGTTAGAACTAAAATGTGATTACATTCTCTTTTGATTCTTAATGGCGGACACTTGGCTTATTAAACGGCAGAGAAAAATTAAAAAAGTATTCACTCAGTTTTTTTATTTGTCCATCAAATTTTTTTTTACTTTTTTTTTTTAGTTACGGCAACACTTTTTAAGATTCATCTAGAGCATTACTAATACATACTTTAAATATTGTGTGGGCTGATATCAAAGAAGAATGTCTTTTTTTGCTAACTTTTTTAACAAATACTAACTTAAAAATTGTGGTACTTCTTTAAAATAAATGTTTAACAATTTTTTCCTAGTACAGTGTAAATTCGATAATCCGGACTCCACTAATCCGGAATATTCGGTAATCCGGACAGAATTTTGCAGCTCATTGCGTATTCTATAATCCGGATTGATTGCAACTCTATAATCCGGATTGAATAACACCCGTTTTTATTTATTTTTTTATTCAAATCACAGCATGCTTTGTAAAATGCAGTTAGATTAGTGTGATATGAGTATGTTTGCACATGCGTTTTTTGCTATGAATTATTATAATTTTTAATAAATACATACATGCGGAAATCCGGATAATTCGCTACTCCGGGTTGGGGTCTGCAATCATTATCGAATTTTTACTCTACATGAATTAACTTTAATTTTTCTTGTAAAATTTTATTAAAAATTATGACAAATTTAGCGAACTTTAGCAGCGGCGTAACGCATTTAACACAAAAAAAAGGTTATGTAATTTTTTCAGATACGAATACAGTACAAGTAGATAGGTAATGGGGATCTTGTCAAAAGTGCGTGAGAAGCCTGTAGTAGTCACTATTTTTCTAGTTGGAATGCTGACAAAATGAAGACAGAGAATCGGTAATGTAGATAGATATTTCCAATTGGAAATGAAGAATTGGTGAGAGCGTGAGAGTGATTCCACTTGAGAGTAGTGAGAGAGTGGGTTATATGAATTTAAGTATGAATGGGTATTATTTTTAGGGGTTGAATTGGAAGGTAAAATGTTTAGGCAAGAAAATGTGTGAAAGTGATGTTAACACCTGCATTTCTTTATAGATCAAGATGGTGGAAATGTGAGAATTTTTTTTTATTTATTGAATATTGTGCATTATTTTAAGGGTTGAATAGGTAGGTAAGACATGTAGGTGCAAATGTTGTAAAGTGATATTTTATGTTTAAGGATGAAAATGGTTGAAATGTATTGTACTTAAAAAAGGATTGGTGGTTGTGCTAAGGTAATTATGATAGAGCAATTTTCTTTTATTGAATAGTTAGGTAAAATGTGTAAGTGGAAATGTTATAATGTGTTGTTTAGGTTTAAAGATCAAGATGGTTGAAATGTGTTTATTCTGAAGCTGAATTGGTGGTTGTATTAAGAATACAAGGAGAGAGAATTAATCTTTTATTGAAAATTTGTATTTATTTTTTCTATTATTGAATCACTTAAACTAAATTGCTTGAGAGACTCTATTTTCTTGAATATAATTCCAATTAGAATGTATATTTTTGCTTAGATCATCTTAAAATGTGTTTTGTTTAGCTATATATTTTTTATTTTTTTTTTTTTTTATAAAAAGATATTAAAATGTGATTGGAGTATTTTACTATTTATAAAATATGTATAAAAATGCGTATAATAATTATTTTAATTAAGAAAAGAACAGTTTTTAAATTTCGATTTAAGTATTTATTTTGGTAATAAAAAATGTATAATATTTGTCTATTAAATGAATTACATTATCCTTCTTTAACTTAAATTCAGTACATTCACATGTTTGTGAACGATCGCAAATTCGGCATAGAAGAGGACAGTTTTTAAAATGCTTTTCGTAAATAGATTCAATGAGCTCCATATTTTCATAGTCATCTAGCATTCTTTTGATTTCAGTTATCTGAAGTAAATATATATATATATATGTCCTTTATTTATTTAAATACAATATAGATACAGCGATGTAACATACAAATACTTAAATAAATTGAAGTAAATGGTCATCAAAAATGCATCCATGAAAATCAAACAAAAATTTTTCGATCATGCTTCTGTATGTCATTTTCTTTAGAAATATGTTTCTTCTTTTTATACTTTCGTGTGTACCAAGGCGAATTCATCCCAGGTAATCTCGGTACAACAACAAGTACAACTCGTACAAAAACCACAAGCAATTTGTTTTTGTAAAATCATTGTACATTGTCAAAAACAGAAATAAAACAAAACAGAAACAAAGATAATAAAAGAGAATAAACAAAATTTTGACATCCAACAGTGATTTTAGCTAATATCAGCAGGGCTTTTAAGACCACCTGTAATAAATTCGCCTTGGTGTGTACTCATATTCAACTGATACTATTGTAACTTACACTACTTACATACTACCTACATATGTATATAAATAAATAAATAAATAAATGTAGTGAATGAAACATGATTGAACCTGCACTTCCATGCTTACATAAAATAAAATGTTTGATAAAAATCAATTGACAAGAAAATTTAAAACAGGTACAAAAGTAAGAAAAGCAAAAAGGATCAATGTCATTTTTTTGGTTTTTGTTTTTGTTTTTTATGTTTTTAATTAGAAAAGAAAAAAGGGTTTCAATTGTTTTATTTATTTACTTCTTTTTTTCAGTTATTTTATACAAGAATTCAAGACATAAATGTCCACAATTAAATGAATCACAATTTTGATTGTGATTCATTTGTAAATTTCCAAAACTATCATAGTATTCTATTTGTTTATTGTTTTTATAGTAAGCTACCCAATGTGTACCATTTCCGATTGTAGAATCCAAATTAATTACTCCACATTCAATATTTCTGGGATGTTTTGGTATTGAGTCTAACATAAAAATTCCTCTAAAGTGTGGTATATTTTTTGAGAATTTTCGTATATCAATATCAGTCAATGGTCTTTTGGGTAGCTTGCTAAGAAGTTTTTTGCTTTTTCTTTATAAGTTAATCCATATCCTTTCTTATATGGTTTAAAGATAAAGTCTTTTACCCATTGCTATGGCTTCCATACTCTTATTGTGTCTAGTCGCTTCGTCAAGTTGAAGTTTAGCATTCTTTGCTGCATTAACTGCTTTTGCTATGTTAGCACCTCCACTCGATAGGGTGCCAATTACACCTAAAGCAGTTAATATTGGTATAAGCGGTAAAACACCTCCAATTTTTGTAACATGTATTAAACGTGGAATTACGATTTCAGATTTTTTCCCCTTAAAGGATTTGTTGATGACTTTACGTGCGATCTTGATAGCAGCGTTAAGATCTGTTGGTTTTTCTATTTTAAAAATTTTTGTTGTCCTTTTGATCGTTGAATTGAATAGTTTTTTTTTTTAAATACCTTATTCAATTTTGAATGTCTATTATTCTTTTGCATAGCCATCCCCATACCTAATTTAGTTTTTGCTTTCATTGTGTTGGTAACCAAATATGCAAACGATTTTTCCGGTAGACTGCTATCTGTTGAAAGTACTCGTTCCAAATCTCTGTTCTCAAGAATTTTATCAGCTTGATGTCTAATATTTATATTTTTACTTCTTGAATAAGAAATATCGTGTTCTTTACATGCAGCGTCTAATAGATTTATTCCTTTATCACCTCGTGCTAAACGTTTTTGTAATTTCGTTCCAGGACCGCATTATTGATAACCAGGAAGATGTAGTTCGAAAGGAAGTGAGTTTATTAATGTATTAACTAAACCTCTTCCTCTGATAGTTTTATTGTAATTAGGCTTATTGTTAAAGCGTATCACCATTTTATGTTATTTTCATTCAGTTTAATAAAACAACATAAGTTTAATTAAACAACATAAAAATATTTTTATTCGCAATAATGATTCTTCAACGAATATAGAATCAAAAACTAGACATAGTTCTATATTACCGAATTCTATACGAGCGCTAATTGTAGGTCCATCAAATTGTGGAAAGACTAACGTTATGATTAGCTTACTAGAAAGTTCTAATGGACTAAGATTTGAAAACATCTATTTATACTCAAAATCATTGTTTCAACCAAAGTATGAATATTTAAGAAAATTATTATCACCAATTAAAGGAATGGGGTTTTACACGTTTTCAGATAATGATTCTGTAATACCTCCTGATGAAGCACAAAATAATTCAATTATGATATTTGATGATGTTGTATGTGAAAAACAAAACCATATACGTGCTTACTTTTGTATGGGTAGACATAAAAATGTGGACTCATTCTACTTATGTCAAACATATACAAGAATTCCTAAACATTTAATTAGAGATAACGCTAATATGATTATTATGTTTAAGCAAGATGAAATGAATATGAAACATATATATGCTGATCATGTTGGTAGCGATATGGGTTACGAAAAGTTTCGTGAAATTTGCGGAGAATGTTGGAAAGATAAATATGGATTTTTGGTTATAAGTAAAGATGATGAATTGAATAATGGAAGATATAGAAAGCGGTTTGATTATTTCATAACATTATAAATAATAGAATAAATTACATACAAGTATTAGTACATCATCGCCCTTTAAAGATATTACAACGAAACTCCATTTAAACTAACTGATTAAAAATTAATGAAAAAGTATTAAAAGAGCTGATAAAAACAAGAAATGTTTTAAAGAAGAAATTTCGCAGTATAAAAATTGGTGAAGCTGATACTCGTGAACAACTTAAAGATACATTTAAACCTATAACAGAACCCTTGAAAAATTTCATTAATAGTTCGAAAAATACCAAAGTAAATTCTAAAATTGAATAAAATAATATTAAAAATGAAGCAAAACAAAAACAATTTAAAACAGATTCTTATATTCCAATTATAAAACCAGAAAAAATTATATTAGCTACTGCTGCAAGTAACTCTGAAGATTATGATGACGATGATGATGATGATTTTTATTCTCAACCAGAAACAGAAAATCTAAATAGTCTTATAAATTTTAATGATTTGTTATATCTAGAAAAAAGGCATGAATTAGACACACTATATGGATTACATAAAGATTCAAACAATGAATGGAAATTTGGTGATAGTAACATCAAATTTAATGATGATAGGATTCAAGTTGGAAATCAAATATGGGCACTCACTCCAGGTTTATTTTCATTAATGTTCCAAAAAATACCAAAAAACTATGATAAATCCGAGTTAGATATTTATAAAAAGATATTAATTAATACCAATGCCTATAAAAGGGGTTATACCACAGATGGTAATATAAGGGGCACAAGAGCATATAAATATAGAAATATTATTAAAAAATTGATTAAACCTAAGAATCCATCTACCACAACACTGCAATCACCCACTTCATCTGATACATCAACAACAAAAGAAAATTACTTGGGAAGTGGGTTAATGGATTTCAATTCAAATAAACCAAACTATATATACTGGGATGATCCAAATGAGTTGATATATCGACTTAGACTTCTGCTCGCATCACAAGCTGCAGGTCACAGCAATCATAATAACGAAATTGTATCTATTATTGAAGAATTATATGAAGCAAACATTATTGTGTAACTATTAAATTAACACAAAGAAATGTCTGTTGATAAATTTGGTCACTATATTAACGATACAAGTGGCGTAATTTCTATGAAGAATGCACCTAAATTGCTTGGGTTCTTTATGGATACTGATAACAACATTGACGTTCAAAACAAAAGAATCAAACATATGTCGAATGCTTTGGATGAAAATGATGGTGTCAATAAAATGTTTTTACAATCTCAAATTGCAAAAACACAGAAGGAGATAATGGATCAATTAAACAAGAATATTAATGAAATTTCTCAAATAATAGAGAAAATTCAAAAAGATTTTGAAAGAAGAATCAAAATCTTAAATCAGAAACTATATAACAGGCTTGATATTAAAAATAAAGAACATGAGATTACAATATTCCCTTAAGTAAAGAAGACTTAATAATAATGCATTCAACAAAAAGAGACTTAGTAAATGAACTTCATAAACCAGCCCGAAAAAATTTCATACGGCGAAGAGTAGTGATAAAAGGCATAGATTATCTCTGGCAAGCTGATTTAGTTGAAATGGGAAACTATTCTACATATAGTAAAAAATACCGATATTTGTTAACTATCATTGATACTTTTTCAAAGTTTACATGGGGTGTTGCACTTAAAACAAAAACAGCAACTAAAGTATTTCAAGCAATGGAAAGTATTTTAAAGTTAGGTCGAGTTCCCAAAAACTTGCAGACTGATGATGGTAAAGAATTTTTCAATAAACAATTTAAAACCCTCATGGACAACCACAATATCAATCATTACTCAACATTTAGTATAATGAAAGCCTCAATAATAGAACGATTTAATCGAACTCTAAAAGGAATGACGTGGAAAGAATTTAGTTTTAATGGTTCATATTATTGGCTTGATATTTATAAAGATCTAATTAAAAAATATAATAGAAAAGTTCATCGCACCATTTAAATGGCACCAATTGACGTTAATTCTAAAAACGAAATGAAATTATTGAAAACAGTCTATAATCATTTAAAAATATACAAAACATCAAAATTGAATGCCGGAGATTATATACGCATAAGCAAATATATACACACATTTTTGAAAAAGGTTATACTCCCAATTGGACTACTGAAATTTTTAAAATTCAATCAGTAAAAAATACTTATCCCGCAACATACATATTAGAAGACTATCAAGGAAATCCAATTAAAGGTGGTTTCTATGATGATGAACTGACAAAAACTCGATTTCCTGATACATACCTTGTAGAAAAAATTCTTAAAACTAAAGAAGACATGGCATATGTAAAATGGTTGGAATTTTCTAATCAACATAATTCTTGGATTAATAGAAATGATATATTGTAGTTTGTAAGAGTAGATATAATAATAGAATGTAAGAGTTAATGTATTGTTATTATTAAATAAGAAAAGAACAAAAAATATATGTAAATAAATTGTTTTAAATAAGGAATATTGTGTTTTTTTTTACTTTATTTACAAACCAACAGCCGAAATGTCAATAACTCTAACTTTAAGCTCCAATTCAACTGAGTTGACGGCTAACTATTTTCCTCCAATTGAGTTGGATGGAAAATATGAATGTGCACTTACAGATTTTCATTCATACAATAGTATTCCAAATGTAGATGTATATAATAATATGTTTCATATTGGAGAACAAGTAATTGAAATTCCAATTGGATCTTATGAACTGAACGACATAGTTGATTATATTAAAGAAGAATATCAACGATACAGCCCTCAAAATAAAATTAATATTGAAGCTAATAGTAATACGATGCAAGTTAAAATTAAAAACTCTAATGATCCAATATACTTTAATAAGGAAAATACAGTTGGCAAGCTTTTAGGATTTAAAGAAAATATTTTATTACCTAATAAAGACTATTACTCAGGTCTTCCAGTTAATATTTTTAAAGTTAATCTTTTACGAATTGAGAGTAATATAGCTGTCAACACATACATGAATAACTCCCAAGCACATACTTTGCATGAATTTGCCATTAATGTCCCACCTGGCTATAAAATAGATGAGATCCCTAGGAATCTCATTTATTTGCCAGTCAACTGTCGAGAGATAAGCTCCCTTACTCTTCGAGTGGTTAATCAAAACGGTGATTTACTTAATTTCCGAGGAGAGGAAATTAAAATTCGAATACATTTAAGACCAACAAAATAATGATAATTTACAAGAAGAATACGCCTAAAAACAAAATCTCACATTCTTCTTCTAAAAAAATATTGAAAAATAAATTAAATTCAAAGAGTCCATTAAAACATATAAACTTAAGGCAATCAAATAAAGAATTTCTAAAATCATTAAATTTAAAATTGAAGAAACCATGAGTTCAATAATAGATATTCTGGATAAACCTTTGTCCGATGAAAATATAATTAAAAAGGGTTACCATACATATACCCCATATTTACAATCTTACAATAATAACGATGAAATTCGTATTACAATACAAAATCAAGACTTGTATGTTTTGCCGTCGGAAAGTTTTATATATGTAGAAGGATTTGTTAAAGATGATAGCAATACAAAATTAGTTTCTTCTGCAGCCAACTTCAAATTAAAAAATAATTTCGAAGCACATTTATTTGATGAAATTCGTTACGAAGTAAATGGTGTTGAAATTGATCAAACGAGGCATTTAGGAACATCAAGTACTATTAAAAATTTGGTTTAATTGTCACCAATAGATAGTAATAGAATGCAAAATGCTGGATGGAATAAACTTGATGATATTGATCTCGTAAATGGATATTTTAATTTTTATGTACCACTTAAATTGTTTTTGCGATTCGCTGAAGACTATAACAAAATATTATTGAATGCAAAACATGAATTGATTCTATTACGTAATAAAAATGATTCATATTTAGTTGTGGATTTATATGACAATCCCAACTACTAAATGCAATTGGTATTGAATTGCCACTGTTTATTATTTTTATCATATTTAATTTACTAAAATCAGATAGTTGTACATGGGGAATTCTCCACGATATACTTGAAACTGTTAGTTCAGCCATTTCGGTAGAAACAGTTGAATATACAAGATTCTCATCATTTTTAATACGTAATAGAATCAATTCATGTTTTGCATTCAATAATATTTTGTTATAGTCTTCAGCGAATCGCAAAAACAATTTAAGTGGTACATAAAAATTAAAATATCCATTTACGAGATCAATATCATCAAGTTTATTCCATCCAGCATTTTGCATTCTATTACTATCTATTGGTGACAATTAAACCAAATTTTTAATAGTACTTGATGTTCCTAAATGCCTCGTTTGATCAATTTCAACACCATTTACTTCGTAACGAATTTCATCAAATAAATGTGCTTCGAAATTATTTTTTAATTTGAAGTTGGCTGCAGAAGAAACTAATTTTGTATTGCTATCATCTTTAACAAATCCTTCTACATATATAAAACTTTCCGACGGCAAAACATACAAGTCTTGATTTTGTATTGTAATACGAATTTCATCGTTATTATTGTAAGATTGTAAATATGGGGTATATGTATGGTAACCCTTTTTAATTATATTTTCATCGGACAAAGGTTTATCCAGAATATCTATTATTGAACTCATGGTTTCTTCAATTTTAAATTTAATGATTTTAGAAATTCTTTATTTGATTGCCTTAAGTTTATATGTTTTAATGGACTCTTTGAATTTAATTTATTTTTCAATATTTTTTTAGAAGAAGAATGTGAGATTTTGTTTTTAGGCGTATTCTTCTTGTAAATTATCATTATTTTGTTGGTCTTAAATGTATTCGAATTTTAATTTCCTCTCCTCGGAAATTAAGTAAATCACCGTTTTGATTAACCACTCGAAGAGTAAGGGAGCTTATCTCTCGACAGTTGACTGGCAAATAAATGAGATTCCTAGGGATCTCATCTATTTTATAGCCAGGTGGGACATTAATGGCAAATTCATGCAAAGTATGTGCTTGGGAGTTATTCATGTATGTGTTGACAGCTATATTACTCTCAATTCGTAAAAGATTAACTTTAAAAATATTAACTGGAAGACCTGAGTAATAGTCTTTATTAGGTAATAAAATATTTTCTTTAAATCCTAAAAGCTTGCCAACTGTATTTTCCTTATTAAAGTATATTGGATCATTAGAGTTTTTAATTTTAACTTGCATCGTATTACTATTAGCTTCAATATTAATTTTATTTTGAGGGCTGTATCGTTGATATTCTTCTTTAATATAATCAACTATGTCGTTCAGTTCATAAGATCCAATTGGAATTTCAATTACTTGTTCTCCAATATGAAACATATTATTATATACATCTACATTTGGAATACTATTGTATGAATGAAAATCTGTAAGTGCACATTCATATTTTCCATCCAACTCAATTGGAGGAAAATAGTTAGCCGTCAACTCAGTTGAATTGGAGCTTAAAGTTAGAGTTATTGACATTTCGGCTGTTGGTTTGTAAATAAAGTAAAAAAAAACACAATATTCCTTATTTAAAACAATTTATTTACATATATTTTTTGTTCTTTTCTTATTTAATAATAACAATACATTAACTCTTACATTCTATTATTATATCTACTCTTACAACTACAATATATCATTTCTATTAATCCAAGAATTATGTTGATTAGAAAATTCCAACCATTTTACATATGCCATGTCTTCTTTAGTTTTAAGAATTTTTTCTACAAGGTATGTATCAGGAAATCGAGTTTTTGTCAGTTCATCATCATAGAAACCACCTTTAATTGGATTTCCTTGATAGTCTTCTAATATGTATGTTGCGGGATAAGTATTTTTTACTGATTGAATTTTAAAAATTTCAGTAGTCCAATTGGGAGTATAACCTTTTTCAAAAATGTGTGTATATATTTGCTTATGCGTATATAATCTCCGGCATTCAATTTTGATGTTTTGTATATTTTTAAATGATTATAGACTGTTTTCAATAATTTCATTTCGTTTTTAGAATTATCGTCAATTGGTGCCATTTAAATGGTGCGATGAACTTTTCTATTATATTTTTTAATTAGATCTTTATAAATATCAAGCCAATAATATGAACCATTAAAACTAAATTCTTTCCACGTCATTCCTTTTAGAGTTCGATTAAATCGTTCTATTATTGAGGCTTTCATTATACTAAAT